>JAHWFO010046878.1:374311-408553 GCA_023313115.1 Rhysida immarginata | reverse complement strand
CTATGTTAAAAACGACTTGGAACTATTATATTTATCTTATAATTATTTTCCTTGTCTATATTTAATAATGCTATATTTATTCTTTCGCTTTATACTGTATTTATTTTTTATACTATATCATTGTAATATTTTTATTATTGTAAGCTGTCATTGGGCTGTCATAGCCCGTTGCTTGCAAAGTAAAAAATAAACAAATACACATTTCGTTAAGTTTTATCTCTATTCTCCGTAAGTTTTAAGAAATACTGAATAATTATGAGCGTTGGTATATTAAACACACATTTACCGAATACTTTTGTCCTTAGATAGCCATTAAGCCATTTTAACAGCAGTTATTTTTGCTGACGAATTATTTCACTCAGACTTATTATTTTCCACAAATTTTACGGGTTACCCTTTATTTTCCGCAAGTTTTATGGATATATTTTGTAGATTAAATAGAAATAAAAACTCTTAAACCACAACGAAAATAAAAAGAAAAATACAGGAATAAATAGGTCACAGAAGATACGGTAGTAAGTGGTTTATTATGCCTTATTATTAATTATGCCTATTTATTCCTTTAGATAATATGATACTCGACATAGAACAACCTATAGAAAAATACAACCTGTATTTTTCTTTTTATTTTCGTTGTGGTTTAAGAATTTTTATTTCTATTTAATCATCATTATCCACATTCCTTTTTGTTCTGGTTATTTTCCTTTTTGTATCAGTTTTATTCTGTGGAGTGTTATTTTTCTTATTACCTCTTCAGATCTTTATTGTTACATATTGGCAATTGTCCGGAAATCAGTTTAATATTTTGTAGACTCTTACAAAAGTTTGATATATATTTTTTTAAGCATATTATTTTAAACCTTGAATTCATAAACTGGGAAATAATTATAAATAACTTTTTATATAAAATTAATTACACAAATCTGGAAAATTATTAAAAATTCTATTGGAACTGTTCTGTGAATACCGCATATTGTTTGTTGACGTTTGTTTTTTAAATTTTTGATGGAATAAAATCTGATCTTGAAAATTGATTCGAAGTGTTTCTCTTACATCGAAATTTTATGCCATAACAAGTTGATATACCCGGCGTTGCTCGGGCTCTTTTTTTGATGAAAGTTTGCATTATCTGAATGGGAATATACAGTAAAAATTAACACATTAAAATGCTTAGAATTAAAACAGTAAAAATTCATATAGAAAAACCGAAATAAAATCTTTTAAAATGTTCCTTATGGATAGCCCTCTAATAGTTCTCCCCGGTTCGTATTGGAATGTTGTGCATAGCTGAGCGAGTTTACCAAAGTGCCAGAGAAACACTGTGTGGAATAATGTGTATGGCTACGAAAGTGGGAGGATATAGAATGAAAATGAAACAATAGTTCGATCTGACGTTTTTTCAGCCCTGGCCATGGCTGTGGTTCTTCTATTTTGTGTGACCTGAGCTTTAAAAATTCATTTAATTGTCTAAAAATTCAACAATTCCAAAATTCTCTTCTTGGGTGGCGATGGATGTACATGATCGTTTGTGTCTGTGTACTCTGCAATTCCAACAATTAATAAACTGTTAGGAAATAAAGAAATTAATCTGGAGTAAACTCCAAGCATCAGGTAAATGATATTAATTAGAAAAATGGATGGAAAAATTCTGCGACTTGGATTCGAACCAGAAACCTCGACTGTCATGGTCGATGCCTCTACTAATTGGGCCATGCTGTCACTAAGTGTCTTAAAGATAACCAAGTAGTCTTCACCTGATGTTTGGAGTTTGCTCCAGTTTAATTTCTTTTTCTTATTGTGTGTTCATCATACTTTCTGATGGTTTTGATAGGAGAAATGCACGATCTGTGAACCGGGTGCCCACCTACCATTGGGCTTTCCTTCTTGTGTTAAGACACTTAGTGACAGCATGGCTATTCAAGTGTCTATGATAGTCCAATTGATAGAGGCGTCGACCATGACAGTCCAGTTTCCTGGTTCGTATCCAAGTAGCGGAATTTTTCCATCAATTTATCTAATTGGTAAACTGTTGCAATTCACACTCTGCTGTCGAGGTCTTGAAGCAAAACTGGTGCATTAATCACTTGATGTGATCTGGCAGTCGCAGTTTCTTCTGTTGACACATTTGCATCGACGGGCACAGGGTCACTCACCACTTGTTTAGTTGAAGCAGTGTACTGGAAAAATCGACACAGCACCGATACAGCACTGCTTTCTCTGCCGCCTTTCAACTGTTTCTCAATAGTTTGCTAACTCTTCATTATTTCCATTTATTGCTCATTTTTAAAGCTTTTCAAGAAAATGTTAAATTCTTATAACTATCAATTCTAAGAAAAGCACAAAAGACAGGAATTATATATATTGTTAAAATTTCCGACGCCTTCTGACTGATTCTCAGAGGAGGAAGGCCCTTCCAGTCGTGCTGACGACCATACGCGAAACTTTAAATTATGGTCAGGAAATTAGAAAGCCCGAAGAATATTATATTTAATAAGAGGGTGGTCCTCGATTTATGTATGTAAGTCGTTTGTCCTTAAAATATTTTTGTTAATGAAGTCCACTCTACAATTCGTTACCCCCTCCCTAAAAGAGGTTAATATGGTTAATTATGTAGTGCCACACCAGTTAATGTGTTAAGTATATAATGCAACACCAGTTAATGTGTTAACAAACTTGCAACTCCCCCTTTCCCCCCTAAGGGGTTGAATTTCGAAAAACCCCTTCTTAGTGCTCACGTACATTTTGTAAAGAACCTCTGTACAAAATTTCAAGTTTCTAAGCCTTATGGTTTCGGCTGTGTGTACTTCACCCACTCAGTCAGTATCTTCTTTTATTAACCGACTTCCAAAAAAAGGTTATCAATTCGACGCGTATGTAAGTAATATTGTTGGAATTACACAATATTCGTATATGTTAGTCTATGTGGGCTTCTAAACAGGTGTGCCAAATTTCATAAGTGTGTGTAAGTATGTATTGTTGCGTGCATCTTTCTATCCGCACTTTATTTTTTCTGGGAAATTTTTCTTCCCCTTCCCAACTTGTGGCATTCTAGCTACAATGTCTTTCTTTTTTGACTCTGGATGTCAAGAGTTCCGTTTCCCAATTTTTTCTCTCGGCTCTATTATCATCCACCCGAGTGTTGGTGCATCCTCATTTTGATCTCCTGTACTTCTTTTGCCTGGACCGTTTTTTTTTTGTTGAGAATTTGGTATATTTAGTGTTAAACTGAATTTCTCTTACGCGACTTAAGTAGTTAGTTTACATATTTCCGTTCAACGTTGTTAAACCTTACTGAAAATTATGTTTCTTCGTTAGTTTAAGGGAGGTTACTGTGTCCCCCTCCTATTTAACAATTAAAAAGAGTTCACGCGACGTGTTCTGGTTACGTTCTGTTGTCTCTTAACCGATCTATATGGAGTCTTGTGTTATCGTTTCTTTACCTTAGCGATGAAATAGGCTTTTATTTTCCTTATATTCTTACCTGACCAGGTTATTAATGGATTAATTTAAAATATTACTGTAGAAACGATTTTCTGTACAGTACAGGCAACTATACATTGATCAGGTTTGTTTTTTTTGAAAATGGATTTTTTTATGTAGGCATTTTTTTGTATTACAGAACGTTAAACCGCAAGCAGTAACATTCTTTGATTTACTAAAATAAGATTTCACTAGGGTAATTAGCCAGCTTGCGGTTCGGAAAAGACTACTGAGATTTTTTTGCTATGTTGTACATGTATTTTTTCTTACTTTCCTCTTTTAGGTTGACCGATTGATTGAGCTCACCATTTGTGGTTGGTCCTAGCAAATAATCGTTTTGAAAGCGATTAATTATATTTATTACACGGCTTTGGAATTATTAACCAAAATAATATAATAACATATAATTTTTAAAAGCATGAGTAGTTATTAAGCTAAGGATTTGTATTATGAGGTTTTAATTGCCTTGGATAATGGTTTCAGAAAACGATTTCGTTTTATGACTTTCCTCTCATTGTTGTGCATCTAATTTCTATGTCGTGAGGGGTTTCTCTTTTAGAGTGGTACGCGCATTTGCTTTGTTTTAGCGCGTGTCTTCGCAGGAGCTCGAGAGGATAACAGATACATGAAGGTTCCTTTTTCCCCCTGGTAGAGACAGTAATCGTATGGAGTTAGTAGAAGTGACATCGCTTCGTGATAGTCTCCTCATATGGCCTTGACGGCTATAAGAATTTTACCTTCATCCGCAATGTCGATACACAGCCAGGAAGACCATATGTGGATAAATTATCAATTCATATCGAAACTTTGAATTCTCAGCTAGAGCATGGTGTTCTTCTTACGGAATTGATGAATGTTGTTCAGGATCTTTTCAGAAGTAGTCGTCGCGTTCTTGAGGTCTTTCTTCATTCACCTCAAGGTCTTTCTTCAAATCTAAATTTTGTCAACCGTTGAAGACTTTGTCATGAATTTTACTTATGGGTCAATTTATTTTTTCTAATTTTTTAATGCTGATTTTATTTATTAATCTAACTTTCCACTGTAATAAAATTATGTTTCCTTGGCTACTTCAATTTTTGTTTTGTGCTTTTATTTTTAATTTTTCAGCTGCTTTCGTTAGTGCCTCTATTATTTTTTTTGTTTGGGTATGTTTGTGCTTATGAGTTATGTGTATTGTATTTTTACACGACTACTTGCTTTTATGGCTTGGGTTCATTTTATGTGACTGATTGCAAGTAGTCATATTTTTTATGGTAATACGTGTATGTCTTTATTCATTATTTATCTTTTCTTTAGGTGAGGCTTTCCCCGAGGTGACTGGTGATATTATTACTTTGATTTTTTCCCCTATTCTTTGCCTCGTTTTTCTTTGCTTTAGTTTTATTTTATTTTAGCCATTCCTTTTATTTTACTATTCTTGTGCCATTATATTACTCTTTATTTATTTATTTGTTCATTTATTATTATTTTTTTTGACCTAATCTTTTAACATTACGTAAAGTTTTCGCCTAGAGTTTTCCCAACCCGTCGTAAAGTGGCGTTTGTTCGTTGCGACTCAAGCTTCAAGTCTGTCAAGATGAAGATTACTTCAATTGTGGTTCAAAAGTGGTTTTCTATCTATCAGCTTGTTTGTATCCAGCCTATAGTTGGTGCATTTTTTTCTTTTCCTTCTTATTTTATACTGACTTTTATAATACTTTTTAATTTTTTTATTTTATTTCTAAATAAACAGAGACGTTTGGACATGTCATTTTTTGGAACTCGTTCCCTTAAGTTTACCGTTTAAAGGAATCTGCTGGTGGTCGGCAGCTCTTCGCCTTACTTTCACGTTAGAAGTTTCCTAATAGTTACGGATTTCCGCCTTGAGAGCTCTTCCACCGTCAATTTCAAAGATTCTCTTCAACCCCACAGGAGCGAGTAACTCCGTTTGTGGTTAATCGGCGGTTTAGCACCCCAAGCAACTATTTGTCTTGTATTAGTTTATTTTATTAACTTTTCTACCTTTTCATTCTGAGTGTGTAATAAAAGAAATATTTTATTTGGAATTTTGATCTAACTTAATTCAAGGCAGGACTTTCCACGTTTTTTTTAGATTCAATTTTGTCTTGGCACTTGGGGTGGGGCTACTTTAATCTTAACGTAATAGAGTTCTTTGTGGTTCAGTTAAAAAGGAAAATGGAAAATCATTTAATAGGAGCTGT
Source organism: Rhysida immarginata (assembly GCA_023313115.1). Taxonomy (NCBI): domain Eukaryota; kingdom Metazoa; phylum Arthropoda; class Chilopoda; order Scolopendromorpha; family Scolopendridae; genus Rhysida; species Rhysida immarginata. Next base: position 402,872 of record JAHWFO010046878.1, on the reverse strand, counting down.
ATCGTGTATTAAATGGGAGGAAATAGTAATAGCAAAAATGTTTTTCTTGATTCCTAATCATTAGTATTAACTTTCCTCATGACCAGCAAGGGTGGGGTTTTTTTTCTTGCTGTAGGCTGAACGTGTTGATAAGCTACTAGCTTTTCTGCACGTTACTGTATGTATGTATGTGTGTAGATTTGTCCACGTATTTCTCAGAAACTAGAAATCGAATTGCAATAATTCTTTTTTATTGGATTAAGTATCCTTCTAAGTTTCACCAAAATTGGTACAGTATTTTCAACATATGGACTGATATAGCTAGGCGATAGTGAAAGTTTCATCAAAGTCGGATTTTTATACTGTTTAATCTTGTATACAGGGTGTTTTTGAATTGAGTACAGATTTTTTGGGAGATGATACAAGAGGTCCTTAGAAGTATTTTTTGTCATATGAACATGGGGTCCCCGCAGCTCCGTTTACTTATAATACTGCATTGAACAATCAAATGACACCGGGACGCAGTGTGGGCAAACATACCTTGGTTTCCTGAAGGAGGAGCTCCCTGGTCTTCTTGAAGATGTTCCACTAATGACCAGACATTTGATGTGGTTTCAACAGGACGGCGCACCTTCACATTACACAAGAGCAGTTAGAGATTACCTAAATGAGACATATCCTGGTCGTTGTTTTGGTCGTGGCGGACCAGTTGCTTGGTCACCGAGATCGCCAGATCTCACACCGATGAATTTTTTTTATGGGGAAGCATAAAATCAATGGTGTACTCCGAACCCGTAGATACCGAAGAAGAATTGGCGGCTCGTGTTGTCGCGGCAGCAGATGACATCAGCGACCGTGCTAATCAACTGTTTCCACGTGTACATCAATCCATCATAACGCGTTGCGAATTGTGCTATGAAGCAAATGGCGGTCGTTTCGAACAATTACAGTAAAAGTTCTTACAGTAGATTGCTTGTGTTAATTGTTAAAAATAAAATAATCTAGGCCTACCAACGCACACTGCATCCCGGTGTCATTTGATTGTTCAATGCAGTACTGTAAATAAACGGAGCTTTGGGGACCCCATGTTCATATGACAAAAAATACTTCTAAGGACCTCTTCTATCATCTCCCAAAAAATCTGTACTCATTTCAAAAACACCCTCTATATAGAACAGAATTTAAACAATTATGATTAATAAGTTTGATAAAATACAATAGTTAAAACAATAGCAAGCAAAAAAGCATGGGAGGGTAGCAGCAAGAACAAATGAAGGGGGGAGGGTAGCAGTAATGAAAAATTTATTACCTCATTTATCAATTTACCGCAGTTTCTTGTATGATGTCAGCAATGAACGTTCCTCGTAGATCTTATTCGGACTTTTAGAGGGCGCCACATTAAAGAATTTCAATGGGCCAATCGGCAAATGCCAAGTCTTCTTTTCAGCTCTGTTCAGTTCAGTCCGCAGCTAACATCTCCCAAGAGTTGGGGGAGACCAGCTGAAGTAATAATCAAAGTAGAGGGTTTTACTATTGAATTTTACGAATTAAAGAAGCTTCCTGGATAAAGTTCATTAAAGCATTAATGGTATTCCTTTTGGCTTGCCTGCTTGCCAGAGAAAGGAGAAGAATATTTTCCATAGCGGCTAAGGTACGATTGAGAGCAAGGCAGTTGAGCAAACTATCCCTCTGACATCGGAATTTAGGAGTCTAGGAGAATATGCTTCACCGTTTCAATCGCGCCACAGGAACACTTGTCCGAGGGAGTAATATTAATTTTATGTAAAAAGTAATTTGTTGCCAGGTGACCACTCCTAGGTCTAAATAAGGCTGATCTTTGGGTGAATGTAAGCCATTTGGGAGAGATTCTATTGCGTTTTGGGAGTAGAGGTATTAGTTGCTTACAGTGGCCGCCGCGAGTTTCAGCGTATAACTCAACGTTCCTGAGCTCCGCTAGATTTTCCTTAATGTAGACTCTTATTGTGTTAGGGTCGAGGCGGGCATATTTGATTGGACTGTTCGATGTTCTAACCCAATTAGCCAGGCGGTCCGCCATTTCGATCCATTTGATGCCCGTATGTCCCGGAATCCACATCAGGTGAGTGACATAATTTGCTCCAGTAAGGGAAATAATGTGACCCAAGATGTTACAGTGATTTCCCCAAATAGAGGGATTTTTCTAATGGCCATAATAGCACTTTTTGCAACAGAGATGATTAAAAACTTCGTCAGTTCTTGAAAGGACGTTAACATAATTGCCTTGTGGATTGCCACAAGTTCTAAGATTGTTGCACACATAAATTGACTTAATCAAAACAGGACAGATAATTTCATTTGATCATTTGTTTAGCAGTTATCAAATGCATCTGAACCATAGAAACTAAACATCATATACGCCAACTTCCTTTAACGATCGCTGGAATAAATTTGTTGGTTATTAATAGTTTATTTGCCTCATAAATCCCAAGTCCTCCTAATGAGGCACCAGGGTGAGCCGTCCGTGAAAATTTTCCTGTGTTCTGGAAAGGAATAATGGAGAAGCTCAGATACGATTTGTCTAACAAGGCCAGGCGGATCAGAGGCCCTTAGGCCCGAAGGGAGAACAATGTTGTCTGGACCAAGACTTGGCGACCTCGGGGATTCTATGAATACACTGCCACAAACCTGGAATTTCTCGCATTGGAATGTGATCAAAATTGAAAAGAGGAGGCCTTGGACTTTGCTCGAGTTAAAGTGGATTCGACAGTATCCTGCCAGGGAGGCTTCCTCATTGAAAGTCGGGGATGCTTGCAAGAAAGAGTATATAGATATTATAACTTTGGCTTCCCATCTTAATGGCGAAGGTGTAAGGCCAGAGTCCGCATATAGCACTTGATTGGGGGACGACTGGGTAGCGTGCAGACAAGCCCTTATAACCTTCCTCTCTGCCTTGATTAGCTGTTCCCTGGTTGTTTAAGGGGTTAAGAGAAGGAAGAAGTCCATCTGGTCGATAGTTTACAGCAGTGAATAAAGGATAGTGGAGGTCTCCGACCAAGCCAGTGCCCAGTTTTATATGTTGATGCGTCTTGCGCGAGCCAGGTTTTTCCTCAAATGGTCCTTCATCCGAGCCGTGTGCTGTTGCCATTTTAGCTTTTCATCGTGGACGACCCCTAAGAACTTGTGAGCTATACTTGGCGGAAGGTACGAGTTATTCATATATAAGTGTGGCTGGGGGGGAAGGCTCCCTCTGGATTAAGAAGACCACGATTGTCTTGTCTGGGGATGAGGACATTAAGTTTGATTTGCTCCACTCAATGAGGGCATCGCAAGAGAGTTGTAGGGTCTCCCTTACTATTGGGATAGAATGACTTGTAAACCAAATGGTAAAATCGTCGGTGAATATGTTAATTTTGGTGTCCTCAGGAAGATTTTTAGAAATATCCGTCATGAACAGGTTGAAAAATACAGGACTGAGGAGGCCACTGGCTTGAGTCTGCCTAGCAATGCCACCCGGGTATTTAATTCCTACTTGACGGAGGCTCAGGAATGAAAGGATCCACAGAATCAGTTTCGGGATCAGTAATTTGGTCAGTTTGTAAGTAAGAAGTTCGTGTTCAAATATATCATAAGCTTTTTCTAGGTCAAGGAAAACAGCACCTAACAGCTCCCTTTTCCCTCGCCGAGTAGATGTCATCCACGAGCTTAATAACGGAAAGTGTGAAGTTGGAACCCTTACGGAAGCCTGTAATGTAAGGAGGGAGGATTTGTCGGGACTCCAAAAAGTGCTGCAGGCGGTTGTTTATCATCCTCTCCAGAATTTTAATGATGCATGAAGTGAGTGCTATTGGCCTATAACTTAGGGGAAGGAAGGGGGGCTTGTCTGGCTTCAAAATAGGGTGAACATAAAATCTCTTCCAGTCCCTCGGGATTATGCCAGTCGAACAAGACTTGTTGAGGTGGTTTAATAAAATCGGTTGCTGGCTAGAGTTCAGCTTGCCAAATGAAGATTCCATCAGTTTGTCTGGACCAAGGGCGTTAATCTTATTCTTGAGGAATGCCTTGAACTCAAGAATGAAGAAAGGCACTTCCCACTGGATCCTACACAAATCTGGGAGGAAGGATGCTGGGAAGGGAACACGCCAGGATTTCTGTTTGTTCGCTGTCATACCCACAGACTGTTTGAGGATAGCCATAGCTGACTCCTTGGGGTCTTTCATGGGTCCATCCGGGCTTTTAATCAATGGGGCAGATTGTCATCGCTGATGGAGCATGATCTTGAGGACTCTCCAGATTTTAGTACGTTTGTTACTCGAGAGAAGTTCTGCCCAATACTTTCTTCTGAATTTCCTGAGGACTCTTGCATTTAGCTTTAGTTTTGTTTATCAACAGCCAGCATGCGTCGCATCTGCATTTTACGAACTGCCTTCTAGATTTGTTCCTTATTCAGATGGCCGACTCACTCTCTGGGGTCCACCAGCCAGGTCTCAGTGGGGTGGATCTGCCACTCGGGGAGCTCGGAAGGAATCAATTTTGAAACAAGAGGATTTGATTTTGGATATCATGGACCTGAATGAGATAATGTTCTCAGGATCAGCGCAGTGAAGATGTACAGGGGTAGGAGTCTGGTCTATTATTGTGGGGAGAGGAATTGCTTGGAGAAAAGGGGAGAATGGTGAGGCAAATCGGTTGGTGATCGCTCCAGTAGGTGCCCTCCACCAGGGAGGTAAGGAGTGGGAGATGCCAATCTGGAGAAGAGAGGGCAATGTCTAAATTGGAAGGAGACCAGGACGCTCTAGGTGGGTGAAATCCGAGGTGAAGTGAGATCGGAGGTTGAATTGGACAGTGAGATCCTCTAGACAAGTTCTCACAACCCCATAGCGGACTTTTAGCACTGAGGTCGCCTATTATAATGAAGGGATCGTTAAAGAAGAGATAAGCTCTACCCAAGACACTTCCCTGCTGTATCCCGGGACATATATACTATAGATGTGCATGAGTTATCAAAGTAGCGTACAAGTATATAATGAGGAATATGGGGGTTAATGGCAATAAGATTGCCACCACCATGGTGGTCTCTGTTATTTAAATAGGTAATAGAGTTATTGATGGAAATATTGGAGTCAGATTATAAAAAGGTCTCACAAATCAATAAAACGTCGGATTTTTTTGCAGCAAGATGATATTCTCCCAATTGGAGAGGGCACCTCTTGCATTCCAGTGAATCACTTTAGTTGGCTTGCTGTGCATCCTGAACATGACGAGAAATATTCTTGCCATTATGAGATGAATCTTGGCTGTGGTTGGCAATTTGGTTGGGAGATTGAGTTGGGTGTTGAGAAGGGTGTTGAATGGGGGAAAGCATCTCCTGCCACCAACAGAGTACTTCCGTAAACCAACGAGGAGAATGGTGGATCCTCATATTCTTGGTATCAATACCCCACGAGTTGTCCTGATTGTATGCAGGCAAGCAGTTTGTCATCATAGATGAAAAAGTTCATGCTGCTGCTAATAGCTTTGTTTGTCTACAGTGGCAGAGTCAACTCTGGAAACAGACATGGGTTCAGAAACCAGTGTCGCATCATTATGTTTCAGAGGGAACAATGTTAATAGCAGGATTAGTGATCATTGCAGAAGATACCATCGAAAAAGGGGAAAACTTGGACCAGTTGACCTGAGAAAGATTCATGGTATATTCATTTTGGTGAAACACCGGAGACAGAGGAATGTGAGGGGACAAAGCCATAGGGAGATCGTCCCTGCCGCCAGTAGTACAGGCCACGATAGATTGTTGAGAGCAAGGGGGAGAGCCAGAATGAGATTGATATTCTGGGAAATCCTGGGCCGGAGAGTGTGCTGCACGAGAAGATGGACTGTTAGGAGAGGGGTTAGATGAGAGGAGGACTCTTTCTGTCACTCAGGAGGCATATGAAGTTTGACTCGGGCCTTCCCTACCCAACTTCATATCAACCAACTTCTTTGCTTGGTAATATGAAATAAATAGATTTTCCATTTTGGTCCGAACCAGTGCTTATAGTAAGGGGAGTGCCCACCTTCACAATTGATGCAAATAAAGGATGCAGCTGGACAGACATTTCTCCCGTGCTCTTCACTTGTGCACTTAGAGCACGTGTCGGAGTTTGTGCATTTTAATCTAGCATGTCCCAGTCGATGGCGTTTTATGCACTGCATGGGCCGTGGGGGAGGTCTCACAACAGAGAAGATTTCATTTTCGAATACCATCTTTTCGGGCGGGGAGGAAAGACAAAATTAAATTAGAGCTTTGGAGAAAGCTGCTTCACGAAACGGTGGTGGGAGCAATCATGCCAATGATGTAAGAACCACAATTGGATAAGGATTGCAATTGCTCTAGGGTGAGGTCGGATCGCATGCCATGAATGATGCCCACAGACAGTGTGACCGTTTCTAGCATAATTATGCTATTTTAGCATAAAAGAAGGCCTTCAGCATAAATTCTAGCATAATGAAATTTTTGGCATATTTCTAGCATAATTTATAAAATTGATGTATAAGCAGAAACAAAGTTTGTTTTGTACGAATGAAAATAAGTTTCTTTCGTATATTGCAGGTTCGTTTAAGTTCTTCACTCAGACTTCCTCTTCAAACAACAACACAACACGTTTTTTTAAAAACTTTCAATTCTTAAACACAACTTACGAGCTCAGCTTTCTACGGCTTCTACAGTTTTCTACGAATTAAGGTAGGATTGTTTTTCAACAATGATTTGAGGTCGCAACCGATTTTGCAGAGTTAGATTCTGATTAATCTAGTATGCAGCCTATGTATTGTTAAGCAGTGTTCTATGATTGTTCTATGTATTCTTTAACGTTCTCTGATTGTTCAATTTTAAAAAAAAAAATCTTTAAAATTTAATTGTTCAAATCTAAAAAAGTTTTACGAAATGCTTGAAGTACTTGCTTATGAGTATGCATATTGAACTATTTCAAGACCTCTTCTTAATTTTTTATTTGTAATTACTCATGTTTACGGTTGTACTCTTTATATACCATTTGAGAGTTGAGTTGAGACAAATTAAAACTTTTTTTTAAAATCTGCCTGTAGATGGCTCTCAAAATTGAAAAGAAATGTGTTGTTTTTCAGTTCATTTTAAAAATAATATGGCATAATTCTGTAACAATTTTCCATTAAAACCGCATAATCTAGCACAATTGAAGTCAAAAGAATTTAGCATAATCTGGCATAATTTCTTTCAAAATCTGGCACATCGAGTTTTCTGAAAACGGTAACACTGCCCACAGAGGACGTTAGGAACCTGGGGACCTCTAAAGCTCTAGATTAGGAAAGTACGGCACACCTCCTCCGCGCCGCCATTGTTGGCCCAATTGGCCCTATCAATTGAGTTATGCTTACCCTAAAATTCGGCTAAAATGCAATTTTTAAAATTTTTTTTCGCATTATTATCGTTTGGAAATTTAACTGACAATCAATGAATTTTGTAAATGTTGATTTTCCTTTAAATTTTGTTTTTAATTAAAATTTTCTCTATATAAATAAAGATAAGGTTGAGGTGATTTAATTAACTTCTCTAGAGTAAGTTTTTAGTTTTTCACCTCAATTATGAAGGGTTAATAAAAGAATAAATTAATAAATTTTAAAATACATGCTAGGTGTAGTTTTTTTGTATTTTTATTCGTCAAAATATAAACTTATAAATTTTTATTAAAAAATAATTTAATAAACTTTTATCAAATTAATTTTTATATTTATATCAAAACTACAATTTAAGAGTTTATTTTAATTTTATTGAATTATAAATATTATTAAATTATAATAATAATATTACAATTATGAAAGTATCAAAATATAATTTAATAAAATAGGAATTGTTAAATTGAAGTTTTGATATAAATATAAAAATTTATTCGATAATTATATTTTGATAAAAAATTTATAAAATCAATTTGATAGAAAATTTCAAAAATCATAATTGGGAAAAATGATATCTTGATAAAATAAAAATTCACACTCAAAAAAAGAAATACACATGCAGTGTATTTTAAAAGTTATTAATTTATTCATTTTTGGAGGTTAATAATGTTGAGAAAAATCTACCAAAAACTTTAAAACTAGTTAAAACTTTCTATATTTTATTTTCGTTATTCAATTTTATGCGTTACATTCAAGTAATGATGAGTGATAGTTAACTTCGCTAAAAATAAAATAATAATAAACTAAACCTAAATGTCTAAGTTTTATTTCAAGTTTTTTAATGCTCCTACTTTCACATTTCACACACAGTTTAACCTTGTTAATTGAATAGTATTTTCTTAAAAAACCTATATTCAACTTGTAATGAAAATTTTCAGTAATTTTTCTTTAGTGCCACAATTGTGTGGAAAAATTAAATTTTAAAGACTTTATTAACCTCCAGGGAGCAAAAGATTGAAGGAGCCTGAAGTGTTGCTTATTTGGATTAAATGTTTGGATCAAATAACGGATATTTCCTTAAAAATTTAATCTAAACCGCATCCTCCACATGCGTTTCAATGGTATCTATCGCTGTGTTTGGGCCAACAATGGCTGACAAATTCACGTGACTCCGTTCTACCAATCAGCAGCTGCGGGTGGCGCGGAAAAAGATTGCCGTACTTTCCTTATCTAGAGCTTTAGGGGACCTCATATTCCAAGATGATTGTGATAATGTCCCTAGACTTGGTGCATCTCTCCGCTTGGGCAGTGGAGGAAAACTTTACTAAATACTTGCCAGACTGAAGTTTGTTTACACTAGCAGAATCGCTGGCGATGGAGTTGATAATCTTCCTGACAAATCCTGGAGAGAATGTCTGCTGGTGGCTCGGATCTTTGGAGGAAGCGCCCAAGATTGGTCAGGGTGTGGCAGCAATTTTCAAAAGATCGTGCAGGTTTACACGAGAAAGAGTAGGGGGCTGATTGTCGCCATTAGTTGAAGTCGAGGCTGGTTCAGTATTGCTGAGTAGGCTGCGTTTATCCGATTCAGAAACGATGAGAAGCGATTCGAAGCGATGGTCGCTTTCGAAGCTGAGCCATTAGACCATCAGGGAATGATTACCCTTGGAAGGTGACAAATCCATACTTTGTTAGACTTATTTTGGCCATCTTTCCGTGATTTGTGCGTATTAGGGGATGCATTACGGGACCTACATGTACTTCACGAGGGTTGAAAATCGCTTAGCTTCCTTTTCTTCCTCTCCTTGTCCTCCGTCTCAGGTGGTGGCTCCCCAATGACTGGCTTATATGACCAGCCAGCTACGTGATTGTTCTTTTAAATAAATTGTTCTCATTTTATTTTTATAAAAATTATTAAGTTAAATATTTTCATGTTAAAAATTTTATAAAAATATTCGAGGTATTTTGACATTTCTAATCATAGCCTACAAATTCTCTATCATAGTAGGCTATGTTTCTAATTCTACAAATACATTAGTGTTTTAATTTTCTTTTATTTGATTTTTCGTCTATATATTAAGAAACTTAATGTCACGTGTCAATGTGAACAAGAAAGGATCGATAGTTGATAGTAAGTAAATAAATTTTATTGGAAAATAATAAATAAATAACTAAAATTGACGCAGTGGAATGTCTAATATAAAGCCAGTTCATTCACATGAAGCACGAACTTTTGCATGACGAGGGAATCGTCTCCGACGATGTCCCTGAATGGAGCTCTTAACACCTATTAGAGTAACTTTTCAAAAATAATAAAATAGAATCAGTCCACAGTCCAGAAGCACGGCGAAGAAGACACTAATTAAATTGATAAGCAAATCAGGTGACGCACTACGCTTTTTGTTCGTCGCACTCTGCTCCTGCGAACAATTTCTTAACGGGAACGAAGCAAGACAAAATCACCGACGGGACTGCTTCCACTCTTGAACTATGGGTGAAAAGCAGTAAAAGAGGTGAATGTCGATAACACAAGAAAATTATCTCAGTTCAAGGATTAATTAACGGGAGGCTTAAATATAACAGTCACTGTTCGGTTACCGGTACTGTTCAGCTCGTGAAGCAAGAGAGAGTTCGGGCACAAGGAAAGCAATGCTCACTAGTTCACAGTAGTCGAGGTAGACAAGTAGATTCGTCTCGTCTAAGTAGGCGGCTTACGGAGAAGCCAGCAAAAAGGCGGAGTATTCCTCCCGTTCCTTGCTCGTGGAACATGGCGAAAGAAAAAGGAAAAACTCCAGCCCAGACGCTGTCGACTCGGTTAGCTCCAGTCGTCTCGGGGAACGCCGCTTTGAAGTACCGGAATAGCTCGCCGTGTACGTGGCAGTGGAAGAAAGTGAGATGACTAAACACTAGCACACGTACCTGACGAGGTAATGGACTCGGCGACTCGTCGTTGACGATACGGTGTTCTCGGGCGTCGTCCGCATATGATGCCGCTAGCCGCTCGCCTCCTCGTTCAACGCTGTCGTGAGTGAATGACTGCAGCAGCTGAAACAGGCATGTGGCAAGGGTACTTATGAGAGGTTGCACTCGGTGGGGACGAGCTTCGGCGTCGTCGACCACTTCGGCTGCTGCAAAAATTGGCGGACGTGAAGATACGTCTTTCGTCGGTTCCTCGTAGCGGGGCAAATCCTGGCGCCGATGAAGACGAGAGCTCGCACGCTGTCGCTGTTGGTTTGCCTGAGGCTGGTGACGGCGAAAGTTCGTTCGACGTCGGCGTCCGTCGCTTTCCTCTGACCGGTTGTTAACGGGCCGCTGCTTCTGCTGTCGCTTGTAGTCGTTTTGCTCGAACGTCGAGCGAACGTGGCAAACGATCTTTTCCTGACGATTTTCTCTCGTATTCTTGCGTCGTTCGTTTTTCCTGCTCGCTCTCCTCTGACGTCGATCGCCGTCGGCCAATCCCGATCCGAAACGTTGATCTCTCGGATTGCGGACCAATGGTATTTTTCCCCTATCGTCGTCTCGAAGAAGCGAACGTGAAAACGTCTTTGAGCGACGATATTTGACACGTGACACTTAATATTTTTAATCTGAATTTTTTTCTATGATTATAAATTATACAGGGTGAGGCATTTATTTTGAAACAACTTAATATTTCGGAAACTAAGCATTGTACGAAAAAATGTCCAAAATCAAAAGTAAATTATTTCGCGGGGGGAATTCATTAGCTAAAAAATTACCCTCCCCCCTTGTGAGGGGGGCTTATCTTATCTTATCTTATCTGGTACAGAGGGTAGATTATCGCAAGCGATAATCTGCGGCACCTACTCCTACGAGGGAGTTTTGCGCCATCCCATTAATAACGACTGCTACGAGATGACAGTAGCAGTCGGGACCGACGGCTTAACGTGCCCTCCGAAGCACGGGGGGTTTCATGATGGAAAAGCTGCTGGGGATAAACGAACCAGAGGCTGTCACCAACTGCTGGAACACAGCTATGGTCAATCGGCAAATGGGTCAGACCAAAGTCCCCCAACAGCCGCGCCCCAAATAGCTGTCCCGCCAGCGGTGGCCCTCAAGCCCAGGCCGTCACCCAACCAGCAGCTAGCCGCGCCTGAAGTTGCTGAACTCCATCGATTGGCAAGCCAACCGACGAGACAACCAGGCCACGGCCACCCCCTGTGAGGGGGGCTGGGAGAGGGACTAACTTTGAAATCTTATGTAGGAATCCCTATTTTTAATGGTATATTCAGATTGTTCACAATATTCGAGAAATGTTTTATTCTTGATGTTTTTTCAACTGATCCAACCATTTAGGAGATAGAAGTCCTGAAGGTGTGGAACTTTTAAAGTATTGAACCCCCATTTTTTCGATGAAGACAAAGAGATAGAGAGTGGGTCTGCAGACATTCTTATTCTATTTTTTAATGAATCCTAGTCTTTAAGTCAGAATGTCAATATTTCAAAATCTTTTAGTACACAAGTCAACTTTTGGGGGCAGCAGTCCTATGGAGTCTATGCGTGTTTATTGGAAAAATATTGGATTTTTGAAATTCTGACTTCGGATTCTTATACACCATTAAAAAGTAAAATAGGAATGTCTGCAGACCCACTCTCTATTTCTTTGTCTTCATCGATAAAATTAGGTTCAAAACTTTAAAAGTTCCACACTTTAAGGGCCGCTATCTCCTTAACAGTTGGATCAATTGGAAAACCATCAAAATAATACATTTCTCGAATATTGTGTACAATCTGAATATACCATTAAAATGGGGGGGGGGTAATTTTTTAACTAATGAATTTCCCACGCGAAATAATAAAGTTTTGATTTTCGATATTTTTTCGTACAATGCCTAGTTTCCGAAATATTCAGTTTGAGGATACATGCCTCACCCTCTACACTGAGTGAGCATATTATTATGACCACCCTGTCTGTATATCGTTGGGCCACCTTTTGCCTTTAATACTGCGGTGTTTCTTCGTGGCATTGACTCCACGAGATGTTGGAAGGTGGTAGGAGGAATCTGACACTATGCCTGATGGATTGCACTGTCTAGTTGTACTAGATTGGACTTTGGTGGATCACAGCCGTCTGATGGTTCGTTCGACTTCGTCCCACAAATGCTCAACTGGAGTGAGATCTGGGGAATGTGGGGGCCACAAAAGTAAGGTAAAGTTCCTCTCATGTTCCTGGAACCACTACTGCACAATACGAGCTCTGTAGCATAGCGCTTTGTCTTCCTGGAAGTGGCCATCTCCATTGGGGTACGCCATCAACATGACAGGGTGGACTTGATCGGTGACGATATGGAAATATGCTGTGCCATCCAGACACTGATCAACACGTATTAACGGACCCAAAGGATGCCAGGGAAACATTCCCCAGACCATAACCATTTTCACGCACCATAACCATAAGACATTCCCGCACTGGCCTGAAGGGTTGTACTCATGCATGCGAGGTCCATGTTTCAGCCACATTTTCACGCGGCCGTCTGCATGATGTAACTGGAATCGTGACTCGTCAGACCACATGATTTGTTTCCACTGCTCAATAGTCCAATCCTTGTGCTCCTGAGGGAATTAGAGTCGTTTCCGCTTGTTGGCTGCAGACAGCAAAGGTGTGCGGACAGGTCTTCAGCTTCCTTATCCCATGCGATGCAGTGTGTGGCGGACAGTGCATTCAGAGACCTTTTCGGAGGACCCCTGATTAAGGTCAGCAGTGATTTGATGCACAGTTGCCCTTCTGTTATCCTTTACCAGTCATGTTCCACCTCTGTTTCTTCCCGGAGCCCACATCCAAATGCCCGTCAAAAAATGACATAACATGCCATAATTGTGGAGGCTGAGGACATGTAAAAACGGTTTCTCCGTCTAAAATTTATCCCACTACTGCAGGTCTAGCTACTTCACGCACCGCGATAACCCCTCGTTCATAGGATCCTGCATCAACAAAGCGCATGCCTCGTGCATCAGCTTCACGTCCTAAGCGTAAGCTTCGCAAATCGGGTACAAAAGGACAAACCAAGAAACCTGCAGCCAACTGTGTAGGTATTCCAAACAAAGATTGACAGGGTAGCTCATTTCATGCAATTAAAGAAAAACAGTTCTTTGTTTCTTTTCAAAGCTGTCATAAGCAGATACATACTGCAGACCCTAAGAAAACGATTGCTGCCATCGGTACTGGTGCGGCAAGCGTGTTATTAGATTCAGGAGCAGTTTTAAATCTCCATGACACGCTTTTTGCCCCGAACGCGTGCCTTAATCTTGTCTCTATGAGTCAATTATCAAAGCAGGGTTACAGTCTTCTTTTCGGCCCAACTGGTTACTCCATTACTTCAATCAAGGGCACGACCATCGCTGCGCAGGAGGGAGTGGAGGACCTCCCGTTCCTTCCTGTGGTGTCAAATATCCGTTCAGTTTCCCGAACGGACCCCCCATTACTTTCAATGGCTGTCACTTATAGTGACATTCACAATGCATTGGGCCATCCGTCATCAAAAAAACTCATCGCAGCAGTGAAACACCATACCATGCGCGGTCTTGAAGTTTTGCAACCATTAATTGATGACTAACCATGTATTGCATGCCTTCAGGCACGATTATGCAACGCCCCTCACAACATTGTACCAGGTAAACGGTCAACACGTTCTTTACAGCTACTTCACGTGGATACAGTGGGACCAATGCCTACCACTTCTAACCATGGAAACAAATTCCTGTTAGTAGCCGTCGATGACTTTTCACGAAAAACTTTCGTTTCCTACACCTACAAAATGTGCCAAAAACGTTAATGGACTTGATACTATAGCTACAATGCTCTACAGGACAAAATCTGGCCTATATACGTTCTGATAATGGAACAGAATTCACCAATGCGGAGCTAGGTGAGTTCTGTATGAAGCATGACATATTTCAACAATTCACCGTTTCTGAGAATCCCCAGTCAAATGGTGTTGCTGAGAGAACCGTACGCTCCATTTGTGATGGAATTCGAGTTCTACTTGCATCGTCAAAAGTTCTGCACCGATTCTGGGACCATGCTGCGACGACGGCAGTTTTTAATCTGTATTCTTTGCCCGGGCGAGGTCAGACTAAGTACCCTGAAAAGATATGATCCAAAAAGAAACCGACCATCAAATATCGAGCTCCTTTCGGTTGCCTGATATACTATTATATATCCAAGTCGCATCGATCAAAATTTGACTCTCATGCCAAAAGTGGTGTTTTTATGGGATACTCCTCTTCATCACCTGGGTACCTTATTTATGCGCTCAATGAGATTAAGTTTTTATGAGCACGTACTGTTCGTTTCTTTCCTAAGGTATTTCCAGAGTTCACAAAAAATCAGATCTATCATCATCTGTTCCTCTGGTATTTCCAATTCGCATGGAACCCCCAGTTTTTGAAGCACCAGAGCCTGATGAACCACATATCATTCAGAGCATACCGCCAAACTCACCCATTTTAACATTAGACGAGAGAAGAATGCAGGCCCTGTGTGATAATAAGGACACGCTAGTGGTTACACCTCCATCAGAAACCACATGGATTGAAGATGTTTCACCTTGTTCATCTAAATCTCCAGTGAACCAACCACTCATTAAAGTCCCACAACCGGTATTACGACGTTCACAAAGATTAAAAGAGAAGGCAGAAAAACAACGTGCCGCATTATGTCATCCTGACTTTACTGACTCCGACTTGCTAATCCCTCCACCAATCACACACCAGTCTTATGAACAAGCACTCGCTTCTCCCCAACATCATCAATGAGAAGAGCCCATGCAAGATGAATTGAATTCACTCATGCTTCATCATGTCTGGGATTTAGAGCTACCACCACCAAATGTCAAAATTTTTTAATAGCAAATGGATCTATTGCATCAAATACATTCCTGATGGATCGGTGTCCAGATTAAAGGCAAGGTTGGCGGCTATCGGCTCATCACAAGTCTATGGGAGCCAGTATGAGTTAACTTTCTCACAGGTGATCAGAATGGAACCCCTCTGCTTACTGTTTGCCATAGCTGCAAATACAGGAATGTCACTGTGCTAGTATGACGTCAAATGTGCATATCTTCACGCACCGATTGACCACACCATATATCTATCGCCACCCAAGGGATTATCAATGCCAGTTAATCAAGTCTGCAAATTGCGTAAATCATTTTACTGTCTCAAACCAAGTGGAAGATGCCGGTACGTAAAATTGTGTCAGCTTCTTACCCGATTAAAATTCACTCCATCTAGAGCAAATGTAAAAGCGTGTCGATATTCAACTACGTTACCGTCGTTTCAGTGATACTAGAATGACTGTTTATAGGTATTTATGAAATTATATACCGCATTTATTAAAAAGCTTCTAAATTTGGGAGATTGTTTTTTCTGGGTGCACCATTCTCTTAACAGTCTACGTGGATGACATCGTGGTAGCAACAACAAATATCTCCATCTTAACCTCCATCACGGACAAAGTGAAGCAAGAAATCAACCTAGTGGAGTTGGGTGTGATAAAACATCTGCTAGGTATGCATGTGTCACAGGTGAACGGTTCTATATATCTGTCACAGGCACATAATATCAAGCAAATACTGCATGATTACGGCCTTCAAGACATCAAACCAAAGACCATGCCACTAAGCCCTCATGTGAATCCTGATGATACTGCGGATTCACAACTGGTCGATTCTACCCATTACCAATCTCTTCTCAGTTCCTTAATGTATGTCATGACTTGCACGCGGACGGATATAGCTTTTGCAATTACTAGGCTGTCGACATATGCTAAATCGCCTACACATTTGCATATGACCGCTCTTAAGGGCCTAGCTTCTTATCTTAAACACACCTGCAACACATCACGCGTTTTTACCCCATCTACGGGTCATATATGCACATTTGCTGACGCTAGCTTGTGTGTCACCCCACAGAGTAATGGATACTCTGGAATTTTGATCAAAATGGGGAAAAATACCATAACCTGGTCATCTAAGAAGCAACGTTTAATCGCCCTTAGCAGCTGCGAAGCCGAAATAATCGCTATAAACGAATGCGTGAAGTCACCGAAATGTCTTTGGGACCTCATAACCAAGTTAGGACAAAGGGAGTTTGTTTCTTTCCTCACAATCATTTATACTGACACAACGTCTGCCATAGCATGTCTGGGACATTAGAATCGAAGAGTAGGACAAGACACATCTTGAGACTGCACAATTTCATCGCGCGAGAAATTAATCTTCAGAATGTGATTCTTACCTACTCTTCTTCCCCTGACATGCCGGCAGACGTACTAACTAAGCCTTTACCTGCCCCTGCTTTACGCAGATTCCTGGATTTGTCATCCTTATGTGAGCAGAATAAGTAATTATTTATGTTAAATTACTTAACTCATTGTTTTGCCAGCCTTCACGAGGGTATTTACAAAGTTTATCATGTTCTTTTAAACTTCATGATTGCCAAGTTATTTACTTCGTGGGATGACAGGGGTTCTAAAGGCAATATTTTTTGTTAAATGACTTAAGCTTTAAAATCACAAAAAGGATTTTTTGGGCTTGTTTCTTACTTTACGTGAAGGCAGTACTATATTATTCTTATTACATATGTATTTTTTACATTTGTTAATGTATTATATATTTAACATACCTTTTAATTTGGTTTACCAAATTGCAAAATATATTTTTTTGTATTTTTTTGCTAAAAAGCAAAACTTACTGTGTGCGCACAAAAAAATGAAAGGAAATATAAAAAGGCATAAAATATCTTTCTTCATTGTAACTTAAACAATTTTTTTTCGAACCTGTATATGTAACATCAGTACCTAAACTTCTATCTGTACAAATGACCGTCATTTTTTTTGTGTTCAAGAAAATTACAGGGGGCTTTGTTCGGGAAAACTCACATTTTTATGTAAAAAATATATAATTTTATTTATAAATAATTATTCTATTTTTTTTGTATTATTTAAGTTTTTTTAACTGCTTGCAGACAGTGATTGTTGAGTATATATTGTTTTAATAAATGTTAATTAAAAAATCTCCACGTGATAGTCACTGTCTGCAGCACTTGTCCCTCGCGAATAATTTTCGTGATCACGAGGAAGTTGTGTCCCACTATTGTTGATGTTCTTTCCGTGGTTGCTTTTTTTTTTTCAGACAGACAACTTCCAGCTACTGGCTCGAGCAGTCGTCCTTCCTTCTGGTCCTCCACGTCCTTACTAGCCTGCAGCATGGCGTTCAACTTCCGTTTATAATTTTCATTCCTATGCTCTGCAAATTGCTCCCATCCTGCCGTTCGATGTTTAGTTTCTTATTGATTCAAACGGGTGAATTTCTCACCTTATCGCGGCAGCCATGATTCTCTATCGAGCAGCATTGTCTTGCGGGTTTACCCATAAGGTAATAATGAAATTTCTTTTAATGCTATCTCAACAATAAAGAACATAAGGGACGCCATGCTGCACATTTCAATTTTATTCCCCATTAATAAGTGATTATTATTTCGAAGTTCTTCTTTAGACATTAAATGGGAATTTGAAATTTCTTTTCCTTATTCTTTATAAGGAATTGGTCTGTCTCCTTTCCTTTTTATACTTAAAGTCAATTCGCACAATGTAGCGATTTAATATTTCTCGTTACAATGTTTTGCTGTATTTAACGTACATTTAAGTATTTTATTTTTTATTTATTCCGAGAAATATTTTCTTTTGTAATTGAGATCACAATGCTTATTCCTCAATTAAATCATATTGTATAGAATATTCTTTTGTACAGAATTTTTGATAAATGATAAATAAATATCGCAATTTTTAAACCAAAATAAGTGTTTTAACGAGCCACGTTCATTCAAAAGTTTTGCGGTTCTTTTTAAAGTACCACCCATTCCATTCTATTCTATTTTGCTTCCCCCTCTGAACAGTAATTTTCTGAGTTCTAAACTTTCGGAGATTAAATATTTTCCTCCTACTATTCACCTGATTTTTTTTGGAATTTATTTATTGATATATTTTTTTTCACGACAGAAAACAGAAGATTTCTTATTGAATACTTTTCCATAGTCCAATTTTTTGATTCGGAGGAGTATATTAAATCAAAAAGGGGGGGGGGGGGGAGGGTCGAAATATTATTCATGATATATTATTTAATATTCTGGAATGAAAATGAAATAATAAATCAAATTTATTTTACGACGAAATTAATGGTGCCTTATTGATGTAAAGCTCATTAGCTAGTATGTTGATGTAGCTGCCATCTGGCGGCATCATCATTCAAGAAATCAGATTTGAACGCTCGCTGCCCCACTATTCTTCTAACCATTATACGCAGACATTGCTGCAAATTTCAAGGGTGAACAAGTAGTGAATTATTTGAATACTCGTACGTGATAGTGTTCAGAGACAATAAACATTTATTTACATATATTTTGTGACTGATTTTTTTAACCTTACTATGTAACTTGCATTAGTCAAATTAAAATTTAACACCTAACAAGTCTAATTCTTTTCCTGATCCGCCAGAATTTGACTTAAACAGGTTATACTGAATCTCATAACATACTGAATCTAATGAAGCAAAAAATAATATAAATAAAAATAACATTGATTCAGTATTGGTTATGTTGCAGGAAAGAATTAATTGCTTTTTTATTTAATTCTTGTGTTACTACGATTATATAACGTTAAAAGGAATATTGTGGTTTTCAGTAATATGAACTTTAGATCAAAATTATAATAAGGAAACTAGGACAATTGTTTCAGCCCTTGCCATTATCAATCATAGAACATATCTTGTTTACAGTTGAAGAGTTAAACAAGACATGGTTTATGATTGATAATGGCAACAGCTGAAACAATTCTCTTAGTTTCTTTATTAAAATGTTTACCATCAAAATTTCTAATCACTAAGACTCAATATTCCTTTCTGTCTGATTCCTTTTAATATTTTATTGCGTCTGCTTGCAAAAAAATTCTGCAAGCATTTTCACGTCACTGGTTAATTCCTCAACCGCTGCAGTTTTCTCATCCAACATCTCCAGGATCATTCTTCAGAACTGTCTTCTTCACGTTTTTCCGTGTATTACTCCATTGCTGGATTCGGCATATCATATCGTCGGCGTTTTCGTTCGCTCCTTGTTACTAAGGTTGGTCCTCTACGTTTAAAAAAATTAATATTTTAAATACTTAGCATGGGTGGTGGCGTATAACATCCTCTGGCGTAAAAACAAAATAGTTTGAACACTTAGAAACATTTATTATAAATGGTCTTACGAATGCGTTTGGTGTCGACGCTCTTGACGCACTCGACAATGAACAAAATGTGTTGGGAGCAGACCTAATATTTGGCATGTTTCCCAACATATTCTTAATGTATCATAATATGGCCAAGCGATACTTTCAGCCCCAATCTGCTTAAATCTGTCATCATGTCCATCATATTTATTTTTTATTTTTTTATTTTTTATTTATTTATTTCACTATAAGGATACAGAAAAAATTTCCGTATTGGGGCCTGTATGGCTGGAGGCCGACATGTTAGGTCCCCGAGTGGGATTGAATAAGGGTATAACGAATACATGAAGAGATAGTTTTTTATACAGATAAAGAAGGAATTTCGTTAGACAGTAAAGCTAGAGAGAGAATGATTAGAATTAACAAGATAAGAGTAAAAGGGTTTTTTCAAACTACGTTTTATAATGTTTTATTTAGTGGCAAATATAAAGCTTAATTTTGCAACAATAAACAATAGATACATTTAACTCTGGCCATAACGCATTGTCCAATTGTCACAACAAGCAATCCGTTGTAAGGAGTTAGTACCATTATAACACGAACCAGTGTGCCGATTTGAAATTTTTTTTTTTACCATATATTGTCATCGACCCTGTGTAGCTGTGTCAATTTTCAGCTCCCTAACTTGTTGGGAAATTGGTTTAATATTGATTACAAGATTTGACCTAAACAAACTAACATTGCAAGTTTAATAAAAGCTTTTAAAAAAGACAAAAAAGAGTTATGTTGGAGGAGATATATTTCTTAGTCCTTTCTTAAAAGTAGTAAGAGGGTAAATGAGAGCGGAGGGTTTTCGGAAGAACAGCCCACCATATAACTCTGATGTACGAGATAACAGCGGCGCTGGTATTTGCTTTTTACAAGGGCAGTTCTGAAAGGAATGGGATTACGGGTTGGGTAAGTATGTACCGGGTGTTTCAGATGCTTCATTATTTGGCTACATTCAATAATTTATAGTTTAATTAGGTTAATATCTAGCTGGTAGTAAAGTGAAGTTAACCGGAAAGGCGTGATTGAGAAAGGCGTGATTGAGAGGAATGTGACCCCGATTTAAATGCGAATGGGAGATGCTTGTTGGATCTCTGTTACAATAATGGACTTTCCATCACAAACACCTTCTTCCAGCACAGGGATGTCCATAAGTATACCTGGTACAGGGATGCAATGGACCAGTAGTCACTGATTGATTTTGTAATTGTTTCAGCCGACTTATTCCGATCACTGGGATACTCGTGTGAGAAGAGGGGCAGAACTATCAACTGATCACCACCTTGTTGTCTGCACTAGGTTCAGACAAACTTGGCGCATCAAATGGGAGGCATTGGAGGATAGAGCTGTGAGGAACATAACATATCTTCAAGTTTCAAAGAACTACCTAGTGATCGTGGTACTGTTGAAGAGGAATGGCAGTTGGTTAAAACTGCTGTGATTACTTCGGCTGCATTGTGCTTTGGCCGTAAGTGGCTAAGTGTGGCGCAGGGCGGTGAGAAAAGGACTGCATGGTGGAATGGTGAAGTCCAAGAAGCTGTCAACGCAAAGAAGGAAGCCTATTTGCTATGGCTTGCAAATAAGTCAACTTCGAGTCGAGTGCGAAAAGCAGTAGCACAGACAGTATCAACAGCTGAAGCCAAGGCCTGGGAGAAGATCGGGGAGAAATTGGAGGCAGACTATGGTTCGGCAAAAATGGTGTTCTGGCAGACCATGCGCCGCCTCCGTGGACAATATCTTTTTCATCACAAACTATTAAGAGTTCAGATGGGTAGCTTCTGAAAACAGAGGAGAGCGTATTGCATAGGTGGAAGGAATACTTTGCATCTCTTCTTAATCCGGTGACAGCAACAACTGAGGCATATGAGGTGCACCTTGGAGCAGAGAATAGTCACGGTAGTATCACTGAAACAGAAGTCAGATGGGCAATTAAGTCCCTGAAGACTGGCAAAGCTGCAGGTGATGCTGAAATCCGGTCCAAGATGTTAAAGGCCTTAAATCAGGATGGTATCCTGTGGCTGACTCGAGTGTGTCAGGTTGCTTGGATATCTGGACAGGCCCCTAAGCAATGGCTGACAGGAATTGTGATCCCTATCTTCAAAAAGGGAGATCAGAGTGATTGCAACAACTATCGAGGCCTCTCTTTGCTCAGGATTCCTGGGAAAGTGTACACTAAGTGTCTGGAGAAGAGTCGACTCCAAACTGTTGATGGAGCAGTGTGGTTTCCGATCTGGCCGAAGCACGACAGATCACAACTTTGCTCTAAGGTAAATCTTTGAGAAATCCTGGGAGTATGCAAAAGAGGTCTACGCTTGCTTTGTGGACCTCGAAAAAGCATATGACAGAGTTCCTCGGGAGAAGCTCTGACAAGTGTTGCAAGAGTGGATGGGCAATTACGGGTTGCTAACAAGTCTCTGTACGAAAGCTCTGAGATGTGTGTCTGGATAAATGGCATTAAGTCAAGATCGTTCACTACGGGTGTTGGACTCCACCAAGGGTGCGTACTGTCACCCCTCTTGTTCATTATCTTTATGGACTGGATAGACAGGGGGAGCCGAGGCGATGAGCGTGTTTGTGTGGGCAACTGCCTGGTGGAGAGGTTGCTCTTTGCTGACGACCTTGTCCTCCTTGGGTCTTCTCGCACAAACCTTCAGCATGCACTGGACCGGTTTGCAGCCAAATGTGAAAAGGCTGGGATGAAGATCAGTGTGGCTAAAACCGAGGTTTTGGTCCTTTAAAGACAGCCTGCTCAGTGCGCTCTCCATGTTAGGGGAGCCTCATTGAGACAGCTGGAGAAATTCAAGTATCTCGGGATTGCATTCACGAGTGATGGAAGGCAGGAGAAAGAATTGGATGCTCGGATCAGTGCAGCAAGCTGTGTCAGACGTTAACTGTGGCAATCCGTGGTAACGAAGCTCTCCGTCTTCAAATCTATCTTTGTCCCCATTCTCACCTATGGTCATGAGGCTTAGGTAATGACTGAAAGAGTGCGATCACAGGTACAAACGGCCGAAATGAGATTTTTTAGAGGTGTGGCAGGTGTTACCCTACTAGATAGAGTGCACAGCAGCACAATAACGGAATCTTTAGGTGTTAAGCCGATACTTCTCCGCATTCTGCGCTGGTATGGCCATGTGATACGGATGTCGCAAACTATTCTTCCTAGGCAGTTATTTTCCAAGCCGGTGGGTAAGCGATCAAGGGGTCGGCCTAGAACAGGTAGCTAGACTTCATGCAGAATCTGGGTTCGAGGTGCTTGGATATTACCAGGGAAGACATGCGCCTGATGGCGGAAGATCGCGATCGCTGGAGAACCTCCATAGGGTTGCTGCCCCCGCGACCCTAATGGATAAGCAGGTTTGAAAAGTTGTATTAGTGTGCGATTGCCTTAAGCACAAATGAGCTTATGCGCCTAACAATGAATAGTGGTAGTTTTAAACAGTTATGAGAGTTGAGGATGACATTGTTTATAAGTTTAGTCAATTCTAGCGTGGGTAACTGTCCCGGGGTCTCTGTAAAAACGAAGGATAAAAATGGGTAACAGGGTATAAGATATTATAAGGTTATTTACGTTTGGGTTATTGCTGTTTATTTAAGTGGGTCACTTCAAGAGTGACAAGATTTTTGTTAATTAGTGTCAACAGTTAATTGATCTTTTTTATCCACTATGCATCTTATTATGTTAATGAGTGTACGTATTTGCATTTTTAATAAATGAAATTAACTTTTAAACCACCGCATGTCCCTTGCTTGAATTTGTTTAGCTTCACTTCACACAAGTCCCGAACCCTCGCCCCCCCCCACACCACGTCGGAGTTGGCTCTACCCTGGGTCTTCGAATACTTCCCTCCCATGCGCATGGGTGGTTATATCTAGTGCCCGAGCAGGAACTTGTGGGTCCTAAGGGTGCAGGACTTTCTTTAGCTATGTTCAATCAGGGAACATTGTGGGATTGGTAATATATACTGGATTTCGTGCTAGGGCTCAGCACTATGTGGGACAGATCTGATAATGGGACAAGCAGCTATATGATCAACTGTTGTGTGTGTTGGTGTATAAGGGCATGGTTGTGACTTGGGCATCTGCATACATGCATTGGGTTAGTGTGCTATGGTGTCCAGTGGGTTCTTGGTAGGGGCAGTTGAGATCTGTGCCCCTATTCAGGGTTTGAAGTTCGGAGAATTGCTTCCCGAACAAATTAGCGCAATTAAATGTCTGGGGTATGAATATTGGACTCAGTTCAGGGATGATATGGCTGGGGTGCAGGGGATTAAAGATTTCCAGATGGAGTATGGGATGAATAAGTCCTGCCTGGTGTTCATGCATCAGTATAAAGTGCCTGCACGTATACCGGGAAGCTTACAAGGCAAAACTGCTGGAATTAGAAGGAGCGGGAATTACCGAACCCTCCAGGATCCCCTGGAATTCACTTGTCCATGTGGTCCCCAAAAAAATGGGTACGTCAGGATCACCCCTGACCTGAGACAGGTGAATCTGCGCACCAGCCCAGTGGATTTCCTGGCCCCTATTATACAGAATATATTGGAGGGGGCATAGGTTCTTTTCAGTCCTCGACCTCAATAATGGATATTTCCAAATCCCATTGGTCAAGGCACTAAAGGAATGCTATGCCTTCCAGTTCCTTTGGGGTAAGTTTCAGCTGACGAGACTTCCTAAGGGAGGAAAGTACTCCTCCCATATATTCCAGCTGTATATTGTAGCTATGCTGCGAGAAAAATTTGGAGGTGCTCAGGTGGGTGTTTGAGCGGTTCAGGGAGAAAGGCTTGGTTATAAAGCTTTCCAAGTGTCAATTTTGCTTTCCGCAGGTACACTATCTTGGTCATGTGATATCTGCGGAAGGGAGTAGGTCTGATCCAGGCAATGTGGAAGCGCTATTGCGTTGATGGCAGCCACGCAACTTGCGTGAGGTGCGAAGCTTGGTAAGTTCCATAACTTTTTATAGGCCCTTCTTCCGGGACCCCTATTACTAATTTAAGAAGGAAGGGGGTACGATTTGCCTGGAATGCAGAATGTCGAAGGGCGTTAGATCAGGTAAAGGCGATGATATCCTCGGCCCTGGTGTTGCGGTTGCCTGATTATGAGTTGAAGTTTATGTTATGCACCGATGCCTCAGATAAAGCAATCAGAGCTGTGCTGCAACAGGAAGTAGGCACCCGACTGCCTTTTGCAGTCAGAAATTGAAAGGGGTGCAGTTGCACTATGCAAACATAGAGATAGAAGCCCTTGCCATCATACGTGCTGTGACGCATTTCCGTCACATTATTTTGGGCTTCCCGACCACAGTGATCAAGGACCATCAACCATTGATATTTATAAACAGGATGTGGGACTCAAACCAACGTATACTGCGTTGGGCCCTTCAGCTTGAAGAATTTCAGTTAACTGTTGAGCATGTGTCTGGGAGGCACAATGTGGTGCCAGATTTGCTGTTGCGGCAGAACGATGTGGTGACGATGGTATGCAGCGAAGAACGCTGGATGGGTGAAATTAAGCAGGCTCAAGGAAGGGATCCTTGGCTGAGTGTGATGATTCAAAGTTTGCTCAGGGGAGCACGGTGGAGAAATTTGGAGGGCGGTTGAATCTTGTGAATGGCAGAGTAGTATGGAGACATCGTAAACACCCTTTGGTGCAAGTGAAAATTTGGGTGTCCGGGGAGTTGAGGCAGAGAATTTTCAGTACATAGTGTGGAAAAAAAATTTCTGGCCTGGGTTAACTAGGATTTGTTAAAGTATGCATTACATGTCAGAGAACGAAGAAGAATATTCTGCGAGCACCATGGCAACCGGGTATAACTGTCACTTAACCCTTTCAGAAGGTGGTCATGGATATTATTGGGCCCGTTGAAAAGTCGAGCAAGGGCAGCCGATACATATTAGTGCTGATGGATGTCCTCACGCGATTTCTGGAAGCTGTTTCGTTGGCCCAGCAGAATGCAGAGGCTGTGGCCGAAGCATTTGTTCAAACAATAGTATGGGGTTCCGCAAGAGGTCATCAGTGATCATGGGGTGAACTTTACGGCCGAGGTGTTTAACAGAGTAAGTGAGAATTTTGGTGTACGTCACAAAATAACTACGGCATACTGCCCAACTTCCAATGGCCTTGCAGAGCGATGCAATAAATCGCTTTGTGAGGCGATACGAAGTTTGTGTTTTGAGCACCCTCAAGAATGGGAGCAGATGCTCAATTTCGCGCTTTTCTCCCTTCGGACTCGTCATCATGAGATGCTGGGGGAGGTCCCCGCGCTTTTATTATATGGGTTCGGTCCCACAATGCCACGTGGGTGGCTTTCAGGATTCTATGAGCAGCAGGGGGAAGAGGAAGATAGGGATGCGATGCATCAATATAGATCCGAGATCGTGGGTAGATTAGCTAAGGTGCGACAGGAGGTGGCAGAAAAAGACAACGAAAAACGTCAAAAACACTTACAGGCCTTGAATAGGTAGAAGCATATTCGGCAGATCCAAGTTGGGAGTCAGGTGGTGAGATTGGGTAGTCATAAAAAAAAATTTGCATCTCAATTCCTAGGTCTGTTCAGACTTGTTGAGAAGGTCACCGAGGTTAACTATCTGATAGAGGAAGGTAGATACCCTGAACATCTATACGGTGGTACATGTAGATCATCTTAAGGCATGCTTGTTACTAAGCAAAGTGGGTAAGAATAGGAATAGGAAGCAGCGGAATTCTCGAAAGTCACAAGGGGTGGATGAATTGGAGGAGGAAGAGGAGTATGATGAGACCAAGCAGGGAGGGTATGGTAGGGAAGGAATCGCTGCATCTACAGTGTACGAGGAGAGAAGTGATACACCACGTACTCCCGAGGCTATTGAACGAGTAACGCCCGATCCAGGCAATGTGGAGCAGGGCGACCGTGGTATCCAGGTGATGCTGATCACGAGAGTCCTCCTCCAAGGAGACGTTATAATTTACGTCATTGAGCGAAAATAGATTACCGAGCCCTTAATATTGGGAGACGGTCAAAATAAAGAACTGGGTTCTTTTTGGGTTTTTTTTTTGGAGGGGGGGCATATGTGACTGTAGTCAGTGTAAATTTAGTGTAGGGAGGGGGAACTCAGTCATATGCGCCCTTTATAATAAAGTCATTTTTGCATGATCTTTCTGTTTGGCAGATCGATAATCAGCCCGTTTATATTTATAGGGGGGTTCTTTTATTTTTTTTGGTTTTTGATTTCATGAGCCCTAACTGTAAGCCCATATACAGGGTAATTCTGTGTTAAAGCATGTAGAAATAATAACTGCCCTATTTTGTTGTTATATGGTTATTTATTTAAGCATTGTTGGTAGTATCTTTAAACTTGAGAAGCTGGAACAATGTGCGATTCCAAAATCGCGATCCCATTTTTAAGTATTATTGAATTTCGGAGAAGTGATTACAATCTCTTCGTGTATAAAAACAGGCAATTGTTGTATGTATTTTCGTGTCTTTTCCTGTTATGTCGTTGTTGAAAGAGGAAGGCTCTCTGCAATAACAACGATAATTTTTTTTAGAATGCCACCATATCGTTGAAAATGTTTTCCTCGGGCGATAAGCGTATATTATGTTAAGACAATATTAAGTATAACGAGCTACAATGTATATTAAACATTAAAACAGTATTGTAGCTCATCAGTCTGCGGAATTTCATGTGTTCTTTTGAATTAAAATGATGAAATTAATGCAAGCCGAGAATGCTTCGTTCGTTTTGATAAAGAAGCGAACATGCGAAAAAACTGCTAAGTTGAGAAGTCATGGAGCCAGATAGATGCCCCATTTGGTGAGATCTTATATGTTTTTTCTGCCCTTGTTTCTAATCACCAGGGATTCCCTTATTCCACGGTTATTTGACTCTATGAAAGAGAACGATTCCATTAAAATGTATCAAGTTGCAGTTAACGCTGATTCAAACGAATAGTGCTGACGTTCGTGTTATTGTGTTAATAAACAGTAATTGAGCCTGGAACTATATATGTAAAGAATTAGTTATAATTTGTTTGGCGTGAATTATGATTAAATTTTTATTGATGACGTCTGAATTTAATTTAAATATAAAAGCGAATGCTCACTGCTGTGATGTCGTTGTGGGCGACATTCGCTTGTGGCGAAGCTGCTAGGAATACGCTGCGTTCTAGCGTGTGGTAATACGGGAGGGGGGTGTCGAGTGTCTTTGGCATGAATCGTCTAAGCATGGTAATCCTAGCGTGTGGGATTACTGCCTTTCTCCCCGTGTTCAATTGCTTCAGCTAACCACTGAATAAGTGTGGGTGGAAGGGTTGAACAAGTAGTCAAAAGAAAAGCATGATGCGTTCTTGTCCCGCTCATATTACCAAATATTATGCACAGAGGTGCAGTTAATAAAAGAAAAGTAGATGACACTTGAGCAGCGAGCATCAGCTTATGACCCAGTTTTATTAGTGTGCGATTGCCTTTAGAACAAATGAGTTTCTGCGCTTAAAATTGAATAGTGGTAGTTTTAAACAGTTATGAGAGTTGACGATGACATTGTTTATAAGTGTTGTCAAATTCTAGCGTGGGTAACTGTCCCGGGGTCCCTGTAAAAACGAAGGATAAGAATGGGTAACAGGGTATAAGATATTATAAGGTTTTATGAGTTTGGGTTATTGCTGTTTATTTAAGTGGGTCACTTCAAGGGGGACAAGATTTTCGTTAATTAGTGTCAAAAGTTAATTGATCTTTTTTTATGCACTATGCATCTTATTATGTTAATGAGTGTACGTATTTGCATTCTTAATAAATTAAATTAAGTTTTAAACCATCGCATGTCCCTTGCTTGAATTTGTTTAGCTTCATTTCAACACTCGTCCCCCACTACGTCGGAGTTGGCTCTGCCCTGGGTCTTCGAATAGGCCTCTTCCACGCGCGTGGGTGGTCACACCAGCATGGGGGGGGGG
>JAHWFO010046878.1:337450-374301 GCA_023313115.1 Rhysida immarginata | reverse complement strand
AGTTTTATGTTGCTTTTTTTCCATTTGAACGGCTCCTCTCTATTTCTCCTGTAAGTAATAAAAAAAACGTTATAAAGCAGTTCCTTAGCAGTGCGTTTTAATGTGTTATTTCTGAAAAACTTATATACCTTCTAAAATATGTGATGCTTGTTGTGAAACCGTTTCCGATACACGTTGAGAGTTCTCAACGTGCTAAACTGGAGAAAAAATTTAGAAGATTAGTTTTTGTAACTCTCATTTAGAATAGAGAGGTTAAGGTAAACTATACTTTGTGTTTCATTCATCATCACGAGTGCGTCTGTGTCTTTAGGCAGACCCAAATGCTGCCCTAAGCTACTTGCCAGCAACTTAATAAATATTTTTTCCTATACTCGGGATCTACAACAGTAATGTATGCACTTATGAATACCTCATATTGTGTTTACAAAAATTTAATATACAGGGTTAGCCTAAATTATTCATCGGGTGATACATGAAAAGATACACACACTCACCAAGTTTAAAAAGACCGCCTCGTGGCTCGCGTGCATGCTAGATGGCAGGCCTGTGATGGCACTCTACACGATGGCGACGATGGAAGAGAAGAGTTTTTGTGTAAGAATATGGGAAGTGTTCATAGGTTACGAGCGTTCAGCGTGCATTCGTACCCAAATACGAAAAGCTGCACCTGGTCACTACAGCATTTTGCGTTGTATTCGTCAGTGCATTCATGATACTAGTTTGTCTGTGGAAAGGAAAAAGCACGGCGTGTCTCAAAGGGAATCGTGGAGCGCGTGAGACAGCGCTTTGTGTGCAGCCCACAAAAATGAACCGCTCGTTCAAGCCATGAACTGAGCATTCCGCAGAAAACAGTATGGAATGTTTTGCGGCAGCGTATGCATTTTGTAACCTTTGTAATCGTTACAACACCTGACTCCAGATGATTATGCCCGCCGATTGGAGTTTTCTACCCGAATGAAGCAAGCTACGGAAGATGATGATGACTTTCCAGAGACATAGATATTCAGCGGCGAGGCCACATCCCATCTGTCGGGAAAGGTGAATCGTCACAATGTGAGAATGTTTGGTACTGAATTGCCGCATATCCGTGTGGAGCTGGTAAGGGATTTCCCCAAAAGTGAATGTCTTCTGTGCCATATCCAAGATAAACCTGTATGATCCCTTTTCCTTCATCGAGCAGACGGTGACAGGTTCCGTGTACCTGGTTATGTTGCAGTTGTGGTTGTTGCCATAAGTAACTGCTGACTCCTCGACTTTCATATTTCAACAGGACGGCGCTCCACCTCACTGGAGCAAAATTGTCCTCGCCTTTCTCAATAGAGAGCTGCTACGTCGCTGGATAGGGCACACTGGTCTGGGTGATGTTCCTCTGTTGCCATGGCCCCCCAGGTCGCCAGATATCACGCCATGTGGTATCTTCCTGTGGGGTTACGTGAAGGACAAAGTTTATGTACCTCCAATGCCAATTCCGCTATAAGAAATGCACAAACGCATCACTGCTGCTGCGACAGGTCATTAACGGAAACATGCTAGTGAACGTGTGAACGGAACTGTATTACCGTTTGGATGTGTGCCAGTTGACCAAGGGCGCACACATTCAATATTTGTAGAATGTATCGAACTTGGTGAGTGTATATATCTTTTCATGTATCACCCGTCTTTCTACGTCGTATATTTATCAATAAACTCTGCTTGAAACCCGATGAATCATTTAGGCTAACCCTGTGTTTTGCTAAAATACATTATTGACACGTAATTTCATTAATGCGCGATGATCCATATTTTATGGTAACTATTTTGTTTTTTTTTCTCTTTAACATTCTCCAACCAATAAATTAGTATATACAGTGCTGGAAAAATGATACGTCCATCCTGAAAATTCAAGCTAAATAATTTGATGTGCACTTATTTATTAGTTGTTTAAAGAAAAAAGAATCAAAAATTACAAAATTATTTATTTGCAGGTATTATAAGGGTCGTACAAATGAAAACGAAAACTTGTGCGGGGAAAAAAAAGACGACGTGTAGAATCGTAAGTTTTTGTTTTCAAAAATTGTGAACCTCATGTGCAACTTGAACAATAGATTGCAAGGTTTGCATCACGTGAGAAAGAACGATAGCTCGCGCTTCGAAGCTCTGCGAGTGATCGCTTCGTCCAAACAACAAAATGGAATCACCGAGACAGGAACAGACCTGTAGTAATTCGTTTTTAGACGTTTGCAGGAGTTTCAGTTTCTGAAACTCATCGTCATATGCAGAACGTCTATGGAAATGACTGCCTAACCTTCACTCGTGTTTGGGCATGCAGCAAGAGGTTCGAAGAGACGGTCATCATTGCAAGATGATCAACGACGTGGACAAGCAAACCGCGCCATCACGGATGATTCCAGAGCCAAAACTGACGCTGTCTTAAAGAAAAACAGAAGAGTGACGATCGATGTCGTGGTTGCTAAAACTGGCCTTAGTCGTGGAACTCTTCATTCCATTATGAAGAACCATCTGCACTACAGAAAAATCTGTGCACAGTGAGTCCCGCATCATTTGAAATCAGAACAACTTGGAGTTCGAATGGCCATGTCCTTGCAACATTTGACTCTCTATGAACAGGAAGGATAGAGATTTCTCGAAAGAATCGTTACAGGGGATGAAACTTGGTGCAAACGTCAAAGTCGTCAATGGAACCATTATGGGTCACCACCCCCCAAAAAAATAAAAAGCAATCTCAAACAGCACAGGAAAGGTGATGTTGACCATGTTTTTTGATCGCTAAGCCCCAATTTCACTGGACGTTCTTGAAACAAGCACCACAGTTAACGCAGCACGATATGGGGAAACATTGAAGGCACTGCGCGTGGCCATCAAATGCAAGCGTCCTGGACTTCTTACAGAAGGAGTGCTTCTTCTCCACGACAACGTGCGTCCTCACACGTCGAAAGCAACGGTAGACCTCATCAAAAAGTTCAACTGGAAAGCAATGCAGCATCCACCCTATAGCCATGTGACTTTCACGTGTTTGGGGATCTCAAGGAACATCTGAAAGGCCACAGGTTTCATTCGGACGATGAAGTGAAGTAAGAGGTTTTGGAATGGTTCCACACGCAACCGAAAGACTTCTTCCATAAAGGAATTACACGCCTTGTTACACAGTGGGATAAATGCCTTAACGCATTTGGAGAGTATTTTCAAATTCTTTGTATACATTTTGGATAAAATAAATAATTTTCGTTTTCATTTATACCACCCTTATACAAAATTGAAAATTTAAAACCAAATCTGCCTGGAAATATATATAACACAATCCCTTGAAATTATTACATTTTACATGAATTGATCCATAGTAATTACAACATAATTTGCATTACGCTAAATGAACAAAAGTGCAATATATTATAAACTAGAAGAGACACCCGGCGTTAACCGTGATAATTACAGCTGTAGTGTAACAGAACAACCTCAAGAAGTTAAATAATACCTCAAATTGCTTTTGCAGGTGGTCTGAAGCTTATTTCCAAGAATATTTAGTTTCTAACATTAAACTTTTCAAATTTGTAAAAAGTGCATGTAATTTATTTGTTTTGGAACCAAATTAACAAGTTTTGGAACCAAATTACAAATTATTTAATCTAATTATAATGGGTTTTGTAGTTGCAGCTGATATAATTGCTATTTTTCTATATGCAACTGTATGCAATTGTATGCTCCTTTGTTCTCATATGACTCGATTTTATTAGTCATGGTGAGATTAACCCATGATTTACTAGAATTTTTAGGCCTTGTTTTGCTACTAATTTTGCAATTTTATATATGTTTGCTTATTTCATAAGACGACTATTTTCAAACGTAAAAATATAATGGCACGTTAAATTTCAATTGGTTTGAGAAGTAATGGCACATTTTCAAACATAAATATAGGGCACGTAAATTTAAGAATCAACAATCGAAAATCAACAATCTTCTGAAGAAAAATAATACTTATTATTATCAAAATTCCTATTGAAACAGTTTTACTTACCGTTTTCTATCAATGGCGCTTCTGATCCCTGTATTAGAATTTCAAATTTAGAAGATGAAATGTAAAGTTTTCAGAGTGAAACGCGCGCATGACCATCGATATGTTCGTAGCCATCTTTATTCTCTGATTGAGCTTGACGTCATCTCAGTCAAGGAGCTTTCGTATGTAACTGTAAGGGTCCAACTATCGAAACGTGTAAGGCAATAAATTATATAGTGTGCAACTACCCAGCTAGCATGCTTACGTAATTCCAATGTAAATTCCAATACGTAATTCCAACGTTAGGTCCATATGTTAGACTAACGCAGAAATGGTACGCTGTCTGATGGTTGGTTAACCGTTAGATCTGGGTTATTTTTAACATAATCCCAACATTAATATAACATATTTCCAACAATTTTCTAACATAATCCCAACATTAATATAACGTATTTCCAACAATTTTCTAACAAAGCCCTGACATTAATATATTATATAGAATTCTATAGAATATATTCCCAATGATTTCCTAACATGATCCCAACATTAATATAATGCTTTCACATCATTTTCCCAATGTAACCATGTTCAAATTTGAAGCACATTTATTTTGTTGATTTTGATTACTTTTACAGTAAAATATTGTCTAAAATTAGTTAACTATAAAATACAATTGCACCAGCATGTAATTAACAGTTTTTTGCAGATTTATTAGATATGATTAATATGCAATTAGTCTATTTTAATTAAATACTTAACTAAAAAATATTTTATTTATAAATGAATAATATTGGAAAATCAATAGACAGCTGTGCCTTAGAATTGAATTTAAATTATTATTATTATATCATATATGATATACTGCCTCTGCTGTTACAAAATTATTGAAAATATTTTATGTATACTCCCAGCAACAAATTTCCTAATACAGCTAATTACTATTGGGGTATAATTAGAAAATTGTAGGGGATGCATTGTATTAATACAACTGCAAAAAAAATTAATTACATGCTCGTACAACTAATTTTAGACAATATTTTACTGTAAAAGTAATCAAAATTAACAAAATAAATATGCTTTTGAACATAGCTGCATTATTACATTGCATATTAATAGAAAAAGAAAGGGTTATTTTTCCATGGTATAAATATTGTAAAAAAAATTAAGATTAAAAAAAAATACTATCACATTAAATGTTTTATGAAGCTTATTGAAATCTAATACATTATGTAGAAAACAGTAAGCATTTGTATTTTCATATTTTTTAATTAATTGTGTGATCAGAAATAGGCTTGGATTACTAACTGCTACAAAATTGGTAATGGCTTATAAAATGTTAAATTCTAAACACAAACAATTTGCTACTGAAGAATTTGATGACTATTAAATAGTTTTACAATCTGTATGTATATTGAATACCAAAATTTCATATATGAAATAGTATGCATTTTATGGATTTCTGTATAATTTCTTCATTATTTCCTTCTTATTTTGCATTTAATATTTTTAACTAAATGAAAATTTATATCATGTTTTTCTACTTCTTATTGATGCCCCCTGATAGCAAAATGTGTATATACTGAATGTTTATGCATATATTAATGTCATTACAAGCATATGTTTCATTTCAACGTAACATTTTCTTTATTAACACCAGCTTGTTATTTCATCAGAATGTCAAACATGACAATTTTTTATTTCTATTTTAAATTTTGTAAAGAGATTATTAATTGGCAATGGAACTGCCATGTGACAACAGATAAACCTAATGAAATTTATGGAACTTTTTCTATAAACATGCTTACATAAAAAAGCTTCTAAATGAACTGAGCTTATTTTTTTCATTTCCACACAAAATATTTCATATACTGTTGTGTATAAATATGTATTTGTGATAGTTGATATAAAAGTTGTTTCTTGAATGGGAAGAATCAATATATTTATTTAATGTTAAATTCTGCATTTTTAACTGAGAATTTTTAGTTTACTAAAAGTGGACAAAATTATATTTTGTCCAGGATGGTTTTTTCCAGGGTGTACAAAATTGGACAACCCTGATCAAAACTGATATATAGTAACTGGCATGAGAAAGCTGTATATTGCTTCTTAAATATTAAACAGAACTGAACTGGAATACTCCTTTACAGAGATATCAACTATAATTTGTATTACAGCTAGAATCAGGATAATAATTTTGATATTAAAAACATATTAATAACATTTTTACCAATATATCTCCATTCACTATAAATACATTAATTCCTCCAGCTAAATTATTATAAAGCCTTAGTATTTAACTTTATATTATCATTATATTGTCCTTATCTGAATCTCCTGCAAAATTATGGAATTGAATAATTGCAAGTACAAATGATTAAATACAAAAAAGGTATGAAATAAACAATTTTATTTTAAACAATATTATTCCTTTGCCTGCGGCCTCACATTTTATCTGGGGCGAATCGCAGAAAATCCTTCAGAAAGGCTTCTATAACACTTAGCGTGACTTTCTCGCCAGAATTTATTTTAGCAGCATCTGTGGAAAAAAAAATATACATATATATAATAATTTGAAACTATACATTAAAAATTACAGAAAAAAAAGATAATTCTACTTATTTGATTAAAAAAATACTTTTAGCCCGTATCCACAATGAAAAAAACTATCACTTAATGCTCAGAATTTAAAACTTTGTAGAAAAAGCTAATTTCCCTGCTTCAACAAGATATATTATACGAATAAAAAATAAAAAAGAAAGTTTTAAGTTTACATTTATGCTCAGATGTAAATATAATTAAATGAATTAAATGACGTTTAGGTACATTAAAACAAAGAAATAATGGAACTATAGTTCCATTTTAATCAATTCATCGTGGTGACGATGAATTAAATAAGCTATAAAAAATAATCTCATATTAAACGAACAACTTTCATTATTATTAAATAAATGCACGTCGTTTTCTAATAATACGATCATTATTAATGACTGTGGGCCAGTAATAATAGTCTTATACGTATGTACAGTTTATCCTACTTGTTAAAATACAAGTAAAATTGTTATTTCTATTTGTACTCAAGCAAACGCAAGGTAATATGGATTTCAGATCAAAAAAGATTGCATACCTTATATGATTATTCCGTAGGAATAAGAAAACAGCAATTTCTTAAAGAGAAATAAATATTGTTAATATAATGTGAAAATAGAATCCCACAAAATAAGTGTTAAAAAGTTACATCAACATACAAATAATTATATTGAAATATATATGTAACACATTGAAACATATATAATAGTAAGTTATAACTTACTTTTTTCCTTGGAGAAACAAAAAAAGCAGGAAGCGAGCGTAGATATCAATCTTCAATAGTCAATTGTCAACCAGAAATTGAGGCGCGCTTTCAGTCAAATTAGATCAGAGGCGCTTACTTTAACGGTCTCTGAATTAGATGCTGCATTGCTCTTCTGCGCATTTTTACTGTGCATATACGTCAATTAGTGAACATCCAATAATGGATCCCATTTTATATGAGCCATGCGTGAAATTATATTACGATTTCCCAACGAGTACCAAACGTAGGAATTACTTAACATCTAACCGTTATCTAACCGAACACTTTAATAACAAGATCTGAACATTTCCATTCTCAGCTCTAACGGTTTACCAACCTAAATACCAGTTTCCAACGGAAATATAACATATGAGTGCTAGCTGGGTAAATTATACAGAGTGCAACAAAAAAAGGTATATCCAAACCACAAATTACTTATTACACAGAATAATAATAGGGCCGTTTTCAGAATGAGCTCTAAAGCTCTTGCTCTTGTTCAAAACCATTGGCTTGGTGGTCTTTCACTGAACACACAATTTCTGTGAGGCACGGCTAGTCACTAGATGGTCGACCATCAGTGACACATAATCTTCAGTACCCCCCCCCCCCCCGGCTGCTACTATCATCATACAGCATTCGTCAATCCAGGTCCATCCATGGACCCAAATCGTTGGCATCTCGGCATACAGTCCCTGGATGGACGTATTGGATTCCAATAAATAAATAAGTAAAAAAATTCCACGTTATTGAGTAGCGGAAGAATGGAGCTAATTTTTGATTTTACAAAGTCCGCCTGTCCGTCCGTCCGTCTGTCTCCTTCATAATTTTTGCATTTTTGAGAAATTCTAAATATAGCTTACTATGGACATGCCCACCTTCACTATTTGGTTTGGTTTTGATTGAATTATAGGGGTGGGAGTTCGAGGGGACCAATTGATCTACGTGGTATTTAGGTATGTAAAGGAGTGAAATCCGATATGCAGCAGATTCCTCTAGGCAAAATCTACTATGAAGTTGGGCCAAATTGTCTCATTATTTGTGGGGATAGCAGTCACTTGGTCTTTAGAAGTAAGACAATATATGGCATGTGATATAACATTCGGTCGAAAATGATAAGAAATGAATGAATATAGGGCTCTTTTATATTTTCTAAATACTACCTTAGAGAAAAATGAATTTTTTGATTAAAAAATGGGGAGATAAAAATGCAGATGAAGGGGTAAAAACAGATGAACTTCCCCTACTGTCCTATACTTTCCTTGGGAGATTTAATTTCTTTTTGAATTTGTATTCAGCAATAGTTTCAATGAAGGTAAAAGTTAGTGGGTACATAAAAGATTAACACTTACTTTTAAAACAAACCAATAAATAATATTTTCAATATGATTTGAATCATTTTCAATGCTTAATTTGATGGTTAGAAAAAATAACATCAATAAATTTTGAGAAGTAAAGTATTTTTTATTTAATTTAAACAAAAGTAAAAAAGGTAAGTTATTATTTTTGGATTGTTTATGTCATGATTTTATTCACTGCTAAACCACCACATCTGCCTTTCCCTCCTCGGAAAAATAACATAAATAAATAAAATAGTGAAATTTCCCATATACCCAGACTTTATGGACACCCTGTATGTATCAAAATATAGGCTAATAATTGGAAAATGGTCAAGGATGATTTTTTCACGCCATTAACTCCGATATTAATTAATAAAAAGAGAAAAGTAGTAAAGAAAATTCCACGGCATGGACTCGAACCACGGACCTTCGGGTATACGCCCCGACGCTCTAACCACTAAGCTAACGCGGGCATGGAAGCTGTCGCTATCAAACATCCCGAAGGTCCTTGGTTCGAGCCCAGGCCGTGGAATTTTCTTCACTATTTTTCTCTATTTATTAATATATAGGATGTTTTAGAACTCGGTGTTGAAACTTCACAGCAGAGTTAAGATTTTGATGGTCATATTTCGGAAAGTAGAATTTGAAAGATGGACAGTCGGATAAACGTATAGACCAAGCGTGCATTCTTCGGAAGTGAAAAAGTAAGAAATTCAAATTATACGATGTTTTTTATGCTCGAAGGATTTAAGTTAATGCTCAACTTTCATCTGAAGCAAGCCAGATTTCAAAATTTCTAAATTTAAAATGTCAGACTATTTTGGTCTGTTGAAAGTAACTTAATGCTATAGCTCCTAATAAATGTTTTTCTGCGTCATAGCTGAAGCTACTTCTTAGAATGTTTATAAGATTGTATTAATGTTGTATTAAGTTCTTTTTGTTTGTACCTAGCTGTCATTGGAACTTTTAGAGCTCTAGTAATTAATGCATTAAAGATTGTTATTTTATCTGTATAAAGGTAGTTTGATTGATTGTTTATGATGCTGGAAGCTATTGCTGGTTTCCTGCAAATTTTATAGTTAAATGTGTTCTTTTTTATTCCAGGATATTATTACATCAAAATAATTTATTCTGTTATTTTTTCTATATTCCAGGATGTATTTTATACAGAAACAAAAATAAAATAATGAATTTCCAAATTAGGCATGACATGCAATGAAAATTCTACGTGAGCAACAATTTAAAACAAAAAAAAATTCAGCCAATATCATATTTCCAATGAGACCTTTCATTTCAACTTTCATTATTTTCCAAATTATGTTCATTTCTAATATATGAAATCCTCTGATGATGATCTATGTTTCGAAATGCATAAGGCAATAATACATACATTCCAGCTACATGGACCCTGCATTTATTTCAACTAACCTACAGCGCCAGAAAATAAATAGAAACTTTTACTTAAGTATATTTTTGCTGTAACTAAATTGACTAAATTGCTTTACGAGTTGAATGTTAATAAGCTTTTAACCTACAAGGCAACTACACAGAGGGCCGAATTTACCTCTTACTTTTATTAACTTAGTTAAAAGGAAATATTGGATGACAATAGTGTTTCTATAGAGTGCGCGACTTTTTGTGAGTTACTTGTTAATCCCTGAGTTAAAGAATAAAAAATAAATAAATAAATAAATAAATAAATAAATAATAGACAGCTGTTAAATGATTCAATGTTTTGTTTTTAATTTATAAGCATTTTCATGAGAAAGTTGTTCTTTATTTTTTCCATTTGTAATAAATTTATTTCTCAGAAAAAAGTAAGGCACTAGGAATGGAAACCAGAACTAAAATGAAAAAAAAAAATTTTTGGATTTAAAAAACATTCCTGTTATTCAGCGCACGTTCGAGTGTTGAATAGAATCCTCGAGTAGGAGTAGGTCAAGGTAGACAGATGGTGCGCCGTCCAGAGATGAACCATCTTATGATATTAAAAGGTGTGCAGTGTCATAAGGTTAAAACTAAAAACGAAGAAAAAAGGCCACGACAACTTTCTTTCGTGTCTTTTTTTTTCATTTACCATCGTCCTACTAATTCTTCCACCTACGATCCCAGTCGAAAACATTCCAGAAAACTCGTCTAATAATTATGGCAGACAACACTCGTGACCCTACTATCCGTCTCCTCTCTTCCTCTTCACGATCACTGTAGGAAGTGAAAAAGTAGGAAATGCAAATAATACGATGTTTTTTATGCTCGAAGGAAAATTTAAGTTAATGGCAGATTTCTAAATTTCTAAATTTAAAATGGCAGACTATTTTGGTCTGTAAAAAGTAAATTTTTTGGCATTATATGGTTCTTACTTCTAATCGTAATCATGTAAATACCTCAAAGGGAGTATGCTTTCTCACTGACAAAATAACTTGAAGAAAAAATATAACTGTCGAATAAGATTTAAAATATTTATAACCTCAGGATAGTGATTTTCTATTTTTAAATATAAATATTACCAAATAGTCTAATTTAAGAAAGCTATCATTAAGTTCACTCCGATATCATAGGTTCATATTCGGCCGAGAATTCGCGGGAAAAAAAATCTGGAAGACAGGAAATCAGTGTATTAGCACCATCTTTTTCAATTGATATATATACAATTTTTTATATCGCTTATTGAAGATTTGCTGCTGCGTTGATTCAATCTTTTGTCGTCACAGATAGATAAATGGAACATTAACGAATATTACGGTAATAAAGAGGAAATCTAGACTCAATTTATAATAAACAGGAGATCTAAAGCCCATCTCGCAAAGCAAAAAATAAAATCTCGTAAATTCAAACGATCGATAAATGTCTTTAATAATTTTATGAAAATTTTAGAATATCCAGCGAAGGTTTCTCTTCCTGTGTCTAACTTCTGTGTGTCCAGTTCTTTGGATATACGGCCAGGTATTGGGTTCAGTAGCTTTAAAAAGGAAAATAGAAGATAGGGCAACAAATATAGATGCATCTCTTTGCTCGACATTACTGGGAGGTTTTATAATAAGTGTCTAGAGAGGAGAAGTCGAGATAATAACGTGGTTTGTGAGCAGGCCGATGAACAGCGAATCAGATCTTTGAGAAATCATGGAAAAAAGAAACAGCATTGATCGAATTTCATGAGAGAAGCTCTGGAGAGTTTTGCATTAGTATACGGAGTGAACGGGCAATTTATGTTTCTTATGTCATTGTTTGAGAGCTCTGAGATCTGCATCCGGGTAAATGTCATTAAGTCATGAGCGTTTACCGTGGATGGCAGGCTCCACCAAGAATGCGTACTGTCGTCCCTCCTGTTCATTATCTTTATGAATTGGATTAACAGGGGCGGCCGAGGTGATGAGGTGGTTGGTCACTGCTTGGTGGAGAAGCTCCTCTTGGTGACGATCTTACCCTTCCTTGGATCTTCTTGCATTGATCTTCAACAGGCATTAGATTATTAACAAGAAAGGAAGGAATTTTAAATGAATTTTTAAAAAAATAAAAACTCATATGTACATTTCAAAGCCTCTGTCTCCTTCATCAGTGAAAAATAAGTGAAAATAAAAACTAACAAGACTGCTAGTTATTTTTTTTTCTTGTTGGTTAACCGCTGCTATAATTAACCGCTGTCCTGTTAGTTATTTTCACTTCTTGTTTTTCACTGATGAAGGAAACAGAGCTCCAAGATGTACATAGGAGTTTTTATTTCATAAACTTCATTTATGTGGAATAGTGGTTTCTTTTTTTTCTTTCTTGTTAAGCTTGTGTGCACAGGTTTGGCTGTTTATATTATTTATGCACTAAATTGTTTTGCAGCCAAGTTTGAAAGGGCTGGGATGAACATTAAAGTAGCTGAAATTGAGATTACGATCCTTTCGAGACAGCCTCTGTGCGCTTTCTAAGTTAAGGAAAGTATCACGGAGAAAGGGCTAACGCAGTGGAAGATTGGTAAGAAAAACCCCGGACACAGATATATATGTTTTATTAAATATATTTTATTGAAAAGCATCAATAAATAATTCAATTGAACTCAAACACGTGATAACCGGTTGTCCTAAAACAAACGAAGGTTAGTCTCACGAATAAAAATTAAGGTAATGCGCAGTGGAAACGATTAAAGTCATAATCGGACATCGAAAGTCGTAGAAAAATTTTATTCAACAAAGATTGAACTCTGTCTATCAATCGAAAGGAGTGAAAGACACAGTTCACTACACATTGATTTGAACACAGCCTCTGACACGGGGCTAATAATTCAATCAATGAATATGATACATAAAAATAATTTATGATTTTTAGATACTGTAATTATCGGAATTATATTGGAATAAATTCAACAATATTAAATGCTGACAAAGGAAATTTGCAATAGTTCAAATGTAGCTAATTATACAATACGTATATCACAAGAGTGAATTAATATATCTTTAGTAAAATTTAGATTATCTTTTAAGTTTGGCTTTTCCGTTATTGCTAATGCCTAAATATAACAGCAATACAAGAAATACTTTAACAAAAGTAGCTTTCTTTTAAATAAAGTATTGGACTTCCTTTAGCTTTCTTAAATTAGTACCGCTCTGAATTACAGAAAGGCGGCGACGCTCCATGTGTTTGTATTAGTGGTCCCTTGTAAATAAACTTGATGTACCCAAGAGGGAGTTACATGGAAACGAAAAACAAGAGGCGTTTAAGATATTAAATGAAATAACATGTCTACTATCAGCTATAGTTTAAAGGTTAAATCCTAACATTAATCCAGGTTAATAGAGTATTTATCATTCGATTTTTCGATTTTTGCTAATATTTTATAAAGAAAAATGCCTCGGAAAATTGTAATTTGCGTGGGATCTTCCATTCCTTCTCCACAGAACACGGCAGAACAAGCTGTCATTTCCTGCCGCGAGAAGCTCGGGGAATTTCGTCGCCGAGATTCTAGTCGCTTAGAACGATTCTACATATCGTAAGATTTTGCTAACCTGTTTTTATGTCGGAATGCCTTCAATTTGTTCTCTGTTTGGATGTGTAAATAGATAGTCGGAGAGAAATATCACGTTTCATAGATTTCCAGAATCAGAATCGATTAAAAAACAGTGGATTATTTTTTGACAGCGAGGGAACTGGTATCCAACTCCAAACAGCATCGTGTGCTCATTTTGAAGCGTCCTGCTTTGTCTATGCATCCGCCGTTTTAAAATCAGTATCAATTCAAACAAGAAATTCGCTGAAACTAGATCAAGTATAAGGTGGAACTAGATGCTCTTCCAACTCTAAACGGGTCTAGCCTTCTTCAAGAACAACGACCGCAACAGCACTCGT
Source organism: Rhysida immarginata (assembly GCA_023313115.1). NCBI lineage: Eukaryota > Metazoa > Arthropoda > Chilopoda > Scolopendromorpha > Scolopendridae > Rhysida > Rhysida immarginata. The sequence goes on along the minus strand of JAHWFO010046878.1, from coordinate 360,314 downwards.
TAAACGCCGAAGGAATGAGGAGGTAGACCTATTTATCTTCTGTGTAAGGCACACTCCGCCCTAATGTGCACACGCCGACGCGGCAAGCAGAAGATCCCGTTTCACGGTTTATAGCCAAGGTATATAAAAATATAGGTAGCACCGATCGGCCAACTTTACTGTCATTGGTTGTTGAGCCGTGACGTCACGCAGAGGACAGCGGGGCGGACGATGCATAGAAGGCAATGCTAAAGAGACTGTTTTAAAGAGAGTAATAAAATTTGTTGCAAATAAAAAAAAAGATTTAAAAAATATCAGAAATTATAATAAAAATGCTCAGAATGTTTAAAAAAAATTCAAAAATAAATATTAGTTGTATAACATGAATAAAAAAAAATAATTGAATTAAGGGTGCGAACTGTGCCCTCGTGAAACCCAAAAAAAATTGAAAAAAAATACTTAACTTTTTTAATTATTCTATAAATTAATATTGTAATTATTATTTAAATATATATTTTCAATCTTTAACAAACCGAGCACTCTAAACAACACCACCTAAACAAAAGTTTAAGTGGTTTTGCTCTAAACTGCTTAAAAACAGTGAGTTTAACAACAATATTTCACCGCCAGGAGCAAAATTCTCAGGCTGCACTTAGAATTGGCTCTAAACCGTGAAAATTTGATAGAATAGTCACAGAATAAGGATATATTCTAGAATAGAAATTTCTAGATCCAGTGACTGGCTACATGCATGTTAGTTGGAACAAAAAATAGGAATTTTAACATTGAGCTTCATTATTACATGCTTCATTGAGTGTGATAACAAAAGCTGATGAAAGATTTTTGTCATTAGTGTTAAACAGGGAAAATTGCATTATAAAATAGGTGTTTTGAATGGTTTTAATGGGTTTTATGATTTTATTAACCATACAAATTTACGAAATTATTGTATAGGTACACAGCTCCTTATACACAGTTTAGAAAGCTTTTAAAACGTTTCGTATTTACTAATGTACGTTTATAACTTAATTAAACTAAGGAAGTCTACATTAATATATATTAAGAACTTTATGAATGGGTATTTCTGATAAACAACTACTGATTGCTGCTCTTGTATAGAAAGCTAATTTTAGTTGGCTTTTTTTCGAATTTTTATGTCATATACTTTAATTTAAATATTAAGTAGCGGAAGAATGGAGCTACTTATTGTTTTCACGATGTCCGTCTGTCTGTCCGTCTGTCCGTCCGTCCGTCCCCTTCATAATTTCCGCATTTTTTGAGGTAGAAAGTTGAAATTTGGAATATAGCTTACTATGGATATGTGCACCTTCACTATTTAGTTTGGTTTAGATTGGTCCACTGGGGTCGGGGGCGAAAACTAGAGGGGACTAAAATGTCTATTTATGCATGTAAAGGAGTGAAATTCGATATGCAGATTCCTCTAAGCAAGATCAACATTACTGTAAAGTTTGGGCCAAATTGTCCCAACAGGATCGGAGTTATGGGGGTGGCAATCACTTGGTCGTTAGAACTATGGTATAGGGTGTGATATATCATTCGATCGAAAATGATGAGAAAGGAAAGAAGATAGGGTTCTTTTATATTTTCTAAATACAAGGTTCGAGAAAATCAATTTTTGATTAAAAAAAATGGGGGATTAAAAAATAGATGTACTCAGCCTGATTCAGCGCTTCCGCTACTTTCCCTTAATCCTTGTAGGCTATGCCTATACCTTCCTCGGGAGGCTTAATTTCTTGTTCAATGGAATTTCATGATTTGTAACTTTTTTATTGTCGGAAAGCCCATAAACTACAAATTACATAACACCTTAAAAATTAACAGCTCATTTACTAACCAAATATATTATATTTTTTTTATATTTGTAATTTAGAATTATAGACGCCCTCTAGGTTCTAATTCGTCGGACTAGTTGGGCGTCTATGTATGTGTTTAGTTAATAGACTAATAAATAAATAAATAAATAAATAAATAAATAAATAAATAAATACTTATCCCAGGTAAATAAAGAAAAAATTTTATAAGACTTGTTTTTTTTTTTTTTTTAATTCGGTCAGTTGGCCATATCTTCTATCAACCCGCCTGATAAACTTTTTTTTTAATTTTTTTTTTTTGAAAATATGTAATTATATTATATCACTTATAAAGGGTGTTTTAAAAATTACAGGGCTTTCTCTTTTATATGAAATAATTCTATTAACTGAATAATCAACGGCCTGTCGGCTTTTATTAAAAATCGCAGGAGATATTTATAAAGTAAATGAATGCAAACGTTCTTTGTTTTGATCCGTTAGTCCTCGCGTCGACGTCATAGGTCACGTGATTCGCCACGTCAGCATGCAGACAATGTGCTGATCGGTGCTACCTTTATCTTTACATACCTTGGTTTAATGTATAGGGCTGTATATCGCAGAAGTTGCAGTAGCATTTAATTCTGCTAACGGCCCTTGTATATCGCTGTAACTGTTATCAAAATCGCAGTCGTCACTTCCGGTCTTGTTTCATATTCATAATCAACGCCCCCTAGTCAACGTCTGTTTCCTAGGGGGCTTTGTCATAGTCCATTGCGATGGCCAACTGACAACTAATCGATAGCGTCCAATGTGTGACGTCACGAATTCGGCACTCCTTCGCACTTCTCGGCAAATTGTGATTTAACAGTTGCCGAACCATGGCGTCAGTGTCTATCGCAGGAGGGGTGGGGGGTGAAAGTTTTTTATGTATTTTATCAATTTTGAGTACGAATTGAAAATTTTTATACATGCTACGTTGTTATTGAGACTTTCTTCTTTCATTTTAAACAAAGTTGTTTTGGGTGTGGAGTTTACCTTTAAATCTAATGAAATATCTTATCTGTCTTGGCTAAAACTACGACGCGCTAAATAGGCTATTCGTGTCTTTAATCTCTAACATATAAAAATAGAGATTATCTGAGCTGAATCTTATCATGTAAACTTTCTTTATTTAACCTTAAGTGCAGTGGAGAGTGAGAGAGAATGGATTATATGTTATGGAAGGAATTTAGTAAGAAAAGGATTTGCCTCCTACGTTTGATAGGGAATACAGGCGCCCAAACCCTATCGTCTGAGAGCTTTTACGGTCCAGGGTGCGACGAGGCTGCTCTATGGGCCAACTTCATAGTAGGCTGTTCCTCGAATGGCAGGAATGCCTTTCTGTCTTCTTTGCTGAGAGGTCAACGAACACTAGAAACTGACCAGCGAAATAGAACAGAGGGAGAGTCTTCCCGACGTTGATACTCTGGTTTAAATGTCCTCTATCCGACACTTCATTTGCAGAGATTTCATTTCCAGTCATGAAATCAAGAGGCACCTTTTTCTCCTTCCTATCCTCATTCTCTCTCTCTGTCATGGGGGTGAAACTGATAACTTTTTCTGTATTTCAATATGGCAGCCTGACTAGTCCTGTTTTGCATATGCAGAGCTGAATGAGAGCTATAACACTCTTAAAAAAGGTTCTTCTAATTTATTTTGTAAGTAAACAATGATTGTCGTCACTTGTATGTTATTTAATTAATAAATTCATATTAATTTAAGCATTGACAACTCTATTATTTACAATTTTTTTTACAACGCTTATATAATTTTCGTCATTTGGGTCATGTTTGGTGGATGAAATCTTGTGATCAATATTTCATCCCCTTCCACTTGTCCGATCTTGCTGAAATTTTGTACACATACGTAAAGTCGGTGACAATGTATGAATCTAAAAAACATTTCAAAACTCCAAAGGGGGGTGGGGAATTATTATAAAATAGAACTGGCTTATGTTTGTTTGTTTCCTCAAGAGATGGCGCTATGTGTATCTAATTTTGGCATAAGCGTTGTTTTTGAAAATTTTTTTTTCTTCACTTGTTGTGTCTCAAGATGTGTTGAATGCATTAATTTTTTTTATAGAATTATATTTTTAAGTAATAAGAAAAAAAGAAAAAAACCTCTAAAATTTTTCATTAAAAAAACTTTCATTTTACAGAAAATGGACATCTTACTCGTGCATCTTCTTCAGTAATGAATACTTGCAAAACATTGATGAGCATGTAAAAAAAAGAATGCAAATCTCAACATCTAACAACAGAATTTTTTCCTCAAGCTCCTAGAGATCGTACATCCAATAATTAGCTGTACATCCAATAATTAGCTGGACATCATTATTTTGCAGCCGGGAGCACGCAGAAATGTTTGTTTCCAAAAATTGTTATTTATTTTATCAAAATGAGTCTGTGTCATTATTTGAAACTGGTTTCGAAAGAAAGATCTAATAACAAGAAGCTAAAATATGATAAACGCTTGAATAAAATAAAAAAGTAGACTATGAAACAAAATTGATTTTATTTATTCTATTATTTTAATGTCAATTTTTAAACATGTTTTTTAAATCAGAAAATATTAATTTATTAAACTGATATTAATTGAAGTAAAAAAAAATTAAGTTTCTGTGTAAAACTATACAAAGATGAAAAAACACTATTTAATTTAATCATTTACGTGATTTAAGTCATCATACTTTTTATTACTTACTGCAATGATTAACTAGTACTTCTTAAATCAAAAATGTTGTTCGAATCCTTACATTTTCTATTGGCAGTCGTCAGCCCTCTAGCGGCCAATGACTCAAGCTTCCAATATGGCCGCCGAAGAGGGGAGGTGATGCAGCAATCTACGGGAGGTGATGCAGCATGGCAGCTAGTGATGCAGCTACTTTAATAAGCAAAATATCCATCGCTGATATTTTAAATCATCTTGGATTGAATGCCAGTAATGAAAGAAAAAGGTGCTTGGTAGAGGGGAAAGCAGTTTTAAATGCTCAGCAGGTAATATTTTGTGGGAGAAACAGTATCGTATCTTCGCCCTTGTGCTAAGGAGTAGCAGTATTAGTTCCACTCCACATGAGATAAACCTAATTATCAACCCTTGCCAGGGTACTGATCATATAAAGGTACTAATCAAAACATATTATAGATCGCGCAAAGAAAGAAGGGGGTCAATCAACTGTCAATCAGATTCGTTCTCTTATCGAATGCACATATCTAGCGATTAACGAACGATTTGGCAGACGAATCTTGCGATGAAGATTTTATAGTATCACAGCCAATGATGGGAGCGACAACCAATCAGAATCAAGACTAACCAGTTGATTCCTGATATCCAAGGTATGTTATCTTTATATACCTTGCCTGATATCTTTCTCTTTCGGTGTGATTTTGTGTCCTTTAAAAAGGACGCTCTTTCGGAGATTGTGACTGTGGCTGAATGCATCGATCGCTATCTTCGAGGGATTCGTCTGTCAAATCGTTCGTTAATCGGTAGATCTGTGCAGTCAATAAGAGAACGAATCTGATTGATCCATTCTTTCGTTGAGCGAGCTAAAATATGTTTTGATTAGTACCTTTGTATGATCAGTATCCTGGCAAGGGTTGATAATTAGGTTTATTTCATGTGGGGTGGAACTAATACTGCTACTCCTTGGCAAAAGGACTATTATGTGTATTGACAGCGAAGATGCGATACTGTTTCTCCCACAAAATATTACATGCTGAGCATTTAAAACTGCTTCCCCCTCTACCAAGCACCTTTTTCTTTCATTACTGGCATTCAGTCTAAGATAATTTAAAATATCAGCGATGGATATAGAGTGGTTCGTGCTTATTAAAGTAGCTGCATCATTTGCTGCCATGCTGTGAGGTCATATTGGAAGCTTGAGTCATTGGCCGCTAGAGGGCTGACGACTGCCAATAGTATAACTAGCGTGTCGTCCGCTATTCAGGACTAGTCGTATCCGTAGCGCCCTCGGTGGCGTAAAGATTCCAGGATACGCTTCCATGAATGGATATTCCTCCTCTGGTATAAGTAATGATCTATCTCTATGCTCTCCGTACTCTCTGCCTAGGGTACTAAAGTCATTTTTTGATTTTGGATCTGTTCCTCACATTTTCCTGCTGTGCTCTTCCTGTTTCCTGTTTGCTTGATTATTAAAGTTCTGTTTACGCTCGTTAGTGTTAGTAGATGGCGCCGCAGTATTTCTTCCCTTGCTTGCACGGTGTATAAAGACGGTATTTAATGCAGCACTGTTGGTCCCTTTAAGCGTGGCCTTCGAGATATTAGGCCTCCGCATCGGGCTTGAAATCGCGTCTCGAGGCATTTTCAACTTTTGGCCGCTAGTTGTTTATCTCTATGGGTTATTTGGCGCTCTTCAGGGGTAAAGAACTACAAGATACTCTCGTGCTCATGCTACTTTATCCGACTTAAAATTTTACCTTGAATTCCCCATAGGAGTTCCCTGATGATCCCCCTCTAGCGTTAAAAAGTTAAACTTCCGCTGACACGAAGGAAAGCATTGAAATGATACGCGAAGCGCAGGCCGAATATCTCGAAGGCCGTGCTTTAAATGAAATATTTCGAACCTTGGCCGCTAGGTGCCTCTACGGTCGCGAGGACGCGCTTTGCGGGCAAACGCGCAAATCAGTGGAAAAGTATTGGAAGTTTAGGATTCAAATTTCCTCACGAAACTGGTAATTTGGGTTATATTTAAGAGTTGGAACTTTATTAACATACGCAATACATTTATAAGTTTCAGTTGTTTGTAATTTGTCTCCTTTTATTAAAAAAAATTACTGAATCTAGCGTCTTTGCGCGATAAGTCCTTTTACAAACAGTGCTACAAGCGTTGGTTTGACCGTTTTGGCATCTAAAGTTCCATTTAAAAGAAATTAAAAAAAAAAAAGATTGCTTTTAAATTAACATTTCAAAAGTTAGAGATTGGTTAAAGATGTTTAATTAAGTGAAATATGTTTATAGTCACCGCAGTGTTTTCAAATTAATATTTTCCTATTTTCAATCAATTTTTACAAAGTTTAGAATTTTTTGTATTATAAACGTATTATTTAACTTATTTTACTACTTTTATCCAATATAAGGTTTTTTTGAAATGTGTTTTTAAACTATTTTTTAATTACATAATTTGATTGGTTTTAATTTTTAAGAGGAAGATAGTAGGTCGATTGGTATTGTTCATTAAATTAAAATACACTTAAATTTTCAATTACTTACTTACTTATAGTTATAAAATACTGAATAAATTTTATCGATTAATAAGTTATTTAAAATGCAAATTTTCATTAAAAATACTAGCAAGTAAGTACCAGCCATATCCCATAAATAATATTTTATTATAATTTATTTTATTGTATGCTATTGATTTATTCTTTACTTACATGCAAATGATTGTTAGCAACTGATTAGAAGTTTCAATGTCCACTTCAGAGAGAGATATTGTTTTGTAAATTTCCCTGTATAGACTATATGAGATGCATCACTTTATCGGCTTTCTCTTCGACTTTCTTGTTATTTTTTTTACACATTAGCTGTTTTTAAAAGTTAAGACGTAGTGTAGGAAGTTTATTAATTAATCCAATTTATAGTTCCATAATGTTGTTGTCATTTATTACTTACACTGTAAAGCGTGAAAAGAGCTCGAAGGAGGCAGCTGAATGGGTGGTATCGTCTGCTATATTCCCGCAGCGAAGCCGTAGTGACCGTAGAGGCGCTTAGCGGCCAACGTTCGAGCTATTTCACTAACGGGGCCAACAATGAGGTGGAGTTTATCCACCTGTCTTTATACACCGTGCTTGCTTGTGAGCTCAAATTTTAACTTCAAAATAAACAGAACTTTCGGGAACGCCATAACAAGCAAATAACTTCCCTTTCTATACTATACAAATAGATTCACTTCAAAAATTCATTTAGCAGCTTAAAACTTAAATCGTCGAACAATGGGTAACTTAAAACAGTCTTTAAATAATTGTATTTAGTGATTTACAACTTAAATAGTTGTGCAGTGCGAGACATAAAAAGAGTCTTTAACTATCAAAGACTTTCCCCTAGAAGAAATACTTCACCGCACGTGAACTCAGGAAGGCAGTGACGCTCAATCCGTGTGTGACTTCTTGACCCAGCCAAAGCTGAAACGAATACAAAAACTAAGCATTAGAGAAACGCTTTAACCATACCATTGATAAAATTTGGCTTCGATAATAACAACAATGAACAATGATTCTTCTCGTCTTATCTTATAGGTTTGAGAGAGAGAGAGACAGAGAGAGAGAGAGAGGAGAGAGAGAGAGAGACAGAGAGAGAGAGAGAGAGAAAAAGAGAGAGAGAAAGAAAGTGATAAGAGAGAGATCAAAATGCTCTTACCTTGGGAAGGTGTAATAGAGGCTTTCACTCATACAGGCAAATAGGGTCCAGGACGCAATTAGCCAAAAACGTCCCTCTGTAAACTTACTTATGGGGTTAAGTTATTGCAGCAACGGAGATAGCTCGGAAACAACTTACTCGCACATGCACATGACGTTTTCCCAATAGCCAGAAGATTTCTCGACCCTCACATCGGGGAAAGGCAACAAACGTCTCGGCGAAACTTGTAGAAGCAAAACTGTTGACAAGTTTTTCGATATTGTGGGTTTCTAAGCAACGGTGTTCAACACAGAAAAAAACATTCTCAGATGTGGCCGTAGAAAGAATAAACCATTAAGGAATGACATAACCAAGTAACAACAGGCTAAACTAAACCATTCACGGAAGCATATTTGTCAACTGCCCTATGTTAACATTGAAAGTTTCTAATGGACCATAATGATATCATTAACCACGTATCTTTGAACCAAACTTGGATTATCATTACTTTTAGATTATATTCATTCATGACACATCATTCCAAGTTGTTTGATATATTACATGCCATATTTTAGCATTGAAAGTTCAAAATGGATCATAATGATACCATTAAACCAGATTCCTTGGAAGCAAAATCGACTATCATTAATTTTACATTATCTTCATTCATGATACATCATTCCAAGTTGTTTGATATATTACATGCCATATTTTAGCATTGAAAGTTTCCAATAGACCATAATGATACCATTTAACTACGTCACGTTGAACCAATTTGGATTATCATTACTTTTTTTGTTATATTCATTCGTAACACATCATTCAAAATGTTTTGATATGTTACATGCTGTACCTTATCATTGAAAATTTTTGAGGTGTCATACGGGTTCCATTAGAGCATGTGTAATTGTATCAATTACGACTATCTCAAATTGGTTCATGCACTGAATCATCATATCAATTGGAGAAAATAGTAATTAATAATGCAATTCGCCACAGAATTCTGCTGGTGTAGGACTTTCTGCAAAGTGAGGATATGCAAAGCATCCAGTGGCTAGAAAGATATCTGAATATGAACTCAATTGAGCATGCATGGAAGAAAACTTACATAATAACGTTTTATTCGCTCTTATTTTATCATTTTGAGTTGTTCGATAGACAACTTGCTATATCTTATTGAAAATTTTTGAGGCTGTCATGATGGTATCATTGGAGCAGGTGTCATTGTATCGATTACAACCATTTTCAAAATGGTTCATTCGCGGAACCATATTTATCAATTAGCGAAAATAGTAATTAATAACCAATTCTATCACGTCATTACGATTTGTTTGATGTATTGCTTACTATATCTTACCATTGAAAATTTCTAGGTGGGGTCGTGAAGGTACCATTTGTGCACGTGCTAATTATGACGTATCATTCCAAGTTGTTTGATATATTACATGCCATATATTAGCATTAAAAGTTTCCAATGGACCATAATGATATCATTAAACCACGTACCCATGAACCAATTTGGGATTATAATTATTTTCACATTATATTCACTCAGGGCACATCATTCCAAGATGTTTGATATAGTGGTTCCATACCAAGTTTCAGCATTGAAAGTTCCAATGAACCATAGTGGTTCCACTAAACCAGTTGCCTTTGAACAATTTTCGACTATCATTAATTTTATGTTAAATTCATTCATGATACTTTATTCCAAGTTGTTTTAATATATTACATGTCGTATCTTATCATTGAAAATTTTGTAGGGTGTCATAAATATACCGTTAGAGCACATGTAACTATATCGATTATAACCATTTTCAAAATGGTTTATTCGCGGAACCTTATTTTTCAATTGGCGAAAATAGTAATTAATAACCTCTTATATCTCGTTATTACGATTTGTTTGATATAATACTCACTATATCTTGCCATTGAAAATTGCTATGTGGGGTCGTGCAGGTACCATTTGTGAAGGAGCTATTGAACCGATTTAGATAATATTTGTGATTTTTTTGTGCCATGACTCACTGTATTAAACAATTGGCAGAGGACAAACACGGTGAATAGAACGTTTGATGATGCCGTTTTGAGTTTTTATTGGTATGACTCGTACGGCGTTGTCACTGCCTAAATGGATGCTTATGATGAGTCCGAGTATCCATTTTAGTGGAGGTAGATTGTCATCTTTGACAAGGACCAATGCATCCAGTTCTAAGTTTTATTTTTTATCTAGCCATTTGTGTCGATGTTGCAGTTTCCGAATGTAATCTTTAGACCAACGATTCCAGAAATGTTGTTGAATCTGTTAAGTTGTTGAAACTTCGATAACACTGGTCAACACATATTTGACTACCAATCATTTAAAAGTCATTTTATGGTAAATTTGTTGCACTGATTCCGAATATGAGATCAGTTTTTTCAAATTGGCTCTAGTTTTCAAGATATTTAATATAGTTCATTTTCTACGTTTCAACGTATATATTTATCCAGTAGAACTGCAGCTTTGGCAAACGTAGATTTTCTGGAATAATTTGAGTGTGCTGATTCTATATCTGAACTCCAAATTTTTCTATCACTCATAGGTCAGGATGTTAAGTTTCAGTGGTGTAAAACAGTCTCATGATGTCAAATTTAAACAATGGCTACCAATAAAACTTAAACTATTTTTATAACTCGAGATCTTGACGTGATAGGGAAATTTGGAATTCAGATTTGGAATCAGCACGCTCAAATTAGTCTAGAACACCTATCTTCCCCGGTACCAAAAATGTTGTTGACCAGAGCTATTGGTAGTCATTTTATTATGTACAGAATTGTTTTTGCAGATTACAAAAAAACTACAGCCAATTTTGTATTTTCACAGACATATTCGTGTTCAGCACATTGAACTCATTAAGAAATGGTTATTTTCATATCGGAAGCAAAACAGTTTTGAAAATTTGTTGCCCAGTGTAATCGATTGAACTTCAGCTCTCGATTATTTGGATCGAGAAGTGAAGAGAGGGTCCGACTAATGAGGAAATAGTAAGGGGTTAGTGCGAAAAGGTCATGAGGGATGTAACGGTCTTGAGTTCAAAACAGATTCGATTTGAGTTAAAATAGTTAAAAATTCTTCGAAGGTAAGTAATGTATTTCCCATAATCTTTCTTAAATGGCGTTTTGAGCTTTTAATGGCTGATTCCCATAAACCACCAAAGTGAGGACTATTTGGAAGTATGAAATGCCAGTCAACATTCTTTTCAACTATTTGTGATTTGAGGCCTTCAGTACGAAACAATTTCTCGAATTCTGATTCAGCACCTATAAAATTGGTAGCATTATCTGAAAATATTTGAGAAGGCCTTCCTATACGAGAAATAAATCTTCGAAAGGTAGCCATAAAACCATTCGTTGTTAAATCTGTGACTGGTTCCAAATGAGCAGCTTGGGTTGAGAAACAAATGAATAAACAAATATAACATTTATATGATTTAGTTCCACGACCTTTTCTGTCTCTTATGTAAAATGGTCCAGCATAATCTATGCCTACGAAATGAAAAGAAAAATTAGCTGTGACTCTTTGTAGAGGCAAATTGTCCATAATTCGAGTAGAGGTTCTGGCCTGGGCTCGAATAGTTTTAATACATTCGTGAACAACTGATTTTGCCAATCTTATTCCCGAGGTAGGCCAAAATTGTTCTCTTATTGAGTTTAAGGTTTGCTGAGCGCCAGCATGTAAAAGTCTTTCATGTTCATTTTGCAAGAGAATTCTAGCAAAATTGTGTTTACCGGAAATTAGATAAGGATGTTTTTATCAACATCAAAGTTAGAATTTTATAATCTTCCACCTACACATAGTTGTTCTTCAGAGTCAAAGAAAGGTGTTAGTTGTTTGAGGTTTTTTAATAAATTACATTTTAAAACATTATTTGCATGTTCACACAGTTTAGGAAATGACTCCCGTTGAGACAATTTTGTCAGTATTTTTAATGATTGATTTAACTCTTTAGCTTTTAAAGGACCTGGGATTCTTTGATTGAAGTCAAGTTTGCAGTTTTTATAAAATCTCATGCATAAAGCAACAAGTCGCTGAAGCTTAGTTAAGGATATAGTGTAATGGAAAGGAAATGTTTCTTTGTTCATTTCAGAAGTAAGGAATAATTGTAATGTCTTAGTTTCTGGTAATTCTACAATGGTTAAATTAGGCCAATCAGACATTGGTAATGGCAACCTATGAGGGCCCTTCCACTAAATGGAATCAAGTTAACGAGTAGAAGAAATTCCACGAGATATTAAATCTGCGGGATTGTCCTTGGTATGAATATAATACCACTGATCAATATTTGTTGATAATTGTATCGTGGCTATTCAATGAGCTACAAATAAAGTCAAAGTATGAGGTGACATTTGTAACTAACTTAGAACAGTACTTGAATCTGACCAATAAATTATCTTACTTGGCTTAACGATAGTTGTACTCTTTCAACCAATTTAACTGCAAGTAAAGCAGCACACAATTCTAATCTAGGATTTGTTAATGTTCTTATCGGAGCAACTCTGGATTGGCAAGTGATCTGTTATGTTATAGTTTGAATTTCTCCTAATATAAATACAAGCTCCGTATGCTCTTTGAGAGCCTTCTGAGAATACGTGTAATTCAAATTGATTCTCAGTAGTGTATTCGACATAGCAAGGTATGTATAGTTTTTTCAAACCGATCAGTTAAGATTTGACCTTATTCCACTCCTTTAAAAGAGGTAACGGAAAAGGTTCGTCCCAGTCAATATTCTCAGCCCATAATCGTTGAATAATGATTTGGCTGATGGACACAAGCTCCAATTAAACCTAATGGATCGTAAATAAGCACGAAAATACACGTACGTATTGTAACGCCCCAAGTTTTTTTAATCGGAATCTTGTCCCTGAATTAAAGGTTTATGGGGTTCGAGATAGTTGGTAAAAAATTATAAAATGGGGTAAGTCGGGGTTGGTTTCTTAATTTGTGATAATGGCTTTAGGTAATAGGTTACTGTCTGTTTAGAATTTTTGCCTTATCGGAATTTCACTAGAGGGAGAGAATTCAAATTATAGATAGTTTACGTCTACGCGACGTCCAACATTTTTATCTCAAAAACAATACCCAGAGAAAAAAATGAAAGAGGAAAATGTTGCTTAGATTTTATCCCTTTAAGCTCTTGTTCTTTATTGATTTTTTCTCACGGAATTTTTGTCATTTTATTTATTTGTAATTTTTATATTTTATTTTAAGTCGCAGTTTTTTTTCCATCTGTTAAATTATTTTGATGTATTTATATTAGTTTTGATCTATATGTGTTTGAGTTTTTTTGTTATCTGTATTTTTGTATTTAAGCCTTATTCGGTTATTTTAGTTAATTATCATTTTTATTTTTATTTTTTCGAAGCCGTTCACGGACCTCGTGCATTTATTTTATTATCTGACGTTAATTTTTTCGTTAACAATGTTTCTACCGTAACTGAGTTAGTCAATTACTTTGTTGAAGACCGTGCTGGATTGAGCGTGAGTCGTGGCACGCTCGGCATGAGGTAAAAGGTATTGTTTACCAAATTGCGCTGGAAGGAAAGAGAACTGGTGTTGGGGAGTTAGGTCGACGATCCCGCCGAGGCAACAACTCCTCCAGATCTTAGCCTTGGAGTCCGGCTTGGAGCCCATCACAGATGTTCTCCACCTCCATGCCGGAGCCAAGCAAGATTGCTAGTGGGATTTGAGTGTCTGAGCCAGCTCAGAATAGATAGATGGATCGCCTCCGACCTGCTCCGGGAGAGCTCTGCCCCGGATGACTTATTGATCATACGGAATATGGACCTTTATTAGCAACTACAAAGGATATAGTTTGCTTAGGGTTACAGTAGACCTCCCATACAAAAGGTCTACACGACGTCTTCCTGTGTAGCGTTCGATTATAACCTAAAATAGAAGATTCAGGAACCAGCACATGCTTCCACAATAGAAGTCGGCTCGTGAGTTTTGACTGTCGACTCTCCGTGATAGGACTGATGGATGACTCCGCTTTACTTCAAGAAGAAAATCAGTGGTTAATGAAAATAGACAATGGTTTATTTATTTTTGGATTTTTGATTTAAACTTGAATATGGTAGTTTATTTTGTGCATGATTTTGTTCTATAAGGGTAGTATTATTTTATTTGAAATGTTATTCATACTAGTGCAGTTATTTTTTTTTGCTGGCAGTAGGAACGAGCTTTATGCACCGTACGCAGCGCCGAAGCTGACTTAGGAGTGGCCTGTCGGATATGAGCTCAGAGAATATCTTCTGATTCCTGGTTAAGGTTAGATGTTTGATTTGGATTAGTCGGCCTGTCACAGTTGACAGCTTGAGTAACTGATGAGTTACTTTAACGGTAAAGGATGATTAGCCGTTCTAGAGTTAACGTAATTTCGTTTAATTTTATCTGAGTCATTTCCGAGTGTCTCTCTTGAAGTTAGTATATTGCCTTCATATCTGAATATTATGTCATTTTCCTTTGATACTCTTGTGCTTGTCACTTTTTTTTTTTTACTTTACTCTTGTCGGCTGTAGGCTCCAGAGACTAAAGCTGTAAATCGTCACTTTGACATGTACCATTTAGAAATCGGGCCAGCGAACTGCTCCTTATTGTGAATCCAAGAGAGAATGTAGAAGAAATATTTGTTTGCCATGTGTATTTATCTTATTGATTTCGGCAGCTCGTTTATTGTAATATTTATCCTGATTGATTTTTATTTGTAAATAAATCTATCTTCGCCAGACAAGGGCTAAACGTATTTGTTGTGCTATTTTATTCTTGTTGTTTTATTATAGAATTTTAATATTCATTTTTTGGGGTAGAGTTTTTCCATCTTTTATTTAAGAAAGCATTCGAGTGGGGATTTTAATTAAATAAAACTTTCACGCTTAGTTTTAAGTAATATTTTTGTTTTGCTACGTCCCAGCCTGTTTCAATAGTTATCTTAAGGGGGGAGCGTTACAGTATCTAAATGTAATACATCATGATTGTCTGCATCCATTGAATCATGATTTGGAATACAACTCTCAGCTTTGTGGTGACACTGTGTTCTCCGAATCCACCATGATGAGGTAAATAATACAAATTTGATGCGGCGTGGGATGGACTTTCATTAACTGTCATATGACCCAAAATTTGATACTCATTCATGAAGTCATTATACAGCCACCTGAAATTAGGAGATTTTTTCAATTGCCGCTCCAAATTGAAGAATCGTTTTTGAGCAATCGGCAAACATTCTCCAAGATTAGTTGGTGATTCTTTAAATGATATATCTACAATGTATCCGCCGTCAGGGTTCCTTTTGGTAGTCTTGACATACAGCTCTTCGCAGAATTAATCATTAGAGTTTATTGTTATTAAGGTACTGATTTCTTCAATTCCCCCAAAATAATTTTAAATGTTCTTGTATGTCTAGTATTTGATTGAAATGGCAATTTGTTTTCGTCTGTTCATTTTCATACATGAATGGTCCAGCCACTGTCCAACCAAAGGCTGTGTTTCTTAAATGTGGTTGATATTTGCCTAATTTAATTTCCTCTGGCATTATTATATTCCAGAATAGATCTGATCCTATAAGAATATCGACGCCGTTAGATATATAAAATTCATTGTCTGCTAATTGGATGTGTTTAGAAATTTTTGGAATGAATGAACTGAGTGTTTGCATGGGTGTTTGTTCTGTTATTTTATCAATGACATAGCATGTTAAGTTGGTTTTGAATACAGCATGAAGCGATTGGATTTGAAGATTAGTTTTGTAGTTGATGCTAGTTGTACCTTGATTAATGCCTATAGCAGAAATATTTACTCGAATCTTTAAGAGCTTCAGTTTATTGCATAAATTGCATGTGACGAAGTTGCTTTGAGATGCACCATCTAATAGCGCTCTTGCATTGACTATGCTGCCAGATTGATCTCTTATCTTTAGTTGTATCGTTGCTAAGAGAACAAGCTGATTAGTCGAAGTGCAATTTGCTACCATGGTGTCGGTAGGCTCGTTTGATAGAATTTCATTTTTGGGGGTCAAGCTAGAGTCATAAAATGCAACCAGGTGTTATGTTTTTTACTGCACTTTTTATAAGCACCTAATTCACATTCTTGAAGATTGTGATTCCTTTTTAGAAATTTTGTACATAGCATTCTTTTTTATTTCTTGCAATCTTTTGCGAGCACTTATTTGCAGAAGTTGGTTACAAGAAAAGATCGAGTGATTTGTGATTCACTGCAAAAGTTGCATTTGTACGTATTAGGTTTTTGATTTGAAACAAGAGTAGTGAATGGACGTTGTCGAACATTTGAATCGTTTCGTTTGTTAACTTGCTTTGATTGATTTTCTAAAGCTTCTTCTAATAGTTGACAGCTTCTAATAGTTGAAATTCTTTGAAATCTGAAAGTTTGGGAGCTCGTTATTTAATGCTTTAATTTCCCATTCGCATTTGGTATTTGAATCTAGCTTTAGTGTCATTATGTGTATAAGTAAAGTAATCCAGTCGTCGACCTTTTGACCTAATGCTTGTAAGCATAACAATTGTTTTAAGAATATATCATACACTTTTCTTAATTCGATTGCTGACTCAAGCTTAATAGTTGGGATTTCTAATAGCGCATTGATATGACTGTTTAATAGGAATTTTTCTTTATCATACCTTTCACAAAAACATACCATGCAATTTCGTAATCAGTCTCAATAGTTTCTAAAGAATTGATTATTTTAGTTGCAGGACCAGAAAGACTCGATTTTAAGTAATGTAATTTTTGAATTACAGAAACTTTAAGATTTGAAGAAATAAGGAATACGAAGATGTCTTTGAACTCAAACCAGTTCCCGATTTCACCTGAGAATTTGGGCAACTGAATGGTCGGCAATTATACGGACATGTCGTCTGCTGATAAAGCTGCAGAAATTGGAGATTCAGTCACTGATTGAGCAATTGTAGTGTTGTTTGCATCTTTGAATTTTTGATGATTAAATCTCACATAGTGGTTGAGGAAAAATAATCTCTATGAAAATTGTCTCGCTCAGAAAATTGTGCCTCAACATCAGCGTCATTGGACTTAGCTTCAATAGCATCTTGAATGTCATTAAATTCTTGACAAACTTCTCGCATGTGAGATAAATGTTTTTCTAATTCGTTATATCCTGAATTTCGATTGCTGGTTTTGAATTTGTGTCAAGAACATGGGTCTTGAATGTTGTCAATGCATGCTATTTGCCAGTTCGCTTTATTATTAGAGCTATTATTTCGCTCATGATTACGAAAGAGTTACTCGAGATGAAAATAATAATGAAAGGGACTAGAATTAGTAGGGAAGGAGGTTTCGAAGTAAATTGGAATGGATAAAGAAATAGTCGGAATTCACTTACATGACAACGATTCGTAGCTGGACACTGGTCATTGTAGCGTAGAAAACTGAACCAACAATGCTGGCATGGAAGTTTTGTTCGAATCCGATGGCTTCATTCGTATCGAAGAGCGTTGTTGTTTATATGGTTGTTTTGTTGACTATCCGTCTCAAAGGACCATACATGGATGAATATTTGAAACATAATGAATTAGATTTGCATAAAAAATAATAATTTATTTAGTAAAAGAGCAAAAATTTAGGTTTAAGTGAGAAGTCAATAATGGCCGGCTGCCTTCCTTACAGTTAGTTACTAAGCAAGTGTTCTTCGTTAACAATAACAATGCAAGAGCACGAGAATTACGAAGCGTGCCCATTCTCTCTTGAAATATAGTAAAAACTTGTAAAAAATATCTGAAATTTCCAACAGCCTATAAAAGTTGCTAGGTTGAGAGACAAAACTCGGTGTATTGGGATTATCCCAAGTGAATTAAAAAGATGTGAAAACGATGTAGGTTTCCGAATTTTCAGTAAATCTCTCGGAAACCATTTTTGAAGGCGAAATAAAGGAAGTAAATTGGAATTGGATGATAAACGCTAAAATTGTAGGCCATACATAAGCGAGGAATGAATTAAAGCATAGTAAAGCAAAGTAGAATGTTAGGAGAAGATAGTGCAGACGAAAAAAGAGAACGAGACGCTGATTTAAAGTTGAGGCTAAAGCGTTAATATGAATGCCCCAAGAGAGGGTAATATGCAGATGCCAATATATTTAACAGATTCGGAAGACGTAATTATTACGTGTAACGTAAACGCATTCCTAATGAACTTTTTGTTGCGTTGATGAAAAATTAGGTATTATAGGTATGAGGTATTCTTATCGTGGTTTAAATGTACTTGATTAATGGAGATCCGTAAAGAAAGTTTGTCAAGAGTTACGTTAAATTTGTATTGAATTGTAAGGAGTGAAAGATCAGCAAAAGACATAAGAGCATCATCTGCATAAAGAATAGGAGTCAAAGGAGATAGTAAAAACGAAAGATCATTTATAAACTAGTTGAAGAGAAGAGGGGATTAAACGGACCCCTGAGGGACTCCGACATTCCGAGTAAGTGTAAGAGATGTATGATTAAATAAACTAAGGGTAGCAGTACGACTGTGGATATAGTGAGGGTATAGTGGGAATTGAATGTGAAGGGGGTCTGCTTTAATTTCTCACCTGACTTAACACAAAAGGTATAATTTTTAATTAAAAACCCACCTGCTCATTAAAAAAATATTAATTTTTAATTGTCATTTCTTTGATGAGGTGGGGGTGTTGTCAATATATGATGACTTTTTATTTGAAAAATAGAACACTGGCAAACATTAAAGAAAGGAAGACACCATATGAGACATTTTTCAACGTGAAACCATGTGTTAAAAATTATATGGAAGTAAAATATTTGTCAGAATACAGAAGAGAAAAGATCAAAATGGGATATGAAGGCTGAATCAGGTAGTTTATTTGGCTACACAGAAGTTGGATATAGAGTTTTAATCAACAATAAAATAATTGTAGCAAGACATGTTGACATAATCGAAGAGGACATAAAATGCATAGGTTTTAAAGATGAGGATGATCACGAGCAGAAAGAATATGACACAAGCATTGGTGATGAAGCTGAAGATGAGAGAATGAGCAAAGATGATGAAATGACAAGCATTGAGATGAAGGAGAAAATGAACAATGACAATGAGATGCCAAGCAATATATGTAATGAAGATAATAAAATATCCACTGAAAGAAAACAGTCTAAGAGTCAAAGCTCACTTCGGCTTGATGAAGAATTTGGCTATCATTATACAAGGTCTTTATAATTAAAGTTCCATTTTGACATGGCCATAAAAAAAAAACTACCGGACCAAAAGCTATAATACTTGGTAATATTATACAAGACGGCATGGGAAGTTCATACCCATCAAAAAAAAATTAGTTCAAAAGATCACCACCAGCATGGAATGGCCCTCTATGCAATATTCGTATACGAAATTAGATACGAAGACGCAGGTTAACAAGTCTTTAATCGTTACTAAAATGAGTTATATGTTGAATGTGGCCTTCACCATTTACTGAAAGAAGGTTACACCGGATTACTGCGTTCTCAACTGTAGCTCGTAGCAAATCAAGAGGAATGTTGCGCACCTGTCGGCGTATCGCATCTTTCAGTTCCGCCAAATTCCTGACGTTTATCACCATAAACAGTGGCTTTGAGGTAACCCCAGAGCCAGAAGTCACAGGGGTTGATATCTGGTGACCTGGATGGCCAAGAAAGGGGGAGGTTTCAGCTTATAATCCATTCATCTGTGAAATGTTGCTGAAGTAACTGTTTGACACATGTACCAATATGAGGTGGAGCCCCATCCTGCATAAAAATCGTTGTGTCTAAAATGCCACGTTGCTGAAGTTCTGGTATCACAAAATTTTTTAGCATCGACGCCATGCGAGCAGCAGTCACAGTGCATGTCACGAGTCCATCTCTCGATTGCTCTTCGAAAATATACGGTCCAATTATGACATTTGCTGTCATACCACACAAGACGGTAACGTTAGGAGAATGCAATGGAATTTGGTGGAGAACATGAGGGGACTGGTGGCCCAAATCTCCCAGTTATGGGTGTTTACATCCCCATTCAGGTAGAAAAAGGCCTCGTCCGTCCACAAAATGTTCCATGGCCTGCTCGTCCACCTCCATCCATGCAAGGATTTCCAATGCGAAGGTTTCTCTACGAGGAAGATCGTTAAGTTCGAGTTGTTGGACAAGGTAGATTTTGTATGGGTAGTACCGCAGCACTTTATGTACGATCTTGTACACCGTACTCAGTGGTAAGTCTATTCGACGTGCAACAGCACTTACACTGCACGCCCCTTGTGAGGTTCCCATTTTTGCTTCCTCTACGGCTACTGAAACAGCCTCTACGGTTGCTTCAGAGACGGGTTTCCTTCCTCGGCCAGGTGCTACCGATAACAAACCTGTGGCTTCAAACTTTGTCATCATCTTCTTCAAACTCTGCGGTGTCATTGGCCCCCGACGTACATCTATTCGTCGAACGGTACAATAATGTTGCAAAGCCTGCCGTACATTGCTATTTCATTCATAATAACATTTAACCAGAAACGCACGGTCTTGCATGGCAACAGGCATCGTCGACTAGTAACAAATGAGGTGTACTGACAACTAGGCTCCCTTTCTTATTTCTGAAAACCAAATGACTTGTAAAGCACATGTGCATAAACCACAATGTTAACGTGTGTCTTTGTGTGTGTATTGTTTTGTAGATGCTGACTGGGCCAGCGATATTGTAGATAGAAATTCAACTACAGGATTTGTGATAAGACTGTTTTGTAGGATTTCGAGAATGAGTATTTAGCCAGTTTTAGAATTTAGAATTTATTAACGTTAATTATGCAAATTTAATAATTTATTCACGTTAGGATTGTTTATGGAATCGTAATTTAGCATTTTTGAAAGATTTAGAATGGATTCAGAGATAGTAAAGAATTAAATAATAAATAATATTTTAAATGTTTTTTCTCTGCTCGATTTTAAGAAGCCCTTAAACGGTGCCAGAATTGCTGTCAACAGCAAGGGGATTGTCAAGGATTCAGTTTACACCTTATAGAATAGGATTGTTTTGACTTTTGTTCAAGGACCCAAGAGTATTGGCAGAGTTGGAAAAGTTGTCAGGATCGATTCGAGACGGGAAGTAGGAGTGTAAAATGTTTTTAAGAACAAAGAGTGAACCTTGAACGATGAAGATGGTTAGATGTGACTAATTGTCACGTGAGTGATAAATTTCAAATAAGTTGAGAAATGTTACCAAGTTCTTAATCGGTTGAAGAATCACCTTTTGGTGATTGTCTAGCGTGTATTCGAACGTTTGATTGGTTAAGGAAACTGGATCTGTTTTGTCAGTAGTTCCAGAGAAAGAATCTTCAGTAGTAGAAGTTTTGATTTTAAGAGAACCGGGTGTGCGGTTCGCCTACTCACATTTTTATTATATTCAAATTCGGCCTCTATCTGAAATTCAAATGAATTCAGATGGGAAATTTTAAATTAGTATTATTAACTCCTGTTTAAGTTTAGTTTTTCCATTACGTTTCACACCACGTAATTCTTGAGTTAGCTCGATGCCGAGGATTCTTTAAGTATATTCCACCTAGCTGAGAACCAGCTCCATCTATTTAATAGTTAGAAAAGTTAATGTTAGTTTGAGAAAGAAAAGCCAGCCCAGAACGGTATAGAAATTTCATCATGGAAGAAGGAGCCTAGCAGAGAAACCTACCAGCCATTTCTGAAGAGGAGTCCACCCCCCCCCCTCCAGACGTTTCGACGGAGCCAGAGAGCGAGTGCCATCCAAGAGAGGACAGATTCGAGAAGACACGGTAAAGCCCAGTTCCAATTTAATGTCTCAATGGCCATTCTATTCATATTATTCATGTTTTCCTTATTTCAATTTCTATTTATTTAAAATGGGAACGGAACATTCTTATTCCTAAAATTCTAGTGGGAAAGACAATTACATTTTAGAGTCAAGTTACAACTCAGTTTAATTCTATCACCCCTTTAAGTTGATTGCATCAATCCGATCATTTTGTTATCTTACATAAAGTCTTGCCATTAGTTATATTATTGCCAGAAATTTGATTATCTAAGTTAAGCTCTGTCTGAAGAACCTATTTCTTTACTGGTAAATCATTTGATACAAAATTCCACAGAACAGTGATTCTATAGTTCTATATTTTAATTATCATTATTAAACAGTTAAGACTTACAAGTCGTTTGAGAATATTTTTAGTCTTAGAAAATTGATTGTTAGAATTTCCAAATTCTATTCTTGTCTTAAAGAATTATAATTACATTTATTACCATTATCATAAGTCAATTCTGATATTCTATCATTATTTCTGAGATACAAATTATTGGTTCATTACAATTAAATACAAAGTTTTTCCTTTTTACAAATTGAATCATTCTAGAGATATTTAATTGATACATTGGTTTACCCATCATTGATTAGATTTCATTTCTTATTATCTCAAATTCTGTTTTATACAATTGTTGAATGTTCCTAATAAATATTCTATTTTATATGTTAAACACTGCCTCGAGTACTTTGATTTTCTCCTCACTTGGCCGGGCCTGTTTAAGCAGGAAGAAACTAGTTTGTGTGAATGGGATAAACTTTAAATTTATCATAAACACTTTGTGGAAAGTATAATCCACTGGCGCAGTCCTTTTTAAATAATTAACTATTCATTCGACCA
>JAHWFO010046878.1:319225-337050 GCA_023313115.1 Rhysida immarginata | reverse complement strand
AGGCAAATTAGGGGAAATTAATGTTAAATTCTTAGTGGATAGCGGAGCCAAAGTAACGCTATTGGGCGAAGACATGTTACAAAAAATAATTAAATCAGGGTATAAAGTTACTGAGGTTACAGAACCCGCTATAAATTTGGTTGGGGTTACGGGACACCATTTCCCTACTGAAGGCATATATCTAATTAAATTTAAATTTGGTACAAAAAGATACATGTTAAAATGTTACATTTGGAAAAGAAGGGAAGATATACCTTATCAAGCTATATTGGGGAGAGATTCTTTAAGGAGATATGGTTTTGTTATTGATTTTCAAAGCAATAGTTTACATGCCAAAAAGAATAACATCTTCTTTATGGGAAAAAGGCCAAAGTCGAGAAATCAAAGTGACTCAACTGAAGTCTCTAATATCAGAGAAATTATGGAGACTGTTTCTGTTAAATGTAAGCATAAAATATCCATTCCTCCGCATTCTGAAATTATTTGTGAAGGTCAATTGGCGAGTACAGCGTTTAAAAATCGTATTGGGGTACTTGAACCTAAAGATTTTTTTGATCCAGGGTTGTTAGCAGCTAAGGTATTGGTTAAGGTTTCGCAAAATGATACTATTCCTATTCGTTTATTGAATTATTCTGGAGAAACGTTAATTTTAGAGGCAAATAAAATTATTGGAAATTTAAATGAGGCAGAAGAGGAAAGGGTGGAATTGAGTACAACTATTGAAGAGGGAAAGGAAGTTAAGATAGATAAAGAAAAATTTCTAAATTTATTCCATTTGGATCATTTAACCCCTGACAAAAGAATACCATTAGAGAACTTGTTATATGAATTTGAGGGAGCATTCTCACACCATGAATGGGACCTGGGATGTTGTAAAATTGAACACCACAAAATTGATACTGGGTCATCCCCCCCTGTAGCTCAACCCCCTTACAAAATTCCTTATTCACAGAGAGGTATCATGAAGGAAATGATAGATAACTTGTTAAAACATCAGGTCATTGAACCCAGCTCTAGCCCCTGGAATGCACCAGCTTTATTAGTAAAGAAAAAGGATGGGTCTTATCGATTCGTAGATTATCGTAAATTGAACAAAGTTACAACTGTTTTCTCGTTCCCTTTACCCAATGTGAATGAAACTTTGAGTCAGCTAGGCAAGGCGAAATATTTCAGTGTATTAGATGCGAATCAAGGCTATTTTCAACTTGAAATTAGTGATTCCGCCAAAACATCGTTCAGTACCCCGGACGCGAAATTTCAGTTTAAGCGATTGCCTATGGGTTTAAACAATTCACCAGCGTTATGGCAAAGAGCCGCTAATTTCATAGTCAGAGGCTTACAGGACCGTATTCTTTGTTATTTAGACGATTTCATTACATTTAATGAAACATTTGCTGAACATTTAGACAGTTTAAAGATGCTGTTTATCAGGTTGAAGGAAGCAAATCTCAAGCTTAAACCCCGTAAGTGTTAATTTCTCAATGATGAAGTAAAATTTTTAGGGCATGTCATATCTGAACGTGGCATTGCTCCCGATCCAGAGAAAATCACAGCAGTGAAAAATTTTCCAAGGCCGAAAACCGTTAAAGAAATTCAATCTTTTCTAGGATTGGCAAATTATTACCGCAGGCATGTGAAATCATTCAGTGCCATTGCAAAGCCATTAACTGATTTAACTAAATTAGACACGCCTTTTGATTGGTCTAATGATGTAGAGAAAGCATTCCTCACCCTTAAGCAACTCTTAATTACAGCTCCAATTCTAAAAAGTCCTGATTTTTCCAAACCATTTATAGTCGCCACAGATGCGAGCTCATATGCGTTAGGTGCAGTTTTATCACAGCGCTTCGAAGGAAAGGAACATCCTATTGCGTATTGCAGTCATTTGCTAAAAAAGAGTGAATTAAATTACTCGGTGATCGAAAAAGAATGTTTGGGAGTAGTGTATGCCATTAAGCAATTTCGAGTGTACTTGTATGGAAATAATTTCACGTTGCAAACCGATCATCGTCCTCTTTCCTGGCTGTTTAATCTAAGAGACCCTACCTCGAAACTTGCCCGCTGGGCGTTCGCGTTAGCCGAATATAAGTTTGACATTGTGCATAAGCCAGGCATAAAAAACACCAATGCCGATGGCCTCTCAAGAGTTCCCATTTCTGCGATAGCAGAATACGAGCCGCTATTATGTAAACAAGAGATAGCTCGAGAACAAAACCTAGAGGAAGAGTGGAGAGGGATTAGAGAGTATTTCAAGGGCACGGGCGTGAAGCCCCTCCCCCGTGATTGGCCGGATAGAGAAGAGAACTTTGTCATGGATGAGGAAGACGTATTGTATCACATAAAAAGATCCCAAGATGGAAAGGAGATTTGGGAACAGGTTGTCATTCCGAATAGTTTGAGAAACCACGTGCTGTATTTGTACCACGACATTCCATCCAGTGGTCACATAAGATCCAAGAAAATGTGAGTTAAAATTGATAAACAGTATTATTAGCCAACCATGCGTTCTGATATTCAGAAATATTGTGCTGAATGTGAAAGTTGTCAGCTCCATGCAGCTCGACACAAGCGCAAAGAACAACCCTTGCAAAGTTTTCCGCCAGTAAAACATCCGTTTTACCGTATTGTCGCTGACATTCTGGGACCAATTACCACTTCTTATGAAGGTTATAAGTTTATTTTAGTGGTCACAGACCATTATTCCAGATATACGGAAGCTGTTCCTCTTAGGGACCAAACTGCGAAAACTGTGGCTAAGGCATTAGTCACCAGTGTTTTTAATCGTCATTCTATTCCAATCCAACTATTGACCGACCGAGGATCTAATTTTACCTCTGAACTTTTGCGAGAAGTTTGTAAGATTTTAGGTATCAAAAAACTGTTCACCACAGCGTATCATCCCGCCGGAAACGGAATTGTCGAGCGAATGAACAAAAATCTCATCCAGATGATACGTCATTACGTCGAAAAAAGTCAAAGAGTCAGAATGGCTGTCGTTCTGTATGTTTGCGTATAACACGAGTCCACTTTCTTCTTTAGGCGAAAGCCCCTTTCTGCTATTCTACGGGAGAGATCCCATCCTCCCTGGTGACATCATCACCACGCCGAGAAGGCCATATTATGGCATTGACAAGAATTACGATTGCGAAATTGAAGCCCGCATCCGGTATGCGTTCGACTTAGCAGAAAAATTCAGAGAAGAACAGGATAAGAAGAGAAAGGAATATCACGATAAGCGTCACAAGCCGTATTCATTTAAGGTTGACGATCTCGTATATTTAGCAGTCCCACAGATTAAACCGGGGTTAGTAAAAACGCTCCACCCTACTTATGAGGGACCATATCAGATCATTGACCAGTACTCTCCGGTCAATTTTCTGATCAAGCATGTGAAAACCAACAAAACTAAAGTTGTTCATGCAAATCGGATGAAGCCTAAGGTAGGAGACCTGCCACAGGAGCCCCGTCGCCGGGAAAGACGAGTCTGAGCTAAAGAAGCCGCGCCGCCCGAACCGCAGGTGCCGTCGACTTGTCCCGAGGAAGAAATTTTCCTACCGCCCCCCGCGATGCCCAGAGACGAACCGATCGTGGAGCCCGAGAGGCAGCCACCCGCTCTGGGAGGAAGTAATGATGCCGGGAGAGCAGTAAATGCACCCCCCTCCCATCCGTACATGTTGCGTTCACAAGGAAGCGCACCCGAAATACCATGGGCATTACCGTCTGTACAAGATAAGAGAACAACTGAAGTATTGGAGAGGAACTCCCAGAATGATGACGTCAATGTTGTCTTCGACGCTAGTACCGAAGATGAAGCCATGGAAAGAGAAGAGCGTCCCGTGAATGAAAACATTCGTTCGATGAACGCCGGCGAAGCCTCGGAAGTCGCCGCCCTGATTGACACTCTTTCCACCTCACCAGCTCTTACTCATAAACAATTTAATTCTTCCAACGTGTCTTATCAGCTCCTGATGAGCATGTTTGAGAAAGTTCTAGGGTCTATACATAGTTAAAATGTAACTTGGAGGGTCACTATTTACTTAATTTATGGGCAAAAAAAATATAAAAATTATTATATCAGTTACACTTTCCTAAGAATTTCTAATATCAATTATTTCCATAGGGTTAAATATTACCTAAAGGTCTATTCTCGATTTTATTCATAAGTTCATCTTATTCTGAGTTCTATGAGGTCTTTATAAATTATTAAAATTAAAGGGTTTCTAATGATGTATTATAAAAGGACCTTATTGTTATTTTGGATATCCACAATGATAGAATAATAAGAATTTTCAGTCATACTTTTGACCCATAGTGCCGTCTCATTCAGATCATGCTTGTTCAGTTTAATAGTTTAAGAAAAAGCCCTAAGTGATCCCTCCTTTCTGAAATAATTCATTTAAAGATCTTTACTTACCGTTGAAACCCTAGAAGAACAATTGTTTTAAACATTTATGTCTTTTAATTATTCAATCATAGTCGTTTAAATTTTTCTCTTTATGTCAAGTATAAAGGGGAACAATTTTATGTACTCTTTGATTCTAATAAACCAGTGTTTTACAAGTTTGCTCGGTGTAGACCACTACTGATGGTCCTACCAAATGAGTAAATCCTTGGGGAGACACGTGAAATGATATATTTCTGATGATTTTAAAGTCCCCGTAAAACACCCCTAGTGAGAAGGTTAATTTTATATAATTATTGACATGGTTTCAATTGGATGCCTGTCTATATAATCTTATCCAGACTATAGTGCCAGTATGAAAGGAAAAGCACCCGGACCTAATTCTAGAGCAGATCTTGCCAGTTCTTGCCAAATATTTCTTAAGATTAAGGTTAAAGCGGACATTCCCTGTTTTCCGATGGAATTCAAATGAATTCCCCGTGAAACGTAACCATGTAGCAGTAGAAATACTGTGAGTTGTTAAGGTTACCGCCGTTAGAGTAATCCACATAAATTGTGATTACATGGGCCCCAGGTTATGAATTAGAATTTCTTTCTAGTCCAGTATCAACTATTATATGCTGTGTGATAAAGAGGCCTCCCTGTTATTAAATGTAAAGAAAATTAGTCCCACCCGACATGCGCGCCTTTTGAATTAAGTGCGGACTGAAGTCGTTGTAGGAGAGATGACTTGGAAGTCGCCCCTCCTCAACCCTCGTTATAGTGAAAGAGAGAAGAGCGAGCTACCCCGTTCTGACGAAATACGAGCCTAGGGGATGGAAAGTGGAACTCGCGAGCCGCCCCCCCCCCTCCTAGAGCTCAATAGTTGAATCTAATGTCTATTCATTCTAATCATTCGTTATAACAATTCTATATTTATCTTCTGAACAGTTAATGTCTAATTTTTCTCTCGAATCATTCTAATGATTATTCTTATGAAAGGATTCCTGCAGATTGAAGGGAAACATCCAGTTTAATGAAATTTACCTCTAAGGAACTGTATTACGTCTAAAGCCCATAATGCCCTCCCTTTCTCAGGGAGCCCGCAAGGAGAAAATTTAAGTATAAAGTATGAAATTACCTGTTACGTTGTTACTTTCAAAAAACAGCATCAAGTCGAAATTTTAAAACACTCATTTTCTTAAAACCCTTTTCATTCTAAAGATTATTAAAAACGTAAAAATATGATTAATTATTATAATTCTTGTTTTTAATCCTGTCCATAATTCCATCACAGAAACATAATGGTTTCAATGTTTCTTCAAATCCATTTCAAAGTCAGGTTTTCTTTCTACAGAACAACCCAAAGACAAAGGAAATTATATAAATTTCGGATCGCTGTTCATTAACTTCTAATTTCTCATCCAATTATGAAATATAAATGATCACTTACCTCTTGTCAAAGCTGTAGAGAACGAAAGTGTTCAGTGGAGAAAGTTGAACTGGGAACCCCCCCACAGAATACCCAGAGTGACGGCCAATGTCATCGTGTCCCGGGAGTCGAGGCGTGGGTCGCCGCCGTTGCGAGCTTCTCATTGCCGAACCGACCATCCCGATGACCAAGATCGTACACCACTTGATGAATACAATTGTCTGAAGGAAGCTAAGTTAACGATAAAAGTATTCTAAAGTCCGAAATAAAATTCTAAATTATTCCACAAATTACATTATAAATTTCTGAATCTAAATAAATCTTGTCTTACCTTGTATTTCTAACGTCCTTGTATCCGCACACGGTATCCATTATTTTCTTTGTTCACATTTCTTTTAAATTAAGGTAATTATGTTTCCACCATCACATAATTTCCCGCAAATGAATTAATTATTCTATGCTAGAACCGCAGGATGTTTTTCATAAACTTTGTTTAAGGTTTATATTCAAACCACTGGGAAAATATTATCCACGTATCCACTAGCAGTTTCAAACACGTTATCAGATCGTTTCAAATAAGTTAGAAGTTTTCAAATCGTTTCTTAGAATTGAGTGACCAGATAGGGCAGGAGAAATAACTATTTCCTTACCCCTATTCCTGAACAATAGGACCGACCCGGTCCCCCTCTTTTCTTAATCCCTTTCGAGAAAAAACACACTTACTTCCTTGTTGGCGGGATAAAGTTTAAATAAATAAATAAAGCAGGAAAATAGATAAATATTTCCAGAATAATTTTTAAATAAATAACCTTTTCTAAGGTTCAATTCTAAATGATACAACTATTGTCTTTCTTTACTTCTTGTAATATAAAAGTTGTATAAGAGGTTTATAAACATAATAATATCGAAAGATATTACTCCAGTATGGTAGCAAGTTCTCACTTTTCTTTCTTTAGAAGGTTTATAGACGTTGTTTTCCGATCACTAATGATGACGGATATAACAGCGATCTATTGATGTTTGCGAATAAAATTGTGAAATGAAAATTTCATCTTAGAGCCGAATGATTTAAATTTCATCTTGATATGAGGTCATGCGTAGAGATAGCGTTCTCGACTAAAGTTCTTGGACCCCCCCTCTCTATCATGACTTCCCTGTGATGTTTTAATTTAATAAGTGTTTGAATGTCCCGCTTCTCAGTTAATAAAATTTTAGATACCTTAAGAAATAATGCGGTCTATAAATTAAGTTAGCGATTGCGTAAAATTTTAAAATGTCTATGGTTACTAGTGATGACACAAATCCTGAAGGAGATCTAGAATTAGAGATTTTAAACGGAACTCCACGTCCTCGTGTTGATGAATCTTAGAGAGCGAGTTCCGATAGCTTTTTCGTCTGAAGAAATATAATATTGTCCATGATATACAAACACATGTTATGAGTTTTCTTACATCTAATATGCTTATCTTATATTTATATTTTATACATTATTTTGTCTTTCTTGAAATCTTTCTAACAAACATTTATAAGGGTTCACATATAATTCAACATTACATATGGGAATACAACATTTACTCCATTTATTCTCTATTCTTTTCTATTCTTTAATAACAAATTTTAAATTGGCCGAGACATTTGGAATGAGTTGGCTTTCAGGAAACCACCTCTGGGACCAAGAGGAAACCGCTGAAGACGCCCGACACCAGACACCTGCTGACGTTGAGGACTTCAACCCCCCCTCGTCGCAGACAATGCCAGTGAAGGTCGCTTCGGAGCGATTCCGCATTCCAATATGTTAATGGAGATCCAGAGCAAAGAGATGATGCCGACGTGAGCATCCCGCCTCAGAACTTTATCTCCACCACGTAGAAGCAAGTTTGTGCCACAAACTGTCCAGTACTTGAAATATTTCTTGACTGATATATTGTTTTGTGTTCTCTAACATAATTTTGAATTTCAGTATTCCATAACTTTCAGTGAACTTTGTGTTGTGTTTGAACTTTTATTACGTTTGAAACGTTAAGGTAATGAACTTTCATTAGGTTATGGACAGTGAACTGTGTATTGATTGAGAACTGATTAGAATGTGTTAAGAACTTTGAACTGTGTGATAAGAAATTTTCAATGTTGTGCACAAATCTTCAAAAGGCCTGTCAAATATGATTATATGCCTTCACCTTCTACTTTAAGTAATCTTAAGTAGACATTAAGTTATGATAATTTGGGTACCCTTTGCGTATATCTTTTATTATTGTGATTTTGGTTATTTAGTACTTAAAAATTAACTCATACTAACCAAAATGATTAACTAAACTATTTTCTTTTTATGCAAAATGATCATGGGAAACAAAAATATATACTACTTAATATTAAATAAGCTTTCCATTAAGTTTTCTAGTTGCCATTTGAGAAGTTGGGCTTACCGGCGTTGACTCGATCTGTCCCGCTCCATCAATGGAAGATGCTGCAAAGATGCAAGACCCCCCCCCCCCCCAGGATTTCAGGTAACGATACCGCCTCGGGGCGAGGCTTTTCTTGCGAGGGGAGGTATATTGTAGGATTTCGAGAATGAGTATTTAGCCAGTTTTAGAATTTAGAATTTATTAACGTTAATTATCCAAATTTAATAATTTATTCACATTAGGATTGTTTATGGAATCGTAAGTTAGCATTTTTGAAAGATTTAGAACGGATTCAGAGATAGTAAAGAATTAAATAATAAATAATATTTTAAATGTTTTTTCTCTGCTCGATTTTAAGAAGCCCTTAAACAGTGCCAGAATTGCTGTCAACAGCAAGGGGATTGTCAAGGATTCAGTTTACACCTTATAGAATAAGATTGTTTTGACTTTTGTTCAAGGACCCAAGAGTATTGGCAGAGTATTGGAAATATTATTTACTGGAAATCAAAGAAACAAAACAGTGTAACTAAATCCTCTACATTTGCTGAGTATATTGCCTTATCAGAAGCTGTAACAGAGATAAATTTCTTATGTAATGTTGTTGATGACGTTTTTGCAAATATTAAAAGATCTGTTAAGATTAATGAAGATAATTCAGGAGTTATAGACATAGTTAAATGTGGCAATTTTACAAAGAATTCAAGACATATTGAAGTTTATTATCATTTTGTACATGAGAATTATGTAAATGGAGTTATTGAAATTATTAAGGTAAATTTAGATGATAATGTCGCTGATATTTTTACTAAAGCCTTAGGAAAACTTAAGTTTGTAAAATTTAGAGATATGTTAAATTTAAAACAAGTATTTGAATATTGATACTGATTGTAATTTGATATTTTAAGATAGCAAGTATTTTGTAATGAATATAAATGTAAGGAGGCGTGTTGGATGTATACATTTATATCTTTG
Source organism: Rhysida immarginata (assembly GCA_023313115.1). NCBI lineage: Eukaryota > Metazoa > Arthropoda > Chilopoda > Scolopendromorpha > Scolopendridae > Rhysida > Rhysida immarginata. The sequence continues at coordinate 327,863 of JAHWFO010046878.1, read as the reverse complement.
AGTTTTGCTGCATGCTTCGCTTTTGTTGTCCGTATCGATTGTTGCCTCCATTCCTCTTGCATTTTGTAACTAAGGAGATAGCTTTCATCTCAGAATTTTTTTATTCCTTTTCACTCTGAATAAACTCTTTTTTTAACAATTATTATTATAAGGTCCGTATAAATGAAAAATGAAACTTTGTTTGGGAAAAAAAGACGACGAATAGGATCGTAAATTTTTGTTTTCAACAAATGAAAAAACCCCACGTACAAATTAAACAATAGGTTGAAAGTGTTGCAACACATGAGAAAGAACGATAGCTCGCGCTTCGAAGCTCTGCTGGTGATCGCTTCATCCAAACAACAAAATGGAGTCAATGAAACAGGAACAGAGAGCAGTAATTCGTGAAGGTTAGCGAAGGAGTTTCAGTTTCTGAAATTCATTGTCGTATGCAGAACGTCGATGAAAATGACTGCCTAACCTTCACTCGTGTTGGGCATGGAGCAAGAGGTTTTCAGATGGAAGGTCATCATTGCAAATGATCAACGACCTGGACAAGCAAACCGCGCCATCACGGATGATTCCCAAGCCAAAATTGATGGTGTCTTAAAGGAAAACAGAAGAGTGACAATCGATGTCGTGGTTGCAAAAACTGGCCTTAGTCATGGAACTGTTCACTCCATTATCAGGAACTATCTGCACTACAGAAAAATCTGTGCACAATGGGCCCCGCATCGTTTGACATCAGAACAACTTGGAGTTCGAATGGCCATGTCTCTGCAACATTTGACTCGCTATGAACAGGAAGAAGAGAGTTTTCTCGACAGACTCTTTACAGGGAATGAAACTTGGTGCTTTCATTTTCAGCCGAAAGCAAACGTCAAAGTCGTCAATGGAAGACTTATGGGTTACCATCTCGAAAAAATCAAAAGCAATCGCAAACAGCACGGGGAAGGTGATGTTGACTATGTATTTTACTGGACATAAACGCCCGATTTTACTGGACTCTCTTGAAAAAGGCACCACAGAACGCAGCAAACTATGGGAAAACTTTGAAGGAACTGCGCGCGGCCATCAAATGCAAGTGTTCTGGAGTTCTTACAGAAAGAGTGCTTCTTCTCCACGACAATGTGCGTCCTCCCCCCCTCGAAATCAACGGTAGACCTCATCAAACAGTTCAACTGGGAAGCAATGCAACATCCATCTTACAGCCCTGACTTATCCCCATGTAACTTTCACGTGTTTGGGGATCTGAAGAAACATTTGAAAAGTCGCAGGTTTCTGTCGGACGATGAAGTGAAGGAAAAGGTTTTGGAATGGTTCCACATGCAACCGAAAGACTTCTTCCATAAAGGAATTACACGCCTTGCTACATAGTGGGATAAATGCCTTAACGCATTTGGAGAGTATATATAAATTCCTTGTATACTGTAACGTGATAAAATTTTAAGTTTGTAGAGTTGCACAGTGAAAAATTGTAAAGCACGTATACAGAAGGCGTGAAAGTAAAATAAAGTACTTATTACGTATTTATTTCCAAAATTGACTTAATAAATAAGGAAATAAAACCTTAAACCTGAGGTAAAGAAAATATTGCAATAAAATAAAGCAAATAATAAATTCTATGAAGCAAGAGGGTAAGCTACTTAGTTCACAAACAAATATAATGATGTAAATTGCTTATCTAGCACACCCATTTGGAATCAAAACAATAGATCTGCATTAGGATCGTTTTAGGTAAATAACTTTAAATCAGAGCCCTTGAAGAAATAAACTAAAATAAAATTGTTAGACGACGTTGTCGGCATTAACACACACACACAACTCCAAAATATTACATAGGTCGAGTAACACTAAAGCACCAAAATTAGAAGATCATTCAAACTCTTTGCTGGAGATCACAAATGCGCATCACCCTTTACACAATAAGCGGGAGCTAGCCCTCAATAAATCACAATTATGGGTCATTGTCGAATATAAGATTACAAATGTTACGGTCCGGTGAATTCACAATGTTAAGGCGTTACACATTAAAGCTGAGTTGTTTCCGCACGCTCCTAGGTAGAACAGGGAAAATGAATTTAATAAGCTCGGAACCTATGATGAATAACAACAAATGCATTGTCGATAAGTTATCTTTTTCCAAGAGAAAGATGCTTCAATAATGAAGGGTTTCGTTGAGCCTTAGTCTATCAATAGTAGTTCGTACTAATTTGTGTTAACGAGAATAAAGCCTAATTCGTCGTTCAAATAGGCGTTTAAACCAAAAGGCCACAGTCCACGCAAATAGGAGATGTAACTGAGCCGGTAAGCTTTCAACTCTGAAAAAACTATCGAAGCAAAATTGGTGCTTAAGAGTAAATGGGTTTCAACGCTTACCAGGCAGTTTAAGGGGTGGCTGTCAGTCCATCGGGGAATCTTAACTCCTTCCCAATCGTCCACCTTCGGAAAATCTTTGGTGTTCAATACGCCATGTATGCAATCCGACAGCTTTGTTCTCCTCTCCTCCTTTGCTTGTCGAATCTCCACGCTCGCCATAGTTAGCGGTAATTAGAGCCGAGTCGGATGTTTGAGTCTTCTTATTCTCTGCGTTTAGAAGACACATCACGCTGCCTTATTCAGCAGTTCGGCCATTCGAGGTGTTTTTCCTCGTTCTCCCCTTTTTGTGACCTCTGCATAAGGCTCTCTCTTTGCTTCTCTCCCGATCTTTCGATTTTACGTCTTCATGACAAAACTCCCGCTCTCTTCACCTATTGGCTGGATTTTCATGACGCTTTTGACATCGAGCATTTCTCCGCTTCCCTTTCAAACTCGAAGAATAGAAATAACGAGTGTGGAATTGGGCGTTAACATCATTGGAATCTCGAACATCGTTCAAATTACGTGACATGCTCGGTGCCTCAATCCGCAGAAACTCCTGCGATTTGACGCTCTTGGCAGGCTGGGGATTGTAAAACGATTTTGAAAGAGCATCCGCTATAATGTTGTGCTCTGATCTGATGTACTGAGGGAGATGTGGTGATCTATCACTTACTGTAGGACTTGAGCCTGGAGCCTGGATAACTTGGATTGAGTAAGTAGTCTAGATATGGCCTGGTTATCGGTGTATGTCATGATAGGAACTTGCTGCAGACAATGCCACCAGAGTCTGACAGCATGAGCAACGGCCAAGAGCTCTTTAGCATATATGGATAGGTAGTACTCATCACTCCTAAAGCACCTAGACTCATAACCAATGGGGAACAGTTTCCGTCCATATTCTTGCGTGGCTACCGCACCAATGGCGTCTTCCGAAGCGTCGCATAAAATGTGTAGATGCTTATTAGGGTTGAAAATTTTTAAAATAGGTGGGCTTACAAACGCTTATTTCAAATCACTGAAAGCTTTCTGCTGTTATGAGCCCCATGTATAGGGTGTTACTTTCTTTAAGAGTTCAAATAATGGCCTCGTAGTAGTAGCATAGCGGGCTATAAAATGTCTGTAAAATTGGGCGTGCCCAGAAACGATCTTAGTTGATGGATATTGCCCGGTACCGGCCACTCAATAACGGCCTGCGTAAGCCTCGGCTCGCATGCTTTCCCCTTGTTGGACAGGCTGAATCCCAGGTACTCCACTTCCTCAACACCTACCTGGCATTTAGAAGGGCTTAAATAGAAGATGATGTCTCGCATCCTCTGCAGTACCACGTGAAGCCTTTTATTCAATTGAGCTATGTTTTGGGCGTACACCAGTATGTCATCGAAGTATGCTACTACCCCTTTGTTGATAAGCCCATCCAAGGCCTTATTAATGGCCTTGGCAAAAGTGGCAGCAGCACCCTTGAGACCAAAGGGCATTACGAGGTACTCAAAAAGCCCAAAACGGGTCTTGAACGCTGTGAGATGAATGTCAGATGGGCGCATTCTGATCTGGTGATACGCTTGAAGAATGTCTAGTTTGGCGAAGACTTTTGCGTGCTCCAGCCTCTCCATCAAGGAATTCGTTCGGGGTACCGGATAAAAATTATCTTTTGACATTTTATTGATTTTGCGGAAGTCCACGCACATTCGCAATTTCCCATCTTTCTTCGCAACAAATAATATCAGCGACGCAAATGAAGATATGGAAGGCTGAATGAGACCTTTACTCACCAGACTCTCTAGTGTTTGCTGCATCTCCTCTTCCTCGTTTCGACTCAGCGGATATAAAAATGAATTAAATGGTGAAAAGCTCTGCTCCAACTGGATCTCTTGCTGCGCTGAACGTTCTGGTGCCAACCCTTTTGGCAGCTCCTCCCGGAATACGTCATCAACTTCCCTGATGAGTGATGTACATTGTGGATAGACAAAGGCTAGCTCCTTCTCCAACTTAAATCTTGCGAAGATGGCAAAAACGGGTTTTGGGTTCTCTTCCCTGATCATGACATAGTTCCTTCTCCGTGATGATGTCCTCCACGTTGTCTTGTTTCTATTGGGGTAGCCAGCATCGCTTGCCATAAATTTGGATAGCACATCTCTATTTCTTCCACTCAATAATTAAATTGGTTTGCTCGATCCAGTTCCAGCCTAGTGTAAGGTCATAGTCTTGCATGTAAACCTTATCAGAGATAATTTTATCTTTTTAGCAGCGACACTTGACCGAGACTCGCAAAGTAGCATGTGTAATAGGAGTGGGCTGTCCATTCGCAAAGAAGATGGAGTTTTGAGAACTTAGAGGCGTTAACTGATTGGCTAGTTTAGTGTCCATATAATTGTCTAGAGCCCCAGTGTTTACCAAAGCCTCGCACACTTGCCCGTTGACCTCGACTGCGATAACGCATAGCTCATTAGTAGCACTCTTGTACACAAAGTTAATTTGAGATAGTGCTCCTTTCCCTCCTGTTGAAGCCTCCTTATGTTGTTTACAGTCTTTTCTTAGGTGGCCCGGTCGTCCATAGTTATAACACCTTCTGTAGTCATGCTGAGGTCTCCTATGTGATATGGGACGTCTAGAGATGGCGTCAACTTGCATGGGCTCTGCCGTCATGGTATCACCTCCGGAGTGAGCACAAAACCATTTCTCAGCAAAGGTGATGCACTCTTCTATGGTTGCAGTCTCTTTTAAGCGGATTTGTGCCGCTATCCTATGGGGTAAACCTTGAAGGAAGTAATGGAACTTTTCGGTTTGTAAGGAGTCTGTTAGCCCACCTGATAGCTGCCGAAACTTGGTGATGTAATCAGCAATATCGCTCTCTCTAAGTTTGAGTCGTTGCAATGCTGTCCTCCTGGTTAGCTGCATCTGGCCTCCTCTGTAGACTTTCAAAAAATTCCTTTTGAAGAATTCCCACAGGATTAACTAATTAGCTTCCTCAAAGTACCATACAGCAGCACGCCAGTTAAGTACGCAGGTATAATTTGCATATACTGCTGCTGCATTGCACTTGGCCACCGCGACGAAATGTTACAGAAATTGCTTCGGGTCCTCTCGAGGTTGGCCACTGAAGCACGGGAATTGCAGATTGTCAACTGCTCGTCTTATGGGTGGCGCTTGTAGATCATGCACCGCTTGCATAAAGTTTTCAAAATGCTCCATGTTGTTGGCCATACTCTGCTACCTCTCGCCAAATTTAAACACAAAAAGACCGCACTGCCTCTTTGTGAGGGTACCTAATAACACCACAAACTCTTCACCACAAACCACACTTAATAAGTCTTCACTTAAGCTGAGAATTTTATAGCACCAAGTAGCACTTTCACTAACTTGTGAAAAAAAACCACTCTAATAACATCACACACTGGTTTCACAAATTGATGCCACTGTAATCACTTCCACCAAACACTTTGGGTAAACTTAATCATGAAGTAAACACTGATGATCGTAGCACTTAGCAGATCTCTGTGTAATTGTTGACAGAACACATGCAAATTAACCGATTGAACACCACAAAAAAAATTAACACAGCACTGTATCACCACTCTAATATATTGATATGTAGAGAAAATTGTAATAATAACGTGGTGTTTCCACTCTGCTGCCACGCACCGCCTCTGTAACATGATAAAATTTTAAGTTTATAGAGTTGCACAGTGGAAAATTGTAAAGCACGTATACAGAAGGCGTGAAAGTAAAATAAAGTACTTATTTCCAAAATTGACTTAATAAATAAGTGAATAACACCTTAAACCTAAGGTAAAGTAAATATTGCAATAAAATAAAGCAAATAACAAATGCTATGAAGCAAGAGGGTAAGCTACTTAGTTCACAAACAAATATAATGATGTAAATTGTTTATCTAGCACACGCATTCGGGATCAAAACAATAGATTTGCATTAGGATCTTTTTAGATAAATAAACTAACACAACTTGTTAGACGACATTGTCGGCACTCTTTACACAAATGCGGATCACTCTTTACACAATAAGCGTGAGCTAGCCTTCAATAAATCACAATTATGGGTCATTGTCGAATATAAGATTACAAATGTCACGGTCCGGTGAATTCACAATGTTAAGGCATTATACATTAAAGCTGAGTTGTTTCCACACACTCCTAGGTAGAATGGGGAAAATGAATTTAATAAGCTCGGAACTTATGATGAATAACAACAAAAGCTCGATAAGTTATCTGTTGCCAAGAGAAAAATGCTTCAATAATGAAGGGTTTCGTTGAGGCTTAATCTCGTACTAATTTGTGTCAACGAGAATAAAGCCTAATTCGTCGTTCAAATAGGATTTAAACCAAAAGACCACAGCTCATGCAAATAGGAGACGTAACTGAGCCAGTAAGCTTTCAACTCGGAAAAAAATATCGAAGCAAAATTGGTGCTTAAGAATAACTGGATTTAACGCTTACCAGGCAGTCTAAGCGGTGGCTCTCAGTCCATTGGGGAATGTTAATTCCTTCCCAATCGTCCACCTTCGAAAATCTTTGGAGTTCAATTTGCCACGTATGCAGTCTGATGGCTTTGTACGAGTGCAGTTCACCTCTCCTGCTTTGTTCGTCGAATCTCTACGCTCGCCATAGTTAGCAGTAATTAGCACCGAGTTGAATGTCTGAGTCTTCTTATTCTGTGCGATTAGAAGACACATCTCGCTGCTATATCCAGCAGTTTCGGCCATTCAAGGCGTTTTTCCTCGGTCGCCCCTTTTTCTGACCTCTCCTTAAGGTTCTCTCTTTGCTTCTCTCCCGATCTTTCGATTTTACGTCTTCATGACGAAACTCTTACTCTCTTCGCCTATTGGCTGGATTTTCATGACACTTTTGACGTCGAGCATTTCTCCGCTTTTCTTTCCAACTCGAAGAATAGTGTGGGAAAGGGAGATAACGTCATCTGGATCTCGAACATCTTTCAAATTCCGTGACACATACGCTTTGGAAAACTTATTATTTTCGCTGAATATTGGCTGTACACATATAAAATCTTCATCAATTTTTCTGGATACATTCCAGGTCTTCCATAATGATTGATTTACACTTCGAACTGAAGGCTGGGGTGGAGGAACGCTTATTGGCTGTAAAAGCACCTTCAATCCTATTCATCATACGAACCTTGAACTGGATCAGGATTGCATTTGGATGCAGATACCATCCGTGAGGAGATCTTCCCTTCTCATTGGCCGTTTTTATGCACCACCACCTTTTGACACCAATAGGCTAAACTTGTTATCTCTTTTCAAACTTTAGCAGAGATGCTTATAAAAGAAGAGTGTAAAATTGTCCTTTTAGGTGACTATAATATACCTCAAATTGAGTGGTCGACAAAGAGATACATTTGTTCATCCTGTCAAGTTAAGCAATGTTGGGATTCTATTATGGATTTTAACGCTATTCTGGGCTTCGTCCAGTTCAATGTGCATGGCAATTATAAAAATTATATTCTGGATCTTATCTTCGCCAATGTACAAATTTTTGACGTCCAGATTAGTGATGCGTTTGCTCTTCGGGTCGATCCTTATCACCCACCTCTCTCTCTTTTGAAGTGAATCTACCAGGTAAATCAAAAAGATCATATCTGGAAGGTTGGGCCTATCAGAATGCTGACTATGTAGGGCTCTACAATTTTTTACGCAAGGCTGACTGGTCATCGATCTCTGCAGAATCCGATATTGACAATGATGTTAAAGTGAAAACTGAGCTTTTCCTTGAAGCTAGGCAAACTTTCATTCAAAAATTTAGGATCTCTATTGGGCAGCAAACTTATCCCAAGTGGTTTAGTAAGGCCACCATTCAACTTATTGGGAAGAAAAGAAAATACCACACGTTATGGAAGAAATCACGCAAAAAGAAATATTATCGTAAATTTTCAGAACTAAGAACTAACTCAAATCTTAAAGTTCAAGAAGATTATGCTGTCTATCTGAGTCAACTTGAAATGGAGTTTAGACGTAACGTAAATGGATTCTGGGACTAACTTCGTCGACAGAATGTTAAGAACTCAAGAAATTTTGTCTTGCATAGCGGTGATCTTTGTCTCTCTGATCAGGAATTTTGTAATCAGTTTTCATCTGTTCAATCAACTGTTACGCGTGAGTCTAATGATTTTAACATCATATCTTACAATTGTCTTTTTAATCTTAACCCTCCGGTACTAATGTGCCCTGAGGCGTGGGTGGAGTGGAGCCAGAAGGCACCTCAGTACCTCAGTAACCACCCACGCGAACAGGTGCGGGTTTTTCTAGAACTTGCACGGGTGATATGAT
>JAHWFO010046878.1:302663-314225 GCA_023313115.1 Rhysida immarginata | reverse complement strand
TTGTAAATCAAACAACACAACATTCACTCTTCAAATCGCCACCAACAATCACAAACACAGCGCCCACACGTTTCAAACCCACTACATCCACAAACAGTACGAGCACAAAATTCATTCTACACAGTTACAACTACCAAACAAATGAACTCCGGGGAAATAGTTTCAAAATGAACAAATTTTATATATTTCTTCTAACACTATAAACAAAACACACTGACACCAGTCACACTAACATGAATTTTACAAACAACATTACAATATTTAGAAATTCTAAATTAAAAACAAATATTAAAACTACATTACAAATTTGTTAGATATAAGTAGGTAGGTAATAAAAAAAAAGAAGCCAGTTATTTCAGTCTATAAGCGTAATTTGTTTCAAAAGTCACATTGTTTATAAATCACAATAGCATATAATAATAAAAAAAATTAAAAATTAACAAAAAATAAATAATTATAAGAATTTTCCAGATTATAAATATCAAGAAACTATCTTCTACAAAAATTAAAAAAACGACCACACAAATTTATTTATTGCAATAAAATTTATTCATGAAAATAATGAAAGGCACAATATTAGGATTTCTTATATTCATTAGAAGAACTTCACCTACTGACTTTATATTTTCTAAGAAAATAAATTTTTTGTATCTGTTCTGTGTGCGTTTTGTTTTTGAATTATTTTTTTAATTACAATTAAAAAAAATAAACAAAAAAATGAAAATATCATTTTGAAATAATTACACCATTACTAATATCGGTCCACAGGACTGAAGTTACGAATATTTCACTAGCACGTTTACATAAAAAGCGCTGCTTAAGCATATATCAGAGTACTATCTGAAAAGTGAAGGTAGTCAAAAAGTCAACCATTTTTTACACGCGTTTTAGCTGTAGCGCCGAAAATTCAATGGGTCAGTCCCTGAGACCGCATGTTAGTACTAGAGGGTTAATAAAATTGTTTTTCAGGTCGATGAAGTCAGACGTACGATCAAAGTTATGAAATTGACGCATTCGTATGGCAGTGATAGTTTCCCTCTTTTTCTTATAAAGGGGTGGCTGTTCCGATAATATTGCTACCTCTCTCTGCTGTATATTTAATAAAAGTCTTGAAAAGGGCATTTTTCACACCAGTTGGAAAAACTCATTGATCTGTCCTATTTTCAAATCTGTGGATCTATTAGCTTGTTCTAATTATAGACCTGTGTCTTTATTAACTCGCTTTTCCAAGATTTTTGAACGTCTTGTTTTTGACCATATTTTTTTCTACTTTAAACAAATGATTGATGTTGAGCAGCATGGATTCATACGAAGGCGATACCCTGACTAACCTTGTTCCATTTGTCACTAAAATTACAGAATGCTTCGACAAGCATGAGCAACTCGATACCATTTATTTCGATTTATCATGATGTCCCATGCCAGATTAATCTCTAAGTTAAGATGTTATGGGATTGGGAGTTCCTTGCTTGCTGGTTTTCCTCCTATTTCTCTGAACGCTCAGCATGTATTAAGAAGATAAATTTTATTTCTCGTTCTTGTCTTCATATCTTAAGGGGGGGTTCCTCAGGGTAGATGCCTGGGCCAATATTGTTCAACATCTATGTTAATGATGTCTTGCCGATGGTGGGGCTAGGAGCCTCCATGTTTTCAGATGATTTAAAACTTTTCCAGCAGGTTATCACTCGGTGATATTTTACATGTCAAGGTTAATACTTTTTCTAAGAGGTGTGTAGATAATGGGCTGGTTTTTAACATTAATAAGACTAAGATTATTACCTTTACTAAGAATATTAGACTTTGGTTTAAAGGGTTGAAGGTATTCGAGTTTGGGGGTATTCCTTGATCGTAAGCTAATTTTTGGCAATCATGTTGACAGATTGTGCAAAAATGCACTCTTTAAATTAGGCGTGATTCTAACCTGACCTCATGCTTTAAGTGTGGCAAATTTTTTTTTAATTATTTATTACTTTTATTATACCGGTCTTTCGGTATGGGATAGTAATTTGGGGGTTTGTATCAAATTATGTCAAGAATAGACTTCATAGTGTGTATAGTCCATTCGCAAAACTTTATTTTTACCGCTATATTAGAATTGATAGTTATTCCTTTTCTCAGATCATGCAAGATTTGAACATCTACCAGTGTGTTGACATCTTTCATGAGGAGATTTTAAAATTTGTAGAAAATATCATTAATGGAAAGATTGATAGTCCTTTTTGTTTGGCTTATCTTTCCTGTTTGACATTGACACAATCCTTTGATGGCACGACACTGATAGTCCTTTTTTCTTTGGTAGCAATCAATCAATCAATCAATCGATCAATCGATCAATTGATCAATCAATCAATCAAAATAAATAATATTCGTTTTCATTTGTATGACCCTTATATTATTATTATTATTATTATTATTATTATTATTATTATTATTATTATTATTATTATTATTTTTACCTGTGATTTTAAATACTTAATTTGGTCTGTGCTACATTTTTTATAGATTAAATGTTTAATTTCTTATTCCAATAATTTCATTGTCATTCTTGTTAAGTTAATTTTAATTACTGCTTAACAGCAACAATGACTACAATTTACGTTTTTAACCGACTTCAAAAAAGAGGAGGTTCTATGTTCGTCTGTATGTATTTTTTTATGTATGTTTATCGATGTTTCAGTCATTTATAAACCGATTTTAAAAATTCTTTTTTCTTTGGATTCGGTTTAGCACCAAGATGATCCCATATTAATTTCATTGTTAAGTCGGTTTAATTTTTTTTATAATTCATTCAAATTGTATACTTTAATGTTTGGGGACATAGTGTATTTTAAAAGTGTGATGAAATCATCGAGAAAAAAAGAAAATAAACAGTCGAGGATTCTGGGTAAGGGTTGTAAAGGAGAGGGCTAGATTTTATTGCACAAGAATATTTTCAACCTTACCTACTTTGTTACAGCGGCTGGTGGCGATGAGGATATTCAAAATTGGTGAGATAAGGGTTCATAATACTAGTTGGAATCTCTGTCGTCCCTATGTTATACTGCAAAGTTAATACCAATTTCGTTGATATTCAAAATTGTTGTCAAACAATTTTTTTTCACACACACTTATTGTTTTATACACACACAATTGTTTATTTGTTATGTTCATACTATTTTTTTCACAAACCTTTAAATTTTTTCATAACTTGCATTGAATTGAAAAGTTTATTTATTTGGCCACTGTTTATTTATATTTTTTTCACACACTCATGCCAACAGTGTTTGTAAAATTTTCGTATTCGATTTGTTCATCGAGTGAGTAAGCTGACCCTTCCTCTCTCGCGTACCCGTACCTAAAGATAGTCTCTCTTTTGGGTACTCGTACCTAAAGATGGAGTTGTTAATCACGTAGTCTTCTGGCATAGGTACCACTTATTCCTGGACATTAATCACCTTCAAGCCAAACAATTCACTTAACGTACAGCAATGCTTGTTGCCATACCCTTAAAATTTGGTGAACACACGAGTGCATCATTTGACGAACGGAGAGAGCTCTGTATAAGGCAGAGTTCCCTTAAACACACTTTTATGTCCAGGTAGTTTGAATTCGAGGTTTTTCAACCGTTTCCAGTCGGAATGACTAAGTTTCAACTCTTTGGAGATGGGTCTAATAAAAATAATAATAATAATAATTTCTTTTAATTCAAAGATCTAAAAACAATTATATTATAATCAATTATCCCGAAGCCTCATATATGGCTTGCTTGGGACAACAAGACACATTACAACAAATACATGTAAATACAAAATCTAAAAATTTCTCCATAGTACAAACATCAATGATAACATTATTTGATCAGCAACAAATACACTGCCAATATAATTAATAATATTCTTTCCATCTACAGGGTGGCCCAGATAAATATATACAATTTTTAACAAGGCCGTATGCCTTAAGTGTTTTAATACCTGCATGTAACTATGGTGGAATACATTGTCAAAGGATCGAAGAAGAGAGTCACACTCTGTTTTCCATGCGGCCCTCCATGGCGATGCAAGCTTCCAGTCGCAACTTCACTTTGTCACAGGCCTATTTGCACATGTCTAGGGGAATTTTGTGAAATTCCTCCGTCATTACTTCCCTAAGCTCTGGAAGGTTATGGGTCCTATGACATTAGACCTTGTCCTTGAGATATCCCCATAACCAAAAATCGAGTGGGGTCAAATCAGGTTATCTGGGGTGCCATTCAACTGGACCGCGTCTGCCGATCCACCGACCTGGAAATGTTTGATCCAACCAACTCCGCACAGTGAGAGCATAATGCGGTGGTGCCCCATCCTGCTGCCACCACATGGTGTCAACATCATCGCGTTGCGTCAATAAGGGATACACAGTGATCAGCAGAAGGTCACGGTAGCTGTCTCCTGTGACTTGAGACCTTTGCAACTTGTCCTTTTCTTGAGAACTGGCCAACTCATTTTGCATGCGCACTTTGTTGGCGTCAGTAACAACGGTCTTGGGTCTACTGCGTTTACGCTCTTCAATGCTGCCAGTTCATCAAACTTCTTGTTTACGTTCTTGATCGTTATCAACGAAGGTCCGGGTGTCCCAAACTTAGCTACCATACGACATTTCACTTCTGAGTAATTGTTGGCCGCTGAGTACAACCTCACACAATCTACCTTCTCTTCCAGACTCAATCGCTGCGCCGCGATCTTGATATGGACGATCCTCATGATTCGCGCCTTTTTCGCATCCCCTTGCTCACATAAAGCGCGCAATTTGAATTGCGTCAGTCGCGCGTGACGTGCACACGGCGCTTTCAAAGATTGTATATATTAATCTGGGCCACCCTGTATAATATGCTGCTTTTACTAATTTAAAAAAGCTCAACATTTGAACCGATTTTGGAACCGTATTAAAAAATTTTGAGATATAATAATTTCTTAGCTTTTTACCATAATTATTCATTATTCGTGGAATCTTAAAAGTTTGCATATAGTGCAAATTACGTGTGTTTACATTTTTATATAGTCAGCTACTTTTGAAAAATTTTTGCACAAGTATGATATACTCACGCAGATCTTGAAATTTTAAGATTTTTAGTTTTTTAAATTTTTTATCAGTATCTAACCTATCATATAGTGAATTTGTATCAATAAAATTTATCATTCTTATTTGTAATTTTTCAACTTCCCTGGCAGCCAATGAAATCTATAAATTGAAATACCATATCGCATCCTGGATTCAAAGTATGCTATGTATAGTAATTTTCTGATTTTTACAGGACAGAACCATATTACATAAATCATAAATATAATTTCTGCAATGTAGCACATAAACTTTCAATATGATTTCTCTAACTTAAAATTAGAATCAAAAATGAGTCCTAAATATTTCAGCTCTGAAGCCTCACGAAGTACAGTATAGTTACAATGCCTCCATATTTTAATTTGGCATAACAATTTGTTTTATGAACTTTAATTTTTGTATTAAACAACCGTTCGTATCTTTTATGGTACTTTAAATTTCATAATATGCGTCTTCATTACATTTAACCTAATCTATTATTTTTAATCCAATCAACAACGTAGGATACATTTTTTTCACATTCAGACAATAATTTAGCTTCATCTCTATGAACAATTGATAAAGCAATATCATCTGCATATAAATAAATTTTTCCGTATTTAATATTCAATGGTAAATCAATCATAAATAAATTAAATAACATTGGACTGAATAATGATCCTTGAAATACACCACATTTTACTGAAGTACTACTGCTGCATCCATCCTTCATACAAACTTTCTGTGCACGATTACTCGAATACCGTATTTTTGCATTTAGATATCAATATTTCATGATCAACTGTGTCATATGCTTTACTTAAATCGAAAAACCAGTAGCACATAAACCATGATGAAAAGCTTCATTTAATTCATCAGTCAATGTGATAATAGCATTTGAGTACCTTTCTTTTTCATGTACCCATATAGTTGAGAATGCATTACATTATAACATTATATTTTTTAAAAAGGATATAAGTTTATTTAATAAGAGGCATTCCAAATTTTTCATTAGAGATGACGAGATTGCTATTAGTCTGTAATTTATACATTTCACTATTCGATCCTTTCTTAAAAAAAGGTCTAACTTAAAATATGTGCATCTGATCAGGAATTTTGCTAGAAATAAGAATTCATTAACAAATACAGGGTGATTTACATCGAATGTAAAATACTTAAAGGGGGTATTATAGAGGTTAAGATAAACACAAAACGTCCTATGAACATGGGTTCAAATATGAACGATAACTGAGATATGAACAGAAATAAAAATGCCGCCACCAAGATCAACAAGTTATAATAACTCAGATTCTGTAAAGCCTAGATTAATGAAATTTGGAGGAATAACAGAGTACATAAGACTGTGTACACCTTTAAAATTTGATCTAATTCTAACAAGAAGTTTTCAAGTTACTCATTCAACATCATAATACGTACGTGTTCACTTGTGAGTACTAACTAGCACTTGTCACAATTTTGACTGTGTAACTCGGAAACTTCTCGTTGGAATTCAATCAAATTTTAACGGTATACACAGTCTTATGTACCTTGTTATTCCCCCAAATTGCATTAATCTAGGCTTTACAGAACCTGAGTTATTAACTTGTTGATCTTGGTGGCGGCATTTTTATTTCTGTTCATATCTCAGTTATCGTTCATATTTGAACCCATGTTCATAGAACGTTTTGTGTTTATCTTAACCTCTATAATACCCCCTTTAAGTATTTTACATTCGATGTAAATCACCCTGTATATCAAATTATATTTAATGTCTCTCATTCTAATTTTGTCATACCCTGCACTCTTATTTGGTGACAATTTTTTGATAATATTGTCTATCTCTCTCTCTTTTACTTCACTTAAAACAATTGTGTTAGATATTTCCTTAATTGTGTCTGTCACAAAAGTGATACTACTCACTTGCTGAGGAATTTTATCAACTTCAGTTTTAAATGGCTCATTAAAATTGTCAAGATTCTCCATAATAAAATCCTCTTCATTGTTATCCATAACCTTGTTTTTCCCAACTAACTGGTTTACTAACTCGAAGGTTTTCTTTGAGTCGGTTATATTTAAATCAAATTGATTTCTATAAAATTGTTTTTTATCCATAAGTTGTCCTTCTTTTCAATTTCATTTAATAATTCTTGCATTTAATAAAAAAAAATCCATTTTTTGCCTTCTTATAATAATAATAATAATAATAATAATAATAATAATAATAATAATAATAATAATAATTTTACTAACTTGAGATTCAATCTAATTTGTTTGGCTACTTCATAAGGAGCAATTTAAAGTGACTGTTAATGATTTTCTATGCGTTCTGCTATTTCACAATAATATCCATAAATTACTTCAAAATCCTATTTTGTTTTTAAAAAGTTATGTCTTTTTACAATGTTAATTACAAAAAAACGAGTTCATTTTTCACTTGATAGTAGTAAGGGCATCCTTTTGTGTACCAGGTTGACCTTTGACCCATGGATTTGTGGTCACGGCCACGCCCACCGCGCCCACGCCTTCGGCGGTGATACACAAAACGGCACCCACGTGACACTTTATCAGCAGAGATAAGATGAAAGGAGAATATAACTTCTGTTTTTCTTATAACTTCTAATAATTTTTTATGAATAATAATTCTTTATTAAATACTGATAAAAGAATAAGAAAGATGAAAAAATAAGAAAAAGGAAAAGGAGAAAGAAGAAGACATGGAAAAGAAAGAAAAAGAGAGAGAGAAGGAAAGAAAAAGAAAGAGAGAGAAAGAAAAGGGAGGACAGTGGAAAGAGAGGAAAGGGAAAGAAGAAGTCGAAAGAGAAATGGTTTTTTGGGGGTCACTGCCTCTCCCTCCCACCCTGTGCTTGGTGTTGGTGGTGCTGAACCGCCTGTTATGTCACCAGAGTGCTCTACTGGTGACATACCAGGGGTTCCGATCCATCCACTCCTTGTAGGCGGGTGGTAAGTTGAGGCAGCTGGCACACTCTGAGACTCGACCAGGGCGCTGGTACCCTGTTGTTGTGAGCCTCAAAGGAGACTGATCTGTAACCCCCTTATGCCGTGGCCAAGGGCGTGAAAAGCGTGGTGATTCAGTTAACTGCAGACGAATTGCCACTTTTGAAGTGGTGAGGCAGATGGTATTGCTTTCACGGCGTTAAGATCTAAAAAGATCTTCAGGTGGCAACGTAAAAAACTTAAACACCTATAACGAGGCAACATGAACTTGGCACACAGCTTTTGCTCGTCGGAAGTTAACTTCCGACACATACCTGCTTTGGCAAGTAAGCTACTGCTCCCACTGGAAACAGATGTTTGCCCACTGGAAAAACAGATGCATAGTCTAAGGAAGTAAGTCCATCAACTCTGCGTCGGCTCTTTTGATCTCGATGTAGCCTATTGTATGCAATAGCACAGCAGCACACCAAGCTGCAGGAAAGTAGATATTGATATATTGCATGTAAATCAACTGGTTGTTTCTTCAGCTATTAAATTTTGAAAAGCCGGAATTAATTTTTATGAATTTCTAAGAATTTTATTACACCCTATGTTTACAGAAAATTAACGCATATAATTATTCTTCCAAACGCAACCAATAGACCTTACGAGGGGATATATGGGTTATATTTATATATGGACCTTATTCCTCAGTTTGCTGGTGATACGTTAGTCCCAGTATTACGTTTCATCCCGGTTTCGAATGCGCATCGCGAGTCCATATTTCAGTATTATCCAGCCGCCAATTACTTACCATTAATCAAAAAGTGTTTTCACATGATAGAAATTACAGTACACACTGATTATGATGACCTCGTTTCCTTTTTATCTGGGAAGTACGTCGTGAAATTATATTTCTGTAGGGAAAGTTCATAGAGAGCAGACGTTTCATTTCTGTCTCTCACTCTCTGTGCCACATACACATATACACACAATACTCGACTTTTGACTACTCGTCACAGAGAAGAAAATGTATGAACCCTATAACCCAGACAGTGAATCAATTTTACGTTATTATTTAAGTCACAGGGGGCAGGATGTACCTGTCTTTCGAGGCACTGTTTTTCAAAGTGGAAATTGACTCGTTTTGCTTTTCTCTACGCTGTTTCGTTTTGCAACACAGTTACTGAAAACCACAGGAAAAGTGTTAGCACGTCATGCCTTAAAAGGTGGTGTCTCTGTGTTAAACAACGTGATGCAGGTGCAATATTTCAATTGCTAACCAACTGATTAAGATAATCTTATGGACACACTTCAAGAATTGGTTACAAGGGTTCAGAGAGGTCGAGATGGTGAAAAGCGTGGAACTTCAGGCATGCTCCATTCTAAATGAGAACATATGAGGGTCAGCACTCTTGAAGAGTTCCTGTTGAAAAAAAGTAAAGGAGAAAAGCTTTCGAAAAAAAAACAAACCAAGAAGGAAAAAAAACTTAAACATTCGCCCTTTTGACTCTGTCTTTATTTAAAATGGCGACAATTATACACAAAATGGGTA
Organism: Rhysida immarginata; assembly: GCA_023313115.1. Taxonomy (NCBI): domain Eukaryota; kingdom Metazoa; phylum Arthropoda; class Chilopoda; order Scolopendromorpha; family Scolopendridae; genus Rhysida; species Rhysida immarginata. The sequence continues at coordinate 304,684 of JAHWFO010046878.1, read as the reverse complement.
TGGAATGCCTCAGCTCTCATTTGGATCTCTTTTCGATTCCTCATACAAGTGAACAACAAGAGAATCGCGACGTTTTCAGTTATCAACCAGCCTCTGTCATCATACAAGATGGCTCTTTGGAGTTTTACGTGCCAGGGCTTGCTAATTATTTCGTGGATTTAAGCCACACAACAGTGAGTTTGACTGTGAAAATCGCTAAAATTGGGGAAGAAGGATTACCTGATGGTGATGTTACAAGCTCTGTGAACCTTTTCTTACATGCTCTATTCTCTAAAGTTGGCTGTTCTCTCGGCAACATGCTTGGGAGCCACAACAACAGCTTGTACTCTTAACGTGCATACTTCGAGACACTTTTAAATTATGGGCAGATGGCTAAGTCGACCCAAATCACGACTTCAGGTTTTTCCAAAGACACGAGTGGTAAGATGGAGACCATCAGTAACGAGAACACTGGTATCCATTCACGCAAGTCATCGGCAGTGAATGATGTTTACCATTTGGAAGGACCTTTGCATCTTGATGTTGTCAACCAAACTTGGATGCTATTGAACTCTGTCGATTTATGTTTAAGGTTATATCACAGTAAAACACCCTTTGTTCTCATGTCAGCTGTTAAGGAACCCCATTACCAAACAACTATAGTTTGTGCCTCAGGAAACATTGGGTGCGTGAAAGTTAACACAGTGACTCTGCTAGCACTTGCCAAGACACGCAAAACAACCAATGCATTTTACCCTATCAACCGAGTGGAAACACACTCATCAAACTTACCCATCAGTGCCAGGAATCACGCGATTCAAAATCTCATCACAGGTCAGATTCCAACACGTTTCATTTTTGCTTTGGTCAAAGAGCGGTGCCTATAAGTTGAACCCATTCAACCTTCAGAATTTCAATTTATCCTATTTCTCACTGGCATTAAACACGCAATCCATACCTGCGTGACCTTTCATGCCTGATTTTAATAGTGGTGATTACCTATGCGAATTCGTTCACACACTTAAAGCTTTAGATTTGTGGAGAGGTGACCAAGACGTGGACTTGACTTTGGTTGACTACACTGCTGGATACACATATCTTGCCTATGATCTGTCTGGAGACCGTAATTACTACACGGACTGGTATAGTGTCATATGAAACGGGACACTTCGCATCGAATTACAATTCTCGCAACCCCTGCCTATGTCTGCGAATCTCATTGCATTTTGTCAGTTTCAAAACCTCCTGGAAATCAATAAAGACAGTACTGTATACTCATGGATACCCAACAGGTGTGGCACACCCTCGAAGCAGAACATTACATGGCACAGAACACCCATCTGAAGTGCTTGCAACCCTCAAACCCATCTATTCGTCTTTACAAATCACCAACACTGATGACTCCAACCAACCTGGTACACATTGGATAGCTTTCTACTTACCTTGTGGAAAGCAAGCTTACACCTTTGATTTGTTTGGCTGTGTTCCACCAAAGCAATGTCACACGTTTATGCTGAAAAATGGATGTTCAACAACCGCCCTGTGCAGAGTCCTCTCAATAATACCTGTAGCCATCACTGTTTACATTACCTGAAACTTGCTGCTCGTGGTTTTTCCATGGATGCCATCTGTAACGTGCCGGAAAGAAAGCTAATTCCGACTCGTTCAGCCAAACTCCGCGGAAAAAGGTAAATCGAGATAGTTAAGAAGAAATAATAAAAGTTGAAAAATTAGTTATTAAAGAAATTACGAAGTGAGTTTGATGATAAATTAAAAATTAACCTTTAGTTCTAAAAGTTTCTAGATCCGTACTTAATCCCCCAATTCTTTTAATTGTTTAGATTATAATTTATTTTAATTAGATTTTATTTAAAAATAAAATTAATCCTTTTTAATTAATGAAAATTTTATTTTTCTTAAGATAGATAGTTTTAAGGGGAAAAAAAAAATTTAAAGACAAAGGCATAAATCCAAATGAACAAAATTTTCCTTTACTACAATAAAGATTGAGAAAGGAAGAAAGGAAAACAAAAAGATCACAA
>JAHWFO010046878.1:260485-274534 GCA_023313115.1 Rhysida immarginata | reverse complement strand
GAGCAGGCTGAGAACAAAAGAAAAAGTGTCGGCATCCTTTGATCTTTCTTCGAGAACAAAAGAAATCACCCCCTCCACATTCCTTTCGGACCCGATCGAGTACTTATCTACTCAGATGGATAGAGTACACCAAAAACCTGTACAGAGACAATAGGGTAGTAAAGGAAATAATTAGCAAAAGAGATTTCACCCAAGAACCACCCCCTTTGGAGTCTTAAGTTCAATGGGCAATGAATCAGATTTTAAATGGCAAAGCACCTTGGTGCTGATGGCATGGAGATCGAGCTGTTAAAGGCAGCAGAAAAGGAGGCATTGAGAGCTCTCACAACTCTCTGTAAAAAACAATTGGATAACAACAAAATGGCCTACGGACTGGAATAAATCAATCTTTATCCCCATCCCCAAAAAAGGAGACGCCCGTATCTGCGAAAACAATAGAACGAGAGCACTAATTCCTCCTGCCAGCAAAATTTACTCAAGATAATTCAGAAATGGTTGGAACCATTTGCCAAGAGAGAAATCCCGGATGTTCAGGCTGGATTTAGGAAGCATTGAGGTACTAGAGACCAAATTGCCAACATCAGATGGATTCTGCAGACAACAAGAGAATATCAAAAAGAAGTTTACATGTGCTTCATTGATTGCAGCAAAGCTTTTGACTGCGTAGATCACAACAAACTGTGGAACATATTGAGAACAATGGGAGTGCCAGAACATATAATTATTCTGATCAAACATCTCTACCAGGACCAGGAAGCTACTGTCAGAACTGTCTTTGGTGAAACAGAAAGTTTTAGAATTGACAAGGAAGTAAGGCAGGGCTGTGTACTTTCTCCTTTTCTTTTCAAAGTTTATAGTGAGTATATCATGCGAATGGCTGACTTAGAGCAGATGCACCCTGGAATCAAGATAGGAGGAAGAAATATCAAACATCTAAGGTATGCAGATGACAGAACTCTCCTGGCAGAGAGTGAAGGGGATGTGAAGGATTTAATTTTAAGAGTCAGGGAGGAGAGTGAAAAGTGCGGACTACTGCTCAATTTAAAGAAGACTAAGGTAAAGACGACTGGTGGAACTACCAAATTCCAAATTGATGGACAAGATTGTAGACAGTTGTGTCTTTCTAGGCTCAAAAATTGACAATGATGGATAATGCACAAATGAAATAAAGAGGAGAATTCTCTTAGGAAGGAAAGGAATGATGGGTCTGGACAAAGTTTCTGAGGAGCAGAGACAACTCTCTTACAACCAAAATAAGAATTGTGAAGGCAATGGTTTTTCCTGTGGTTTTGTTTGGATGTGAAAGTTGGACAGTTAAAAAGAGAGAAAGGAAAAGGATTGATTCTTTTGAAATTTCGGTGTGGAGGAGGCTTTTCAGAATACCTTGAACTGTAAAAAGAATGAATAAATCTGTTATTGAGGAAATAAACCCTGCATGCTCACTCGAAGCAATGGTTGTGAAGCAATGACAGTCTTACTTTGCACATGTACTGAGAAGAAATAATGGCTTAGAAAAAGCAGTTATGTTGGGCAAGACTGCAGGAAGCAGAAGAAAAGGAAGACAAAAAACCAGATGGATGAGGAGCATCTTAGAAGGCACAAGCCTGCCGCTGAAGGAGCTGGGAGACCTAGTTGAGAATAGACAAAATGGAGGGTCTAAGTCCATGGTGTCACCAGGAGTCGACCACGTCTCGATGGAACATAACAAAACATAACAAAATAAACCGTACTCACCTGTAATATCAAATTGTGAGTACTATTTTAAAAGGAAAAAAAATTTCTGTCTTTTTTGAAGATGAAAAAAGTTTTCTCTGTTCTTTATATTATGAAAACTCAACTACACACATACGCGCGCACTATTCATGAAAAACAATGTCATAGGGGTATTTTCTCAGTCTTATTCTCAGGAGATCAAGAGTAAACACCTTTAAAACGATGTCCTGTCAAGCTGTCTAATGTACAAACCAAAGAATGAAACAAACCGGTCAACTCTTTATCAGTGACAAAATCAAAGTTTGTATTTCCTAATTTAAAAGTTTACAGAAAAAAAATAGAACTTCAACTGCAACTGATTTTTATTTTTAGTTAAACCAATGGAATTATTCTACACTGTTTTTTCGGTTATGAAAAAATGTTTTTAATGAAATTGGCAACACCATTTGGTATAATCATACAAATGATATAAAACAAACCATTTGATTATGTGAAATTTAAATTGTCTCTGTTATTTAAAAGAGTAAACACTATGCATTTATTGGAAAGTAACATATTTTATTAAAGACATATCATTACAGATTGAAAGTATAATATTTTATTTTAAGAATATTAACAGCTTACAAAGTAAAATGTTGACAAATGCTCACATAGCAGTATTATTTAACAGACATCGTTCCAAGCATGATGCCAATATTTTGGCTGTGAGTGAAACATCAGAATCTCTGTTTCAAGATTTTTTGGATAATAATATTCATACAAACGAATAAACGCTGGTGATGAAGAGGTCACAAGCGGCGCTAGATCGCAGACTGTAATACCTAAAACCGTGCTTAAATCTCTACACCTGAGGGCCCCATAAACATAAAAACGGGTAAAGCTTCTTTTTACGGCATTTACAATCACAGGAATCTCACTGTAACTATGCTGTCCATTAAAAAAAGGAATACAGCACTTGCTTGTGTAGTTATCAGCTTTCAAAACTTCTATGTTTTCTTTTGAAAGAATTAAATGGGGTGAAGGAAAAAAAAACATAACTTCCTGCAACACGTCGTCGGCGTGTACGAAGTATCCATGGCTGTCTGTTCCTTATTGATTCGTCTACTAAAGCATAACCTAATGACTTAAGGATAAATCTGCCACCTTCACATTCGAAACCCGTAAAATCGAAAAAACAGATGAATGCTAGGAGAAAGAAATAGAATCAAACATAAATACAAAAGGATGCATGAAATTATTAGGAACACTTACTGTTGCTTCCACTCGACATGTTGTATTGAAATGTGCACCCTTCAAATTAGAAGACAACACTTGACATGCAGGCAATGACAAGTATTCATCTGATAATAGAAAATCCTTCTAGCTAATGAGATTTGAAAATTAAAAAGTATTGGCTGACACAAAGAGGACCTATCATACGACCGTAACCATTAACCAGAAGGGAATAGAAAGCTTACGAATAGAATATACCACCCAGAATTTCTCTAAATCACGCGGAGTTCACAAGAAAGCTGCGTGCGGTCATCGCCCTCGTTAGCCAAACACACACAGTCAGTGAACGTGCAGATTAAAACGTGATCGGGTAAATAAAATTTATGCAGAGCCTTGAAACGTTCTTAGACGACGTGCCTAAACAGGTGGGTATACTGACACGTGGACCGACCCACAGACCTAGAAATCTTTATTCGCGTCGTGGGAGCGTGTAATGGTTGACAACCTCGCTGTAATGAAGCGCTGTTCACGTCGGCGCGTATTTGCAAATATTTTCTGCCATGTAAAACGTACAATAAACAATCACATGACCAGAACGTCTATAAACAACACGTAGATCACTTTGGACGCGCGATAACGGAGGAAAAGAGCTGGAAAAACCTTTATTTCTTTTATTTACTATTATCCACATACTTATTTTTTCCTTTTTTGTCATATTAGTACACATTCTGTTTACTTTTGTGCCTTTATTCCGGAAAATTTTTCCTTTATTTTAGTGATTTTTTAACTGTGTTTGGCGAGGAGGAGGAGAAAGGCGAATAGCGCGCCCTCATCGTCATGCCATAGCCTAATAATACCAAGTCTGTACACTCCCATCGAATCCCATAGTAAAAAACGTGCCGTTTTCTGCTCCTCGTACAAGCAGCGAACCTAACGGATGGCCCCGAAACCTACTGCTTACACACGCATCGTTATGACGTTAAAAATTCTCCAACCAATGGAAAAACGCTTTGTCAGTTGGCTATGGTTTGCTTCGAGTGGTCGTAAGCGATCCGAGATATTTATTTTAACTGCGTTAATGTTTCGTTTAACGGCAAAATATTTAAACTTCCGAAGAAGAATTATTTATAGCTTGCTTATATATAAGAAAGAAAAAGAAGAAGCCATAATATATTGTGATTGGAAAGTTAAAGCGAAGTTTCTTGAAAAATACACGCGATTTAATTCAAACGTGATTGTGGGGCCATCTGTTAGGTGGTTGGGCATGCGCATATGGAAATCGGAATCAAAGGAAACCCCGGAGTGTACAGACTTCGTATTATTAGGCTATGGTCATGCAGTGGGAGCCAAGGATACTAATAAACGCCCAGCATCCTAGGGGAGCGCCGTTGTCGAAGTTGGCATGAAAACACATTGAATAACATCGCGCTTTATAAAATTAAGCTTTTCTCGAATTTATAAACCAATCAGCCATTCTGTATTCAGTAAGTAGAAGGTTGTGAGAGTCCAGACACATGGCAAATAGGCCTGGAAACAGGCACAAACTGTTCGTTTGCGAAGGATCGACGAACGTAGCGCCATACAACGTAGCGGCCACCAAGGGAACTACATACCCACACAAGATTTCACCAGGCTGAGACGCCACAGGAAATAAGTATATTTTTTCTTAATAACTTTTCCCATTTCGATCCCAGGACCAAACAACTTTACAGTAGACACTCTAAAATACATTGTAATTTGATTTTAAAAAGTGTGGCTTTCTCTCGCCCATAGAAAATTAACAAATGCGAATTTTGTGTTGTTGGACCTCGCCAGAGTAAGACACGGCCATGCATAGGACTCCTCTGACTCGGCTACTGGTAAACGCTTGAAGATCAAGGTGAATAAATAAATAAATAAATATTTATTGAAAATGTCACTTTTTAAAAGTTGAAGACTCTCAAAGCATGTTTTTCACACTGACACAAAGGCTTCTGTTTTGGCGGGCTGTTGATCAGGAAATGTTTTGCATTGAGTTGGCGTTACGAATGCCATAGGTTTCCGAGAGCAGTCATACAGCTAGCGGTCAAAAAGGTGGCTAAGCAAGGGGATGAATCATTGAGTTCACAGGCGATAGTAGAACTTTCACAGATGGGTATGGTTCTCAGTTCGTTAAGCTACGGGCTACAAAATAAAATAATCAAATAAAAAAATACAGTCTGTCCATTGAGTTTAACAACGCGATTCAATTTTTTCCTCCATTACATAAAAATTACGATTGGCTAGGAAACATGCAATAAGGATTTTAGAATCTGTGGCATTCCTGATTGCTCGTGTTAGGTGAAACTAAATGAATGATGCCTTTTTTTAAGCCATGTTCTTCTTTTACTACGTCATAGCCATGTTCTTCTTTTGTCCGACCTGGGGCAACAGTTGTCAGGGGTCAGTGGTCGAGACTGAATCCTCCAGCGATACAGTCGTCTTCCCTCTCTATCAGAGGGTAGGCGTGCGAGGGTGAAAATGAAATTCGAATCTTTCTACATCAATATAGTCTGTGTCATTCGTTTATAAAACATTCCATTTTTAGAGATAATAGAAACTTATTTACTGTTTTAATAATTTTTTTCATACACTTAAGGTCTTTCCAGCACTTTTTAAAATTTTAGCATCATCTAAAACCTTATTAACGATGGTACAGATGTATGTAACATGTATGTCATACGCCATAACTTTTGAAAGGATTGATCTAGAGGCTTGAAACTTTTTACACACGTAGGCCCTATACAGAGGACTCTGCGAAAAATATAGCGAATCCTCTTGGGTGGCCCGGGGCCCCTCAGGGGCCACTTGTATGAATTTCATAATTCCTTTTTTATCTTTTGAACAAAGAGGGCAAAAATCCTGAAATTTCGTAAATTTGTGGTGCGGTTCTAAAAAAATAAAACCAATATACAAGAAAAGTGCTATAAGCTTCTAGGGCCCCGCCGGAGGACCCGTAGCCCCAAATACAATTGAAGTGATAACATTTGAACGGAACGATCTAGGAACCTGAAAATTTGTATATTTATAGTGTTGCATTAAAAAAATATTGCAAATATAGAAGAAATGTGATGTAGTCCTATGCGGCTTGTCAGAAGACCCCAAGGCCTCAAATACAAATCAAGTTATAACTTTTGAACGGAAAGGCCTAGGAACATGAAATTTTGTATATTCATAGTGTGGTCAGGGAATAGGGAGAACTATTCTCCCTATTCCCTGGTGTGGTATTAAAATATTGCAAATATACAAAAAAAGTAATATAAGCTCCAGCAGAGCCCCACAGACCCCAAACACAAGTAACAACTTTTAGACGAAAAGGTCTAGAAATCTGAAATTTTGTTTACTTCTAGAAAATTATGATCAACTGAAAACAACCTGTTGTCCACAAAACATTTTTATTAAGCATATACGTATTTCGAACTCCTTGAGTTCAATATTTAATGTGCCAATAACTTGGGGTTCTTTATTCAATGCCAATCCGAACTCCTTGAGGTATTAGCATTGAATAATGAACTCAAGGAGTTTGAAATACGTATATGCTTAATAAAATTCTTTTGTAGACAAGAGGTTGTTTTCTGTTGGTCATGTCGTTATCCACAGTCTTTTCCAGTTTCTCATAAAGAAAATTACGTTAAAAATTAGCTTATATACACTAAAAACTGGTATAAGGCTCTTGGGTCTCGACATGGGCCCTGAGCCCTCAGTCACAAAACAAGCTATAACTTTTGAACCGGAAGTCCAGAAATCTGAATTCTTGCATATATATGGTATGCTACTAAAAAATTTAGCTGTTATACACTAAAACTTATATAGTCGTCTAGGGCTCAGCAGGGGCCCTAAACACAAACAGAGCTAGAATAATTTGAAAGAAAAGGCTTAGAAATCTGAAAATTTGTATACTTATAGTAGTTTACTAAAAAATTTAGCTAATGTACAGGAAAAACTGGTATAAGGCTCTTAGGTCTCCACAGGGACCCTGAAGCCCAAATCACCAATAATCTCTAACATTTGAATAATAAAAAGGCCAAAGAACTTGAAGTTTTATTTTTTTACAGTGCGTTACTTAAAAATTATAGACAATATACAAACAGACTGGTATAGGCCTCGGGGCCCCTGGCGGCCGCAAATACAATTGAAGCTATAAAATTTGAACGGAAAGGCCTACGGTCCTGAAATTTTGTTTAATCATAGTGTGGTATTTAAAAATTTAGCTAATCTATATTAAAAATTCTATAAGTCTCTTGGCAAGGGAGTTGCAGCCTCAATTTCAAATCAAGCTATAAATTTAAAACCAGAAGTCCAGAAACCTCAAATGTTTTATATTTATAATGTGTTGTTTAAAATTTTAGCTATTACACACTAAAATTGATACAGTCCTCTGAGGCCTCGGCAGGGGCCGCGAGGCTCCGAATACAAATCAAGCTATAACCTTTGTACGAAAAGGCCTAAGAACCTGAAATTTTGTATTTGTGTCCCTCCATTCATTATAGTAACGAGCCGCTACTGCTCGTAACATTTTGATGCTAAAACCCTTTTATCGTCGGATAACGATGCCTTAACTAATTTTATAATAATAATAATAAATTCACTTCACTTAGACATTATGGTGTAAGATTTCTTATTTAAATTGCTTTACTTTTTATTACTGTTATATGATCATTTACTCCGAGGAAACAATAAGCAATTCATTCCATTTTGTCATGTTGTTATATGGAAAATTTTCTGGTTAATTTAAAGCCCCCACTTCTCGAAAGTAAGTACTATAAGGGTGGTAAGTTGAAGATTGACTCGCCGCTTGGGCCTTTGCTTTTTGTTCTCTATATTGCTGATTTGGGAAGTTATATTGATCTTTCTTTGGTGAATCTTCTAGCTTATGCGGACGATATAAAGCTTTCTCGTATTATTTTGGATAAGACGGATTGTCAGATTTTACAACAACAATTAACGAATTTATGTCTATGGACGAAGGAGGACAAATTAATAATTAATTGTGCTGAGACGCATATTATGTCTATTTCTAAGAAAGTTACTCCAATTGAATTTGATTATACGATTAATTTTAAATTAATTACGAGAGTGAAAAAGTTTAAAGATTTGGGCGTAATTTTAATAACGTTGACTCGTTTAATCAGCATATTTCTTCTGTTATCAGTGTCGTCTCGAGGAAGTTGGGTCTTTTTTTGAGGTTGCGTACGTGTTTTAGGAATAGTCAAACTTATAAAGTTTTGTATAATTGTTTAATTAAATCTCGTCTTTTATTTGCTATTCAAATTTGGTTTTCTAAACCAAATTTTTTAACACATCGTTTAGATCTTAAGTTAAGGAGATTGTTTAAATCGTTTTCTTTGACCTCGGATGCTTCGGAGAATGTTCAATGTAATTATGACACGGTATATTTACTTCCAGGTCAGGTATATACTAAGATGTTAAGTAAACTTTTTATGAATAATATTGATGCCCCACTTCTTTTAGAAAATCTGTGTTTGCGTTACTCTAAGGGATCTTTAAGGTCCAGGTTAAGTTTTTCTCAATCAATTTTCTATCGAACTAACGCTAAATTTTTAGATTTACGATACAAACTTGCTGATAATTATATTCAGTTAATGGTGAAACCTAATATTTTTTTATGATTTTATTTTAATGATTGTTTAATTTATATTGTCGTTGTCTTGTTGTCTTTAAATGTTTTATTTGTTGTCTTTAAATGTTTTATTTGTTGTCTTTAAATGTTTTATCTCAGCAACCCCGTTTTGGGCTTTGTGCCTGTTGGGGGACAGCAATGGGTCCGGACTTCTAGTTTATCTGATGGCTCTCCCCATTGCTGTTACAATTAAATAAAAAAAATTAAAAAAAATTTTTAGTAAAATTTTCCAAATTACACAATACTGATTATTATTATTATTGTTATTATTATTATTATTTTTTTTTTCCGCTAGGTGGCCACGGACGCCGGTTGTGCGTCGTGTTCTCTCCTCGTTTCAATGGTGAAGAAAGGTACGCAGGGCACTATTGGTTTTTGCCCTTCTTGCAATGCTTCTATATACGGTAAACAGCCGTACTTATCTTGTACCGGTAAATGTAGATTATTATTTCATGCCAAATGTGTGAACGTATCTCAGAAGAAACTACAATCAATTAAACCAACATGGCGCTGTTCCGATAAAGACTGCGCAGATGGCACAGAGCACGTGGACCTCGTCGGATCGGAGTTAGACCTTAGCTTCAAATCAAACGATGAGAAGGTGGGCAATTTTAATGATGCACTAAACGCAATTAACGATCTCATAAAGGTCGTTAAGGATTTTATTTGCACAGCTAATAATATACAGGAGGAGAATAGAGCCATAAATGCAAAATTAGATACTGTCATATCTCTACTTAGTCAGAGAGGCAGAAGCAACCAGCCGACCCGCAAAATCGACTTGTTCGCCGACATTTTGAAAAAGAGCAAAGGTAACGATGTTTTATTGCAAGAGTCGGGTAAGGAAATAGAAGATTTATTAAAAATCGACTCTTCTATCAAGGCTCCCTTTTCATTTCCTGTCAAAGATAGGAAGTATAGTAATAAACCGATATGCATTGGCACCAACACGACATGCAAAGGGTCTATTAATGTTAGTGGTCGTAAGTTGGACGAGAAAAAATTATTTATTTCTAGACTTGAGCCTAGTGTGACCTGTGAGCAATTGGGTGGATTCATTGCAACCAACAATCCCTCAGTAGTAGTGCGCAAATGCGTTAAATTGAAAGTAAAACATCAAGGATACGCATCGTTCGTAGTGGTTGTTAATAAGAATGATTTCGATGCTTTATTTGTTTCTTCATTATGGCCCTCCGATACTTTAATATCTCAATTCTACGGTAAGATTTTCGACAACCAAATTCACTCTATGCTTCCGGAGGAGGGCGCTCAACACGATCATGATGATGAATAAGATCTACTATCAGAACGTACGTGGGTTGAGAACTAAGATCTCTCAGATATTCGATTTTGTTAACCAGAACAACAATAACATTTTTTGTTTATCTGAAACTTGGTTAAATTGTTCCATCACTAATTATATGCTCTTTGGAGACAATTTTAGAGTTTATAGGAGCGATCGTTGTGGGCCACGGCGGGGTGGTGGAGTTATCATTGCGGCTCCAAATTCGATTAAATCATCGGAGTGTGTGTTTAGTACTTCCATTATGGAGATTGATGTTGTTGGAGTTGTGGTTATCAAATCGAGTCGTACCCGTAAGAACAGTAAACTGTGCATTTTACCTATCTATATTCCCCCTCTATTACCAACACGACATTATGAGATATTCCTTGAAGAACTATCCGATTTTATTATTTCTCAGGATGCGGATTTCATCATTCTAGGGGACTTTAATTACTCCGACCTTAGAGACTATTCAGACAAGGACTCGTATGCTAAGAGACGCAAAATACTAACTGAGTGTTGGGCATGCGAGGTAGACCTCACGAATTCGAACTACGTTGAAAATTCGCGTGGGGATAACCTCGACAAAGTGTTCGCGAATATTGCGACGAAAGTTAATGAAGCCGAGGCGTTTATGGTCCAGCCGGACACCTACCATCCGCCACTTTTAATCTCTATTGATACCTATCTCACCATGGACTCGATACCATCGGGTTCGATATTTCTTCTAAATCGAGGGGATTATAACGGCCTTTATAATTTTTTGTCTAATTATGATTGGCATAATGTTTTTTCGATTACTAGTGTCAACGATATCTGGAGATATATTAGTAGTGTAGTTTGCTTGGCCGTCAATAAATTTATTCCCAGGCGCGTTCTAAATAATCACAGAAGGGATTCCGTCCATCTCTCGAAATCGTCCAAACGTTTTCCGGATTGGGTCTCGCATGACACCAAACTTTTATGGAGGTCAAAACAAGCGCTACATAAGACTTACAAGCGCACTAAATCACTTGATGACTATGAAAGGTTTTCTGCGATCAGAAGCAATTTCAAAGCTAACTGGAAGTATGACAAACGAATGTATTTTGGTTCATTGGGCGCCCAACTGCAACTTCATCCTAAAGGCTTTTGGAATGTCATTAAAAAATTGTTAAATTCGAGTAAGACAAAGCCCGTGACTATTGACAAGAATGAACAGGATGAGATTGCTAGCACTTTTGCAACTACAATGAGCAATGACGTTCCGCTGAAACCGAATTCATCTTTGCTCGAAGAGTGCTGGAGCGGGATTGAGACTCCTTTCAATTGGCAGCCTTTTTCGGCCAAACTGGTCTTGGATTAAGCTATGAAGCTGTCTGCCGCTAAATCATGTATTATAGCAAATGTCTCGGACTTCATCTTTAAGGGCTGTATTACAGCTCTTATTGGTCCTTTGGTGCACTTGTTCAACTCACCTCTGGAAAATGGAAGTTATCCAGATGAGTAGAGACAGGTGGTAATTCAACCAATTCCAAAACAAAGTGACGAAAGAACACGGAAGGTCTATAGACCAATCACTTTGATTTCCTTCCCAGCGAAACTGCTTGAAACGTTGTTGGCTGAGCAGTTAACTATGTATATCGATCCATATCTACCTCATGTCCAACATGGCCTTCGTACTAACCGTTCTACACAAACGAACTTGGCCTCTTTTCTACATTTTATCGTTCGTAAAGTTGATTGCAGGGCGCAGGTCGACACCTTACTTCTAGATTTCGCTAAAGCATTTGACAGTGTTAATCTTGATCTGCTTTTAATTAAGTTGCGTTATATTAAGCTGCCGGGTTCTATCATACAATGGTTTCATTCGATGCTGCTTGGTAGAAGTTTTATTTTAAGACATCAAAACTCTAATAGGCCTGCGTACTCAATAAAAAATGGTGTCCCACAGGGATCTCCTCTGGGTCCACTGCTTTTTAATATCTTTGTTGCTGATCTTCCTTATGCCCTTGAACCTATTAAAATACTGCTCTATGCAGTTGATCTTAAGATCTTCAGTGCTATTGATTCATGGTCTGATTGCGAGCTGCTGCAACATAGCCTTACTGCGGTCTCGGAATGGGCCCGTAATAATGGTCTGGACTTAAATACACGAAAGTCTTTCACCGTTTCTTTTACTCGGAAAACAGCTCCGTTTTTTTTCGATTATCGAACTGAGGAGGGTATTCTTACAAGAAAGAGTGTGTTAAAAGATCTGGGAGTGATGTTCGCAGACAATTGCTCCTTTCGGAGCCATCTTGAGTTACTCAATCGCGATATTTCTCGTCGCGTGGGACTCATAAAACGTCTCACCCATTTTTTCAATGATTACCGAATTTTTATTACGCTATTTAAGGCTTTTGTAATTCCTAAATTATTGTATTGTAACTGGGTGTGGTTCGGCGGTAACAAGCAAATGCTTGCTTTTTTGCAGCGTAAATTCTTAAGTTTTAAAAATTTCATTTTTAGCAGATGCCAAAAAAATAATGATTTATTGTATGACATTAATAATGTATTTAATATTGATGTAATCATTAAGCGCTCCCTGTTTAACATATTAATTAATCTCTATTATGAGAGGTTGAAGGTTCCTGTTATCCTTGATGGTTTCGACTTTCATGATGTAAGATCAACCCGTAAAGGTTATGTTTTTAGTCAGCCTTTTAAATGGAGGACTAATTTGCGTGAACTAGACCCAACGTACAAGATCATAAAAAATTTCACGAATAATTTTGCAGAAACTAACCTTGGCGTTTTGAAGGGTAAGCGCTTATATCTGTTCGACTAAAACTTTTGCTGTTTTGTTTTTTAGTTTTTTTTTCTCTTATTTTTGTTATTATTATCATTATTATACGTAATTGATCGTTTTCGTGTAATTTTTATTAGTCTGTCTGTAACCTGTGTCTTTTGTGATCCGGTCGATAATTTCACAGTTAACTTTATTACTTAGGTCTTTGTTAATTCAGTTTTTAGCTTTTTTAACCAGTTTTTCTTATTTGTCATTTCTATATGTATTTTCATTAACCCCGCTTTGGGCCTATAGCCTGTTGGGGGACAACATGGGGGTTTGATTTCTCAGCTGAACATAGCTGTCTGTTCTCTCCCTGCTGTTGTTGTTACATTATAATTATAATTATAATTAATTATTATTATTATCATTTTTATTATTATTGTCATTGTTTGGGGAAGCCAAACTCGGATCAAGTCCGGAAGCCAATCCCAGAGGCGGACCCAAAAGAAGGCCAAATCCCAAGGGACTCAAATGCGAGGGAGGGAAAGTTATGCACTCGTGGGAGTATTGATGTTTGGTGCAGGAATTTCCTTACTATGTGACAGGTGTTTAGAATTGTGGCTTTCTGTAAGGTTTTGTATAAGTGTGGGTTTAAATTTAGTGTTGACAGGCTTTTGTGTAGATTATTATTATTATTATTATTATTATTATTATTTTCTCAACGATTTTTTAAAAAATTCCAGCCAAATGCAAATACTGAACGCATGTAAGTTGTTTGCCTCATATTATTTTTCAAATAACTATAAAAATATAAACATGTATAAATTTTAAACGTCCAAAGAATCTTATTTTTATCATTCTTATTATTTTTTCAAAATTTTAAAACTTAACCCCAAATGCAATAACTGAAAGCAATAAAATAGTATTCTGGCTCAAATTTTTTCACAATTAACTTTAAATTTTAAATTCATAAAGCTTTTTATTGTATATTTTTAGGAAAAAATTTAAATAAATTCTCGCTCCCAAAATACATGCGTAAGTTATAATAAAATAGGAGTCTTGCGTCAAATTATTTCAAATAAGTGCAATATTGATGTTCCTTCATCTACGAAGCATACCCTGATTACGCTGTGAACAGAACGTGATATTCATTTTGTTTTGACGGGCATTTCAGCTACTAATCGCACATACAAGGGCGTTTGGCAGAGTTTTCTTTGTTCATGCCAACGTATTCTTTGTTATCTCAAGATATTTTTTCTTTGAGATATTTAAATTCAGTTACTACGGTTCATTTCCTTAGAAAGATATGCACTTAACGAAGTTGTCAAATTTCTTTAAAGGGTGAACTCGCAGCTATCTTTGGCTGTTAATTTCTACACAGAAGTTTTCTATAATCTTTCTTCTTACATTAATAAAAAGAGTTTCTTT
>JAHWFO010046878.1:235126-260085 GCA_023313115.1 Rhysida immarginata | reverse complement strand
GTAGATTCAAATCGTTCAATCATTTTCCGTAAGTTAGTTATGCTCATCGGTCCTCTTCGTAACGTTTTCAATCGCCGGAATTCACGAAGGGCAGCACTTGCATTGTCGCTCTTCTGATAAAACAACTTGACTAATAACGCCCGGTCAGGCAGAGTAAGCGTCATCGTCAGGCCATTTGTTCGTGAATGATGGGAAATCCTCAGCCTTGCCTTTTATTGTCATGATTGCTCAACACGCGCTTATGCAGATGTATTCATTGTTTTCTTGAAATAAGCGCCCCCTATGGCGACTTTTGGTACTTTTTTTTGCAGAAATCGAAACTGCATGTTCCACTAAGTATATACACCAAAATGTACAGCATTTGGCCTAATAGAATTCCCACTAGCGAGCTCTGAACACCTCTTATTTCTTGCCCACCCGGTATATAGATACGATACTATAAGTGCACAATTCACGTTTTTGAACATTACAATCAAATGATTTAGTGTAACCATAATCATAGAAGGGAAGTAGTGAAACTCCGTAATTCTCTATGTTCCACCGCATGACGGCGCCACTGCTGTTTTGGTTCCAAGCTAAAATCTAAAATAAATGACAACATATCAAAAATAAAATTTCAATTGTGCATTTATTAAACTTTATTACCTTTTATTATTAATAAATTTAAAACAGAATTATACTCTTAAAAAATAAATAACAATTCATGTATAATGAGACCCACCTAAAACTGACCAACAGGGCGACCCACGGTTGAACGCAGTACGGATTGCAGAATAGATTTTTCAAAACCATCGAATGTTTTCGTAACACAATGGCAGGTTTCAGTGAGGGGGCTTTGGAAAAGCCACCGCATTGGCTGCAGTGTTGCCAATATTCGATGGTTGAAAAACTATACTCAGCAAACTGCCCTGCATTTCGACCCATTGGTCAGGGTTTAGGTTCGTGTCATCAGGAGACCTCGGGAAGATTGGCGTATCAAGGATTTCACACAGATTAAAACCTACGTGTTTACATGTTGTTGGAGGATTTCTTAACATAATGTGTAACAAAATTCATAATTGAATCATCTCAGAAATGTGAAAAGTTGAACAAGTTTTCGATAAGAACACTGGTGAAAAGCCTTTATGTATAAATCGATTTTATCCAGAATGAAAACAACTTTAGTATCCAGAGTGTGAATTAGTGCAAAGAAGTGGAATTATTGTTATCAAACGAGTAAAATTGTAGAAATCTCCTGGATAAATGTGGTAAACCTAGGACTACATGTATTGGCCTGAGCTAACAGAAAATGTTCGATTTAAAAAGTCTCTCTTCGGTGATCCTTTTGGTTATTTTCACACGTAATAATTTTTGTTTGTAGAATATATCAATGACCTAATCATCTTTTGTATACTTTAATCCCAGAGCTGTCCATGAGAACATCCCACAAAACATAATACCGCCACCACCAGCCTGTGTATGGCCTGAGGCATGGAGAGATGCAGTGTTTGCCTGGAAGTCGGCATACCCTGACAAGATCATCGACGTGATGAATAAGAAATCGTGATTCATCCGTGCAGGTAATTCTCTTCCACTTATCCATGGTCTACTCTTGATGTTCCCAGTCCTACTGTAGGCATAGTTGACAATAACGCTTTGTCAACAGAGGTACACGAGTGGGACATTTGCTGCGCAGTGCCATATCCAACTGAGTCTGCTGGACTGTGTTCCAAAACACTTGCACTTGGACGTGCATTATAATGGGCTTGCTTTACTAAGCGGGACGTCATTTTCCTTGATGACACACGGACGTCCAACAACTTGGTATCTACTGCTGGTTTCACCATCATTTATCCACTTTGCATAAATACTGTCACGAACTTTGGCGACTAACTCTTTGGCCAAGGCTCACGATTGTACATCACAATTAGGGAATAAGCTTGGCATTGGAGGCACGCCATCTATGGACAAAAACCATAGATTAAGCTCCATTTCACATGAAAGCGCGGAGCAGAAGCGCTTTAAAGCAAAAAAGCGGAACCGGCGCAATAGAAGGCGCAAACAGCAGAAAATCGAGCGGGAAAATGAAAATCGAGGAGAGAGCTTGAGAAACCGAGCGAAAAGGACGCAGAGGAATCGCTCCTGTTCAAATAGGAAAAGAGAGCGTTCTCTCGGACTTAGTGGAAGCAATTACGAAGTTTCTCGGCCTCCGCAATCGTCGGTGTTTTTGTGCCCAACTCGACTGCTAATGGACGCTATCAAGGAGATACGCTTCTGCCACATGAAGCGAGCGCCTATGTGTATGTGTCGTTATTAATTATGTGTTACCGCCCTATGCTCTTAGCCGCCAACAACGACGGATAAGGACAGCTCTCGACTTGACTGGACAAAGGCCTAGTACGGAACTCTGCGGTAGGTGAACGGAAAAGGAGTGCTGAAGCAGCGGTTCGTCCCGTCAGCGAGGAATCCATAGCATCACCTATCATCGCCGCTCCTGCATCCGCCTTCATTACCCGGACATTGGTCGTCGCAGCATACTTCGAAGCACGCCAGTGACATAAGCTACGGACTATTGACAGTCGGCTTATCCCAGCAGGAATCAGCACCTGGATCACGCCTTGGATCCAGAGGCAAATGAAGAAAGAGACTGGCGGTGACCTCCCCTCTAGTGGTGCCTTCGCGCCGCCATTATGGGATTGGCAAGAAACGCTGATCGCCGGAGACAATGCATGTGAATCAATCGCCAACAATTATTTTTTATAACATCTATCAAAGATATCTGGATGAATTTCTTACGGGACCACCAGAAAAACTTGCTCTATTAAACAAAAATTAATCATCCAAATCGGCCCATCCGATAAAAAGTTATTTGGTGATAAAAAAAGTTATTCTTAAACATAAATTTAAAAAAAATAGTTTAAATGGAAAAGGAGGAAGAGATTATACAATGAACTAGGAAAATTCTCCTTTATAAATTATAGTTTGAAAGTTAATAAAATAAAATATACCGTTCACTAATTATAATCCAAATTATTGTTGATTTGTACGAGACATACAAATTATAATATCCCCTTCTAATAACTAACTAGACCTCATTCTCATACATGTTGTTCAAATCCTTTAAATGTCCTTTTAAACTTTTAAATATCCTTCCAGTTTAAATGTCCTGCCTTTATAAATAATCCATTATTATCAGATTAACAAAAATTAAAATTGTATTTTTTTATTATCTTAAAACAATTTTGTGACACAGCTTTAAAAATGTCTTATAGTATAAACATCTAACTGACATTTCAGTAAACCTAAGTATAAACGTTTTTATTGTGATGAATACATTAAAAAAAAACTGTCACTCAAGAAATAAGCACCAAGCTTTTACACCCGTGTATAATAGTTATTTCAAAGCTAAACGAAAAATTAGAAAGTGAAACATTTGCACAGTAGATTTCCAAAGGAAGACATTCTTCGTAAAAAGTGGATACATATTTTATTACTGCAATACAATTATAGAGCATTTTTCATTAAACTGATTACATTAATGACAAATTGATTGGCATTAAATTTACCAGGTTAAAATTGAGTGCAGGGCACAAAACATTAATTCCTGTATAACTCTGATGAATATAGCCATGAATCCATATCAGATGATGCGTCTCAATATTATCCAATCCCTGACATTAAAATTTTGTCAAAATGTTGTGTTTCGGTTGTAGAATATATTGCAGGATTTGTGTCTATGTCTGTATAATTAAATCTATAATTTAGATGTAAAGAAGCGTTGAAAGAGCAATATCAGAGCTGCCACAGCCTTAATTTCATTGTGAAAAAAATTAAAGAGGCCTTATCACACCATCGAAAGATGTAGTAAACCTGTGCAAAATTTCAGAAAAAATCACTAGGAGTGAATTTCATAATCTAGGAGAGCAAACAGGAATTAAATTGAATACGCCTATCAAAATTCTAACAAAACCATTACATTTTATAACCGAAAACAAAATAATATTTTCATTAATTTAACTCGCCATTCATTTGAAATGAGTCCTTCTGACGATTATGTGCTTCGACTTAATAGACTTATTGTCATCACATACTGTAATATTCGATATCACCATGAAACCAAAGCACTGACAGAAAAAAGTGGAGAAAATATACGCACTGTCTTATCACGATTTATTATATTTAAAAATCAATAAAGAATAAATCAATTTAAATTTTTTGTGTAACTCAAGCTTTTTCGAAACTCCACTGGTAATGCTGTATGAAGAGGCTTCAAATTTACTTTTTATTTAGCAATACAAATGAAAATCTTTACTAGGTATTAAAAACTGATTAAGTTACAAAAATCAACTTTTTTAATAATAAAAATCAGTTAAGACTGAAAAAAAAAATTTCATCCTTCCTCTAATTTCATTTACTTTCACCATGGATGAAGAAATAATTTTGCTTCTTCATTTTTCTTCATCTATGCTTTCACTTGTATCTCGCTAAGCCTCCATTATAACGATAGGAGTTGCGAGTTGTAAAAATTCGTAAGGCAATGAATCAGCTATTGAAAGTCATTAAAAGTATGCGTTATTGTTAGTTAACGCAATAAAGGTTTTTTAAAAAAAAATCAGAAAATAGATTATGCTTACTAATACCTCCTGAAATCATGTACAAAAACAGCTGAAATTACATTGAGAACATACGCCGCCTTAGGTTTCTGCCATTCTCATCATGGCGATTGCTGTACTTCCGGTGGCACCAGTAGCGCTCAGCGAAATGAATAGGGCACTGCCAGTCTCTTACTTTCATTTGTCTCTGCTTGGACCCAGGAAGCCTTCTGGCAACAAGGATTGGGTGCTTTTGTATCCCTCACAAGGTGGGTGACGTTTCCTAGTCCATTAAGCAAGCTCGTTCTAATGTTTAAAAGCTCTCCCATAGATTTTCAAATTAGTCCCGCTCGAGCGCGTTGTTTTAAAGCTGACTATTGAAGAGTGCGAGAGGGGACGGAGAATATAGGCAGTTCGCTGCTCGAACATGGAAGAAGTCGTTCCTCTCATACTATGCCTTTAAGCATCGCGCTCGAACGCCCATTATCTTTGAAATCGTTTCGCGCGTATGGCAGGTTTACTAATTTGTTCTCTTTTCGTTTCTCCCTAGTTATTTAGCCTTGCGGCCCAAATTCTAGAAACGCTTAGTCCTCGCCATTTTCCAACGGTGCAGCGAGACAGTGTCCAACAATTTTTTACTCGAGAAACCTGGCCACCTTCGAGCGACCGGAGTTTCTTCCTAGCATCGTGGCGCTGTTTCATCCGCTGTAGACTTAAGTTTTCACGCTCAGTTACTTTGAGATATTTTGACTAGTTTTAGTCAAGAATAATCCCTTGTGGGATACTTCTATCGAATCATCGGACTCGGCCTTTAATGGTCGTTTCACTTGGGAAAAAAACGAAGAAGAATAAGAAAGTCGTAAATAACGCTTTCTTATTCTGGGTGCGTTCTGGCTTCCACTGGTGGGGGCGAGCGCCTCGTCCAATGTTTATATGTTCTGGTTGTTGTAAATCTGGGGTTTATCCCACAGATGGGCTTTGACCTTTTTATGGTCGCGTTGGTCGATATGTGCACGATTGTTAGCCCGAGTATCAGTGTGTCTTTCGTTTTTATTTGCATCTTAATAAATTGTAAGGGTAATATCCCTTAGCGTTTCTTGCGTCTAAGCAAGATCGTAGGCCAATATAATTTGTCTATTATCTATTTAAGACAGTTTTGTTGTTGTTATTAATAAAATTAAGCCAAAAGCTATACTCTGTGGTCTTTTTCAGCAACTTTCTAATTTCCACTACGCGTTACTCTGAAATACGTGACAAATACTAACAATGGTAGATCGTGATCAACCTACTAGTCATGCAGTTTTGGAGATATTCGTTCTGTGAATTTGGGCCATTACAATTTGCCCTTTATCAAATTCACTTAGATCATCAACCTTTCCCGTCACTCACAAAATTAAGTGCGATCCAGATAAATATATTGTAGTGGAATGGTCATAATATTGTACTTCTTAACGAACAAAATAGAGGCTATACAATACTACATTATATAAAACGACGACTAGTTTCGTCTTTATTATCTGCCTTTTTCAAGTCTGCATAAAAGAGAAGTCAAAATGTTTTATATATACAATCTCTGGTACATGATTGGTTCGTAAAATACAACATAAAAAGGGGGACAAATTATTTGATTTGTTAAACATTACAAAGAAGCAAATTAAAGGGCTAAATATGTGATTGGTCGAATATTACAAGATATTCAAAGAATCATAAAATATTAAAGGTCAAATTTACGTGATTGTTCGAACATTACAGGTTGCAATTGGACAAATTATAAAAAGTCTTTCAGCGGGTGTAAGAGATGGTAGATGTCGAAATATTGTTGGGAATTTAAACTTACCTCCTTATTATCTGAGTTATTTAACGATTTATAAATTTCTATTTCTTCTAGTATGGGGGTATTTTTTGGGTTATTGGAGTATTACAGGAACTCAGTGACCTCGTCGATTGTCCTGGCCGGGTGTTCCTCTTTCATTAGGTGCTCGGCAAATTCGATTTCTTGTCATCATTTAGGTAAGATTGGATGTTTTCATCAAACCTTGTTCTAAACGAGTGGTTCGTCATTCCTACGTAAAACTTTTCACATGAAATACAATTTAGGCGGAATACGTCACTTGCGTCGAAGTTACAGCAAGGAGAATGGGGGAGGTTCTTTCTGATAAGTTCACAGGTGCTTGAGACGGTGCGTAACGATATATTCAGTCTTAGTTTTGAACATACTTTGGCCAGTGGGTAAATGGACTAACCAGTAAACGAAAATGAGACCCACTTCTTAAAGGCGTTTTGGGGCTTTTGTGTGCTGAATTTCATTTGGCAGATTATGTCTTTGAGGAGACCAGATATAAGATTAGAAGGGTAGCCATTACAGAGGGCTAAGGAACGGATGGTCTTAACTTAATTTTCTTTGTCGATCTTGTTAAGGTGGATAGTTAAAACTCTGTCAATCATGTATTGGAATGCAGCTAATTTGTGGGATTTAGGATGTGCAGAGGAAGCGTGAATAAGATTGGAGGATGGGGTTGGCTTTCGATAAATGCTGAAGGCAAACCGTTTAGTTATAGGATCCTTAGATATACGGAGGTCAAGGAACGAGATAGAACAATTGGATTCTGTTTCGAGGTTGAATCGAACAGAAGGATCGACATTATTAAACTTGCTTAGAAGGGCATCAGGCGTCGAAAGCCTTCGAAATCCTGCAGGTAAACTTCGGAGAGGAAAGAGCTTAAGGGAAAACCCATGCCCAGGCTGGCCGCTTGTAAGGATGAGTTCATTCACCAATCTGGTGACGGTCTTAATGTTTTGGCTCTTCAATGTATAATAAAAACCTGTATGAATTAGAAATTTTAACTTATTTGTGAAAAAATTTGAGCCAGAATACAATTTTATTGCTTCCAGTAATTTCATTTTGGGATCAGGTTTTAAAAGTTTGAAAAATTATTCTAATGATAAGCATAAGAGTGTTTGGACATTTGAGTGTTTGGGATTCATTTTTGTATTTATATACTTATTTAGAAAATAAGTTGAGGCAAACAACTCAAATGCATTCAATACTTTCATTTGGCTAAAAAAAAAATTTAAATCGTTCAGGAAATAAAAATAATAATAATAATAATAATAATAATGGACTTTTAGTCAATGTTCAATTTACCAACCCATTTAGTACTTAGTGTTGGGTTATGGGGGCTTTAAATTAACTAGAAAAATTTACATATAACAACATCCCAAAATGAAGTGAATTGTATCATTGTTTCCTCAGAGGAAATGATTGTATAACAATAATAAAAGGAAAGTACAATGATTGTAATTTAAATAAGAAATCTTAGCCCATAATATCTCAGTGAAGTGAATTTATTATTATTATAAAAGTGCTGGAAAGATCTTTAAGTGCATTAAATGCATCTTTACTAGCCAATCGTAATTTTTATATAATTGAGAAAAAAATTGAATCACGTTAAACTGTATGGTCTGAGTGTATTATTTTTATTTTTATTTTGTAGCCTGTAGCTTAATGAACTGAGAACCATATCCATCTGTGAATGGTTTACTTTTTCCGGTGAACTGAATGACCCGTGCCCTTCCTTAGCCTCCTTTGTGACCGCAGCCTTATGACTGCTTTAGGAAACCTATGTCATTTATAACGGCAACTCAATGCGAAACATTTCCTGATCAACAGCCTGCCGAAACAGAAGCCTGTGTCTCAATGTGAAAAACATGCTTTAAGAGTCTTCAAATTAAAAAAATGACTTTGTCAATATTTATTTATTCATCTGCCTTGACCATCAAGTGAAAAATGAACCCGTCTTTTTGTAATTAACAGATAACAAGACAAATTTGATATATTTCTTGCTATATCTGATTATTGAAAATTTGTGAGGGTGTCATAAGGGTACCATTGGAGCATGAGCCATTGTATCGATTAAAACCAGTTTCAAAACTGTTCATTCGCGGAACCATATTTATTAGTTGGCGAAAATAGTAATGAATAATGGCTTCTATCTCGTCATTACCATTTGTTTGATGTTTTATTTACTATATCTTACCACAGAAAATTGATAAGTGGGGTCGTTTAGGTACCATTTGTACACGTGCTATTGAACCGATTTAGATAATATTTGTGGTTTGTGCGTGCATCTTTCATATTTACTGACTGAAGAAAAAAGATTTTGATAATCTTTCATAGCCTTGGAGGAGTTAGAGTTAGAGACAAACAGACAGACAGCCAGACGGATAGATGGACACGTTTCCTCACACTGAGAGCATAAAGCACCTTTTGGTACTTAATAAACCATTAAAGAATGACAAATATCAAAAGGTTAAACTAAACCATTCGCAGAACAACATTTTTCAGCTGCGCTATGTTAACTTTGAACGTTTCTAATAGACGATAATGATACCATTAAGCGATATACATTTAAACCAATTTGGATTATTGTTCGGGAAAATTCAGATTTTTTGCTGCCGATATTCGCCAAACTTTTTGAAAAACTGTTCTACCAACGACTGTCGCAATATGTCCATAAAAATGCTTTAATTACTACTTGTCAGCATGGGTTTGTGCCCAAAAGAAACGTTGAAACCGCCTGTTATGAATTTTTAGAATTCACTTCGCGTGAAATGGCTTCTAACAAGTTTGTAGCTGCGGTGTACGTTGATTTTGCCAAGGCCTTTGATTCGGTACCTGTCGATCTTCTCTTGTATAAACTATCCAATTTCTATGGTATTTGTGGACTCCCGTTACAATGGCTGGAGAGCTTTCTTTCTAACAGAGTTTATTTTCTTACCTATGTTGAAACATCTTCCCATTTGTTGAAAAGAAACTTAGGTGTTCCCCAGGGTTCAATACTTTCTCCTCTTCTCTTTGCTTTGTTTATAAATGATTTATCCTTGGCTTTAACACCTCGCACATCTTTTCAGATAATTTTATATGCTGATGACGTAACATTTATAGCCGCCAGCTCTGATGCTCTTCAAATGATATCTGCGCTTAATGAAGTCCTTACCGATTTGAAAATTTGATCCTTACAAGAATTCATTGCGTGTAAACACTGAAACAACAAAAGCTATGGTTTTCTATCAGAGAAACAAGCGCGATATACCTAAAGTATTGCCTCTCTATTATGATGGTAATCTATTAGCTACTGTTTTCTCCTTTAGATATTTGGGTATAACTATCTCTCATGACCTTAGTTGGGACCAGAATATTGACTCATTACTTATTAATCTTAACGCGAAACAAGGTATTATCTCCAGACTACGCTACCTGCCCCCTAAAATTCTATTACTCTTATACAATTTGTGGATTCACTCCTCTCTTTGCTCCAGCATTATTTTCTGGGGATCTTCCACTTCTTGGAACCTTACTCGGATTCTTAAACTCCAGAAATGGTTCATTCAATCAAGCTTCGAATTCAATCTTGTTTGTTTCAACTCCTATTATCCTTGTTCCCACTGCTGATAATCATCGATACCCAACTCGATCGTCCCACGACCTATATCCTCCGCTAACTAAACCCAATTACTGCCGTCAATGTCTGTCAAATGCTGGTATTAGATGTTGGGCTCTTTTGCCCACCGAATTACGCGCTGTACCGTCTTATCCTGCTTTTTATAAACGTTTAAATTATCACGTTTTCCATCTTCCCCTGACCTTTCGGATTTAAAAAATTACATTTTTTTTTCTTATTTAAGTTTTGTTTGTTTATTAATAGACATATAATAGTGGTTTTTTTGTAATAGTCTTTGTTGAGGCTAGTTTCTTTCTTTTTTTCCTCTGATTATAAACATTTGTTGTTAGTGTATTTTTTTTTCTGTTTTTCTATTCTTTACCTTGTTTGAGCAATGTGTATTTTATTTATATTGGTCTAGGGGGTGCCTCTTTGTTGGTCAATTTGTCCACTCTGGCACCCCTCGAGCTCCGATGTTGGTATGTAATTTAATTAATATTAAATAATTAGTATCACTTTGGTATGTTATATTTCTATACACCCATGTGGGAAACGGGCGGGAATGAATTAATTTTTTTTGTTGTTGATTTGGATTTTTTTTATTTCCTGTATGGATTTATTCAATAAGGCTCCGCTGAGGTTATTTTATATTTTGCAACTCATGTTAACAGATATATGCACTTACCTTTTTTTATTCATTATAGTACGTTGTTGTAAGTCTGCTTGTTATTATTGTTTATTTCCTTTTTTTGGTTATAATGTTTAGTTCTACTAACTTGTACTCTTCAATATGTATTTGGTTGGAGCCCTCAGAGATCTAACTTGTCGGTCCATTAGACCATACAGATCTCTGTTGGGCTTTGTACGATATATCTTAACTCCTTAATAATAAATAAAATAAAAAATAAAATAAAATATTTATCAGTAAATAATTATTCTATTTTTTTAATTTAAGTTTTTTATAGTTTGCAGATAGTGATTGTTGAGTTTGTATTGTTTAAATAAATGTTAATAAAAATCTCCATGTGATAATCGCTGTCTGCTGTAGTTGCCCCTCGCGAATAATTTTCGTGACCACGAGGATGTTGTGTTCTTTTCGTAATTACTATTTTTTTCATTCAGACAGACCACTTCCAGCTTCTGGGTAGACCAGTCCTTCATCTTACCGGTCCTCTACGGATTTCTATCGCAGCCATGGCGTTCAGCTTTCATTTCATTCCAATGCCGAGTAAACCTGCAAAAAATACTGCTCGATGTTTAGTTCGTTTTTATTGACTCTGACAGGTGAAATTCTCACTTTCTTGCGGTATCCATGATTCTCTATCAAGCAGCATTTATGCAGGTTTACTTGTAAGTTAATAATGAAACTTCTTTTGATACTATTTCAACAAAAACGCGTATAAGGAACGCCATGCTGCACATTTCAGTTTTTAATTAATAATTAATAATTACTTCATAGTCTTCCTTTAGACATAAATAGAATTTGAAATTTCTTTCTTATTCCTTATCGGGAATTAGCCTGTCTCAATGAATATTTAGATATTTAAACTCAATGAATTTGCACAATGTAGCGATTGATATTCCTCACTACAGCATTTCGCTGTATTTTACGTACATTTAAATATTTTTATTATTTATTTTGATAAATATTTTCTTTTGTAATATAGATCACAAGGCTAATTCCTCAACTGAATAATATTGTATAGAATATTCTTTTTGTACAGAATTTTTTTTGTATTTCATAAATAAATATCTCATTCTTAAGCCAAAATAAAAATTTCTTTAAACGAGCCACGTCTATTCTTATGTTTGAGGTACTTTTAAGTATCACCTCTTAAATTCTGTTCTATTTATTGCTTCCCCCTCTGAACAATATGGTAGCAGAGCGTGGTTGATTTTTTGATTTTTTTGGTTTAGTCTTTAATACAATATGGAGGAATCATTTTGAAGAGGGCAGTTCCCTCCCTAGGCCAATGAGTGCCAATTATATTTAATGGACGTACCGAGTTTTATCCTGTCTCGACACTAAAAGGCTAACCAAATACGTCCAAGAAAAGATCTCTCTACCTGCGGAAGCATCAGCCAGCTCATCAATGCGCTTTGACTGGGCACGAGTACGGCATTACTTCCTGAGTATGGTGAATGATGATATTGTCGTCATGCTTCAAGATGACGATTCGTTTACACTATGGGAAGCAATCAAGCGTCAATATGGAAGGCCGGATTCAGTGACACAGGCTGAAATAATGCCGCGTCTCTCAGTATTGCGTTTTTAGATGCTGATGATCCGAATGCCTAAGTAGCAAGAGCGCTACAAATCCGTGTTCAAGCTGGAGCCATGTCCCTGGTTCTGGTAATAAAATTTTAATTGACCATATGGTCGCAGGTCTACCCTCAACTTATACTCCACTGAGACTCGCGGTCCAGTGAAACCCATCAATGTAAATTGAAACTTTCCTAAGTCAACTTAATGTGGTTTTTAAAGACCACACCACACCAAATTCATCAATAGGTGTAGCCTCGTGTGCCACCTCTGTTTCTCTTCCGTGTCCACATCCAAATGCCCATCGAACAATTATGTAACATGCTATAATTATGGAGGCCGAACACACGTAAAAACGGTATGTCCGTCCAAAATTTATTCCACTGCTGCAGGTCCAGCTACTTCACGCACAGCGATACCCCCCCTTCACTGCATCAAAAAAGCACATGCCTCGTGCATTAGCTTGATATCCTAAGCGTAAGCCTCGTAAATAAAGCACGAAAAAGGCAAAGCAAAAAACCAGCAGCCAATTGCGTTGGTGCAAAGGATTAGATGGTGGACACGGGTTGCTCATTTCACGTAATTAAAGAAAAACAGTTCTTTGATTCTTTTCAAAGCTGTCAAAAGCGGATACACACTGCAGCCCCTAAGAAAACTATTGCTGCCATCGGCACTGCCGCAGCAAATGTGTTATTAGATTGAGGAGCAGTTTTGAAACTCCATGACGTGCTTTATATCCCTCGCGCGCGCCTCAATCTAGTCTCCATGAGTCAATTATCAAAGCGGGGTTACAGTCTTCTTTTTGGCCCAAATGGTTACTCCATTACTTCATCTAAGGGCACGACCATCGCTGCGCAGGAGGGCGTGGAAGACCTTCCCTTCCTTCCCGTGGCCTCAAATATCTATTCAGTTTCCCGAACGGACCCCCCCATTACTTTTAATGGCCGTCAGTTATAGTGACAATCACAATGCGTTGGGCCATCCGTCGTCAAAAAACTCACCGCAGTAGTGAAACACCATTGCATGCGCGGTCTTACAGTTTTGCATACCTTCAACACCCCGCACAACATTGTACAAGGTCAACGATCAACACGTCCTTTACAGCTACTTCACATGGATACAGTGGGAGCAATACCTACCACTTCCATCCATGGAAACAAATTGCTGTTAGTAGCCATCGATGATTTCTCACATAAAACAAAAAGTGAAATGCCAAAAGCGTTAATGGGTTGATACTAAAGCTACAATGCTCTACAGGACAAAATCTGGTTTATATACGTTCCGATAATGGAACAGAATTCACCAATGCGGAGGTACATGAGTTCTGTACGAAGCAAGGCATATCTCAACAATTCACTGTTCCTGAGAACCCCAGTCAAATGGTGTTGCTGAGAGAACCGTTCGCTCCATTTGCGATGGAATTCGAGTTCTTCTCACATCGTCAAAAGTTCTGGGACTATGCTGCGACTACAGCAGCATTTAATCTAAATTCTCTACCCAGACAAGGTCAGACCAATTTCCTTGAGGAAGTATGGTCCAAAAAGAAACCAACCATCAAATATCGAGCTCCTATCAGTTGCTTGGTATACTATTATATACCCAAGTCGCACCGATCAAAGTTTGATGCTCACTCCAAAAGTGGTGTTTTTATGGGATACTCCACTTCTTCTCCTGGGTACCTTATTTATGCACTCAATGAGAGCAAGTTTTTACGTGCACGTACAGTTCGTTTCTTTCCTATGGTTTTCCAGAGTTCACAAGAAAATCATATCCGTCATTATCTGTTCCTCTGGTATTTCCAATTGACATGGAACCCCCAGTTTTTGAAGCACCACAGCCTGATAAACCACTTATTATTCAGAGCATCCCGCCAATCTCACCCACTTTAGCATTAGATGAAACAAGAATGCAGGACCTATCTGATACTGAGGACACGCTAGTGGTTACACCTCCATCAGAAACCACATCGATGGAAGATGTTCCAGCTTGTTCGCCTAAATCATCAGTAATCCAACCACCTGTTGAAGTCTTACAACCAGTATTACGACGTTCACAAAGGCTAAAAAGAAGGCAGAAAAACAACGTGCCGCTTTATGTCATCCTGACTTTACTGGCTCCGACATGCTAATCACTCCGCCAATCACACCCCAGTCTTATGAACAAGCACTCGCTTCTCCCCAACATCATCAATGGGAAGAGGCAAGATGAATTGAATTTACTCATTCTTCATCACGTCCACCACTAAATGTAAAAAGTTTTAAAAAGTAAATGGATCTACTGCATCAAATATAACCCTGATGGTTCAGTGTCCAGATTCAAGGCAAGGTTGGTGGCTATCAGCTCGTCACAAGTCTACAGGAGCCAGTATGAGTTAACATTCTCACCTGTCATCAGAATGGAATCCATCCGCTTATTATTTGCCATAGCTGCCCGTATAGGGATATCACTGCGCCAGTATGACATCAAATGTGCATATCTTCACGCACCAATAGACCACGCCATATATCTATCGCCACCCAAGGGATTATCAACGCCAGTTAATCACGTCTGCAAATTGCATAAATCACTTTATGTTGTCAAACAAAATGGAAGATGCTGGTACGTAAAATTCACTCCATCCAGAGCAGAAGATCATGTAGTCACCATTGTGTTGGCCCTTCCCGAACTGGATACGAGGATTCTGAAAGATAGACAATGGTTTTTATACATTGGGCTGTCTCAGGTCCAAGCCAAGGTTTTAGGGAAACCTTCTCCAACTTCACCGCCAGATGCTGAGGTGCATTCAAGCTAAACAGCAGCATAAAAAAATGGCAGTAGACAACCTGAGTGTGACTTTTCTGACCGAGGACATCCACATTGCTCTAATTCAAGAACCTTGGATTTCCAAAGGTGGAATTAGAGGTTTGAGCAACTGTGGAGGTAAGCTGATTTATGATTTTTCATGCTCATCTCCCCGACCTATTTAATGATAAAAAATAATATTAATGCTCTGCCTATGCATCAACTGCGTTCCAGAGACTTGGCCGTAGCAAACTCACCCTTCAAATGGAAGAGACTACACCCATAAACAACGATTTTAGAAGAATATGGGAAACCTCGATTAGCCATAATGTGGATATCATTTTTGGCTGCGATGCAAATGGTCACCACATTATGTGGGGGAGTTCCAACACTTATTTGAGAGGTAAGTTTTTATTTGACTTCACCTTAGAAATTTTTAATCTCGGTAATAAACCAACCTTCATCACGTCTGTTAGAAGGAAGGTAATCGATATCACTATTGGTTCTTCCAATATGAGTAAGTGGATAAAAAATTGGTATGTTGATGAGAAGCCATCTTTGGCTGACCACCAACTTATACGTTTTTCTCTTTTAGCGGATGAGTACTGGGATAGGACCTTTAGGGATCTTAATCGGACGAATTGGACTCAATTTCGTGAGGACGTTCGTTCAGCAATCTCTGGTCTTCCGACCAAAATTCGTGATACGACTGACCTGGAACTGTGTGTGAATGGATTGCACCAGGCCCTGGTTGAGTCGTATCACGAAAATTGT
The DNA here is from genome assembly GCA_023313115.1 of Rhysida immarginata. Classification (NCBI taxonomy): domain Eukaryota; kingdom Metazoa; phylum Arthropoda; class Chilopoda; order Scolopendromorpha; family Scolopendridae; genus Rhysida; species Rhysida immarginata. The sequence goes on along the minus strand of JAHWFO010046878.1, from coordinate 244,255 downwards.
CCCCTGCTGAGAAAGAGAAGTAGACCCTGCCGCGTTTGGTAGAATCAGGATCTTTCTCTGCGTAGGCGAGCTGTTAGGAAGCTTTTTAGGAAAGCTATAAACTTGCCCTCGCTGAGTATAATAGAGCCGTTAGACGGCTAAACGTATTTCGTGGAGGAGGTTCTGCGAATCAGTCCAAAAGACTGAAGAAGGAGCTAGATTCAACAAATTTTTAAAGAGAGATAATCCAATTTTTGTTGGTACTCTCTAAAAAACGGATGGTAAATTTACCAAGGATGCTAAAGAAGTCCTTGAGACTCTTATGACAACTCACTTCCCAGGTGCCATGCCCTGTGAAAAGTTGAATATTTATTGCCAGGATTTTTTCATCAATATCTCCAAGGATAGCTGGGCTATGGCCAAGGAAGTGATTACACGTAATGAAGTTGTATGGGCAATTAAGTATTTTGAACCATACAAGTCTCCTGGACCGGATGAGATTACGCCAATCTTGCTTCAGCAAGTATCGGATGTGATTTCACCGATCCTTTGTGTTATCTTTAGGGCCAGTTTAGCTCTAAGTTATATTCCTAATCTGTGGAGGTTGGTCAAAGTGGTCCTTATTCCGAAACCTGGAAAGTACCGCTATGATTTGGCCAAAAGTTTTCGACCGGTTAGTTTATCTTCTTTCATACTTACATATTTTGAAAAGATTATTCATAGGCATTTTAGAGAAACTATTGGGAATCAGTGTCGCCTTCATGTTAATCAATTTGCCTATCAACCAGTTAGTGGTTAAAATCGAGAGAACCCTTGAGTATAGGGAATTGGCTCTTGCAGCTTTTCTCGATATCGAGGGAGCTTTCGATAACACTTATGCTTCAATTGCCAATGCTTTATGTTCTAAAGCAATTGTCCCACTGTTCTGGAAATGGATTCACACCCTTTTGACGGACAGATTTTTTGTCTCCCATTTATGGGGGGGGGGGTACACATCCGACAGTCCAGGGGTTGTCCGTAGGGTGGTATTCTTTCCCCCCTGCTATGGAACCTGGTGGTGGAAGATCTTATTTTTAAGTTAAACAACCGTGGCATATATGTCCAAGGGTATGCGAAAGACATTGTCATCTACGTATCCGGGATTGATATAATTACACTTTTGGACCTGATGCAATCTGCTTTGGATGAGGTTCAAACATGGTGCATTGAGCGGAATTTAAGGGTTAATCCTTTGAAAACCATTTGTAGGAAAGTAATTATTCCTTTTAATCGAACGCCAACCTTGTAAGGAAAGAGGTCAAATACTTAGGGGTTATCCTCGATAGTAAATTGACCTGGAATCAACATCTTGATAAAAGAATAAATCAGGTTAAAATGACACTCTATCAATGTCGCCATGTCCTAGGCAAATGTTGTGGTCTTACCCCAAAAATGACACACTGGCTGCATGTAACAGCCATTAGACCTATCCTTACATATTGTGCTCTGGTTTGGTGGCCAAAGATTTGAGCAGTCTACTGTTAAAGCCAAGCTAGCCTCCCTTCAAAGGTTGGCTTGCTTGGTTATCACGGGTGCTGTCTCAACTGCTCCAATCAGGGCCATGGAAGTTATCCTTTCTCTGACGCCCCTGGATATTCATACCCAGGGAATTGCTAGAAAAAGTTCTTATTATCTGGGTCCTCAAGAGCTATGGGTAGACTTCCCTGGTGTGAAATCTCATACCATCATTAGCCGGATTTTGACCAGCAGTATTTTGCAAATGCCCTCAGATATTGCGGAAACTCGTACCTTCCCTGAGCTCTCAAGTGAGGTCATCATAGACCCCTTGGTAGAGCAGCGAGGGTGGAGTTGGCATTTTCCTAAGGGTCCAATCATTTGGTATACGGATGGCTCACGACATCATCATTACTCTGGCCTGGGTGTTTACTGTGGTGAACCCAAAACCTTTTGCTCTCGTCGACTTGGTAGGTAGGTCACAGTCTTCCAGGAAGAGATGTTAGCTATTATTTACTGTTTACAGATATATAAAGATAAACTCTACGTTCGTAGAAAAATCTTCATACTTAGTGACAGTCAGGCGAACCTTAAGGCCATTAAATCTTCCAAGATAAGTTCTAAAATTACCTTGGAATGTTGTCAACTCCTACAGGTCTTGGCTCTCCAAAATAGCGTTACGTTATTTTGGGTTTCTGGACATAAAAGTATAGTTGGAAATGAGATCGCAGACACCTTAGCAAAACAAGGTGCCAAGTTGGCATCTTGTGGTCCGGAACCTTTTTGCGGTATTTCCAAACAAACCGCAATCTGCGAAATTAATAACATCTCTTATCAAGCGATGACAAAAGGTGGGAACAGACCACCTATTAAAGACATGCCAGACTCATGATTAAGAAACATATTCATAGTCTAACAACTAGTCTACAGCAGCTTAGTAGGAATAAATTACGGGTCATGATTTACTACCAAAATATTTGCATAGAATGGGGATCCTCCAGGAAAAACCAGTATGTTTAATGTGTAATTTGGCGAATGAAACTGTCCATCATATTCTTTTTGAATGTGTCGCTTTGGCAAATTTTCGTCACCTCACCATAAATTCAACTTTTCTTGAGGTCATTCACTAGGATCCAGTAGGTAGCCTGACTCTCTTTTTTATCAAGTCTCTCTTTCTGTAGGTTCTCCTAGGTTTATGGGTCTTAGTGCAAAATTCCCTCCTTGGAATAAGTGCCTAAATTATCTTTGGTTTTCCTTTGATTAACCTACCCGCTCTAATAAGATAAGATCAGACGATTGTTTTTTGCACCATTCTCTTAACAGTCTACGTGGATAACATCGTGGCAGCAACTACAAATGTCTCCATCCTAACGTCCATCATTGAAAAAATGAACCAAAAAATCGACCTCGTGGAGTTGGGAGAGGTAAAGCATCTGCTCGGTATGCATGTGTCACAAGTGAACGGTTCTATTCATCTGTCACGCACATTATATCAAGCAGATCCTGCATGATTATGGCCTTCAAGACATCAAAACAAAAAACCATCGTACTAAGTCCTCATGTAAACCTTGATGATACGGCAGACTCACAATGGTCGATTCTACCCATTACCAATCCCTTCTCGGTTCCTTAAAGTGTGTAATGACTTACACGTGGCCGGATATAGCTTTTGCAGTTACTAGGCTGTCGACATATGCTAAATCGCCTACATACTTGCATATGACTGTTCTTATGGGCATCGCTACTTATCTTAAACACATCTGCGACACATCAATCTTTTTTACGCCATCTATGGGTCCTTTGTGCGCATTTGCTGACGCTAGTTGGCGTGTCACCCCACAGAGTAAAGGATACTCTGGAATTTTCATCAAAATTGGGAAAAATACCATAACCTGGTCTTCTAAGAAGCAACGTTTAGCCACCCTGAGCAGCTGCGAAGAAGAAATAATAGCTATAAACGAATGTGTGATGTCACGAAAATGTCTTTGGGACTCCATAACTGAGTTAGGACAAGGGAAGTTAATTTCTTCCCCTACAATCATTTTTGCTGAGTCAAAGTCTGCCATAGCATGTCTGGGAGCATTGGAATCGAAGAGTAGGACAAGACGCATTTTGAGATTGCATAATTTCATCGCACAAGAAATTAATCTTAAGAATGTGATTCTTATATACGGTTCTTCTCCCGACATGCTGGCAGACGTACTAACTAAACCATTACCTGCCCCTGCTTTACGCAGATTCCTGGATTTCTTATCCTTATCTGAGCAGGATTAGTAATTGTTTATATTAAATTACTTAATTCTTTGGTTTGCTAGCTTACACGAAGGTATTTATAAACTTTATCTTATTCCTTTAAAGTTTATAATTGTAAAGTTACTTACTTCGTCGGATGACAGGAGTTCTAAACGAAATTTTTTTTTTCTTAAATGACTTTAGCTTTAAAATCACAAAAAGGAATTTTTGTTTTGGTCTTATCTTCCATGAAGGCAGTAACCATATTTTCCTTTACATTTGTTAACATATTATACATTTAATATGTATTTTATTTGATAAACGTAGGAATTGTGATAAAATATGTATTAATTAAGATAAATAAAACTCCTTTAATTAAAAGAAAACAAATAAATTAAAATAAATAATAGAAAACAATGAAAAAAGTCACCGAATTGATAAAGTAAATGTTGAAGGACGAAACACAAATGAAACAAAGGTTTTGTGGAGAAACTCGGATGAAATACAGAAGAAACACAGAAGAAACGAAGATCCAGTGAAGAAATGTTACACGAACACAGGGAGGCACGCAGTTATAGATGAAGAAGGAGGTCTATGATGAAAGTTCGATGATTTGTAACACATAGATGACTAACTTGAAATATAACGTTTTCGGTTTTTTTTCCCCATCTTCAGTAATAAAGTTTTTTGAATGAATGGAAGATATAATAATAAAAAAAGAATATTAGAAAAAACGAAACTTGATAAAAATGACAAAAGTTTCACAATAGACATAACAGCTACAGGTATTGGACATTGAAACTGAAACACCTTCGCAAATAGCACTGGATACCCCCAGGGCTGAATAGAACCTTCTGCTAGGTAAATATAAATACACTAAATTTTGAAATATATGAAAAAACTACAAAAGGCAATAACATACCACATTATTTATCACAACAACCCACACACCAAAAAATTAACACAATTAAACAATATAAACAAAGAATAAAAAATCTCACATCTCCAAAATATATCCCACTAAAATTAAAAAATCTGAAAATAAACCTATCAAAAAATAAATATTCTATAGAACTAATTGATAAAATTTATATAGAAGCATTCACCAACACAACAAAAAATAACACAACTCAATACGAACAATACAGAAGATATTCAATACAATACAATACAATAATAAAACCTTTCCCAAACAGAAAAAAATACTAGAACAGATACCAAACATTAAAATCAAACCAAAAATAACAAATAACATAACCAAAACATTAATAACAACCACCAATATAAAAACAACAAAAAATCAAAACAATAACACAATTTCTAATTTCAAAGACATCTGACAAAATAATAAAGAAAAATGGAACATCACTAACATAATATATCAAATTCCATGCACCAACTGTCAACACATTTACACAGGTCAAACCAAAAGATAATTAGTAACATGAATAAAAGAACATGAAAGAGTACTTAGAAACAAAGATAAAAACAATCATTTAGTGAACCACTGCATTAATCAAAATCATAATCCGGATTGGAACAAAATCAAAATCATTAGTAAAGAAATAAATTACAAAAAAGACTAATAAAAGAAACCATCAACATTATTTCGAATGAAAAAATTTAGCCAATCTATAGAAATTAATAATAAATGGAAATTACTACTAAAAATATAATATCACTTCCATTGCACTCAACAATCCTGATCACAACAATCAAGCTAATCATAATACAGGTATTGGACATTGAAACTGAAACACCTGGTAGAAATCCAAAATCTTTATTTAATAAGGTGTTGGGGCACCGTGGGCAGCCAGCACAGCAGTAACACGTCTTGGGAAGGATCGGTAGAGGTCCTGCACAGTTTGCACCCCAAACCATTACTGATCCACCCATTACTGATCCACCTCCGTGTTTGACTGTGGGTGCCAAGCAGTCTGGGTTGTAGGCATCAGAGGGGCTCCTCCAGACGAATACCCTCCCTGTTGTTTGGAAGACAGTGTAGCTGGACTCGTCCGAGAATATGACGCGTTTGAGGTCATCCAACGTCCAGTTTTTATGCGTCCGGCACCACTGAACCCGCTTAGAGGCATTTGTACTACTGATGAAAGGCTTTGGTATAGCAACCCTGCCATGGATGTTGGATTTATGCAGGTAACGACGGATTGTCTTCGTGCACACAGGTTCCTGGAGGTGTGTATTCATTTCTGCGGTGATTTCAGCTGCGGTGGTTTTCCGCTTTCGTGCAACAATCCTGGTCAATGTCCTGATGTCTCCTTCCGACAACTTCCGTTTTCCCCTGCAGTTGCTCCACCTGGACGTGGTTCGTCCTTCCTGTTCATATGCACACATCACCCTGGATACTGTAGTACGTGAGACATCACAAAGTGTGGCAATTTTGGACAGAGATGCACCTGCTAGACGCGCCCCAACAATCTGCCCTCTTTTGAAGTCGGATATGTCTCCCATTATAGCGCTCTGCACAGACAATTTGAAGCTTACTATCGAACTTTTCTACTGGAGTGACTACCAAGACCTCTAACACGTGATTCATTGACATGCATACGATTAATTACCTAGCAGAAGGTTCTATTCAGCCCTGGGGGTATCCAGTGCTATTTGCGAAGGTGTTTCAGTTTCAATGTCCAATACCTGTATCACACATTGTATTAGATTACATTGTTTTGTTTTTTATTATTATATCTTCCATTCATTCAAAAAACTTCATTACTGAAGATGGGAAAAAAATCCAGAAAACGTTATATTAGAAGTTAGTCATCTACGTGTTACGAATCATCAAACTTTCATCATAGACCTTCTTCATCTATAACTGTGTGCCTCCGTGTGTTCGTGTAACATTTCTTCACTAGATCTTCGTTTCTTCTGTGTTTCTTCTGTATTTCATCTGAGTTTCTCCACAAGACCTTTGTTGCATTTGTGTTTCGTCCTTCAACATTTATTTTATCAATTGGGTAACTTTTTTCATTGTTTTCTATTATTTATTTTAATTTATTTGTTTTCTTGTAATTAAAGGAGTTTTATTTATCTTAATTAATATGTTTTTTATTTGGTATCCCAAAATGCAAATATTGCATATCTTTATTGGCTAAAATGCATAGCATACTGTGTGCACACATTAAAATGAAAAAAAAATAATAAAAGTCATAAATGTTTCTTTGTTTATTATAACTTAGATAATTTTTTTATCATAACTAGTATATGGAACGTCAGTATCCATCATTATTTTGTTGTATTCAAGAAAATTACAGGGGTCTTTGTTCGGGAAAACTCAGATTGAATCATATTTTATAGAATATTCTTTATGTACAGATTTATTTTGTATTTCATAAATAAATATCTCATTCTTAAACCAAAATAAAATTTTTTTAAACTAGCCATGTCTATTCTAATGTTTGAGGTTCTTTTAAGTATCACCTCTTAAATTCTATTCTATTTATTGCTTCCCCCTCTGAACAATTAACATTAACTTTACGTTATATTCATTTATGACACATCATTCCAAGTTGTTTGATATACAGAGTTTGAGTCAAAAGTAGTGGCCGACTCGAGAGGGGGGTTAGAGTTTGACGAATTCTGGGAGAAAACCACTAACCACAACGGTATATCGCTATTTATTAAGAGAAAGCAATGGGAAGAAACGTCAGTACGAATTTCAATGCCATAGATATCGTGCCACCTGTGGCAGCCTGTGTAAAAATATGGCAGAAAAATTGGTGATACGCAGGCTCCTTCGTCAGTATTGGAAAAAGGGGACCTGTGCGTAAGCAACAGCCGCTGAAGTTTGCATGGTGGAAGGTCAGGGTGTCACCAATGAACGCACAGCACGACAGTGGTTCTCTCGCTTTTCTTCTCCAGACATGGGCCTGGAAGTTGCACCAAGGTGCGAAAGACCCAAAGAAGTGGACGACGCAGCTCTACAGCACCAACTGGAAGCCAGCCCAGGCAGCACCACCCATGGACTAGCAGGGGACATCGAGACATCACAATTGAGTGTGGTTCGACATCTGCACGCCATGGGAAAGGTCAACAGGAGCTGCCCAGTTGCACCCCACGAGCTAACGGAGTTGGAGGGCATCGAGGTTCTGCCACATCCAGTATACAATCCCGACCTAGCTCCTGACTACCATCTCTTCCAGTCCATGGCATACTTCTTGCATTGATGGCACATCGCCAATATCAATGAGGTTGAAGACGCCATGCATGACTTTTTCGCCCAGAAACCGGAGGAGTGGTTTCGCGAGGGTATCAGCCAACTGGCTGATAGTTGGATAAAGACCATCGAGCATCATGGACTCTACTTTGATGATTAGCAATGAGCGGTTCCTGTCTGGTGCCTATTTAAAAGTTTGCGTGGTGATCGGCAACTACTTTTGATTACATTCCATATATAAGCATTAAAATTATCCAATGGACCATAATGATATCATTAAGCAACCAATGATAAAGATTTGAACCAATTTGGATTATTACTTTTACGTTATATATATTCATGACACATCACCAAGTTGTATGATATAATGCATGTCATATTTTAGTATTGAAATTGTGACGAGACAACTCGCACAACAGATGTATTTCTTAAAAACGCATCTTTGTTATTATTTCCATAGTATTGACCTAAGCAATCCTTGTAAAATGGGGGGGAAATTTGACTAAGATATGAAGGGAAAAAGAAAATGTAAAAACGATTGATCGAATTAGTTTATAGATATTAAGATTAATTAATTAATGAGGTTACATTTGGAAATTATCTTAATTCATAAAATTATAAATTAAAATTATACAGAGACACATTATATTGAATTATACATAATCGAATGATATTTTGTTAGGGATTATGGGGCCGGCTTCTCAGCAGGGAGAAGGAAGGACGGAGGCGTCACAGGAGCAAGAAGAGCGAGAGAGATAGGAGAACCAATGAGAGATCTTCCTCCTTCGATGATGAGCAGGGCACCATCCTTAGCTAGGTTATAAAAGAGAACACATAGAAGAGTTGTGCCTCTTCATCTTCCTCTTCTCCTATGGATAAACCTTGAGAGAGTGTGTGGAAAGTTTCCATGAGAAACGTAAGCTGAACACATGACACGGTGGTAACTATGCTCCTTATGTCGGAGATGTCTTCTCAACCAATTGCAATATTGGGATTATTCAAAAAACCCATACGTCATCAGCAGATAAGTACTCGATTGGGGTGCATATATAATGAGCTAGGCGCCCCGATTTCAACCAATCAGCGTGCAGTATTCGCATCACGTGACCACCCCAACCCCCCACCCCCTTCCTGCCGTCACAGGCGTTCAACCAATCAGCGGGCAGAAGGCGACTCACGTGACCACTCACCCCCTCCACCCTCGTTTTCGCATCACGTGACCACCCCAACCCCCCACCCCCTTCCTGCCGTCA
>JAHWFO010046878.1:204586-217485 GCA_023313115.1 Rhysida immarginata | reverse complement strand
GGGTGGACGTCAATTGGGTGGACGCGACAATTGGGTGGACGTCAATTAGGTGGACGCGACAATTCGGTGAACGTCAATTGGGTGGATGGCAATTCGGTGGAAATGCAAATTCGATCGGGATTTTTAAATCACCGAAGAATTTTAGATATTTAACTCGTTGTTTATCTATAATTGACACATCTTTTTTGCAATTACAAAACAATCTGCTTCATTCATTTTAGTTCGAAATCACTTTATATTGAGGAATCTTTTATTTATTATTTATTAGTTTACAGATAAACGAGATTATTTCTTTATTAAATGATTTTGTAAAAAGTGTAACATTTTCTATTTTTTCTCATTGCTCAGAGTTCCATTATTCAATTAAAAATATTTTAGCTCTTGAATTATTTCTTATGCTCATTCAAAGGGGCCAATACCAATAATAGGCAGCTGAATGTGTGACTTGGCATTAATTAGGCCGTCCCCCCCCCCAATCCTCTTGTTCTAACCTAACCGCGTAACTTATGATAAGTAAGAGTTGAATTAAGAGTCATACATATATGATAATTATATATATTAGAATAAAAGGAATATATATGAGTTAGTAGGTTAGTAGTTAGTAAATGAATAGTGTAGGAGTGAGATGAAAAACAATAGCTTTCAGTTTATGCTCCTGTTGCGTGTCATTTTAAAATAAGCGAAGGCGGTTTTATGAAAATGAGGAAATAGGATGCCTACAATTGTTCTTAGTCAACGAAGTTAAGCATTATAAAGCTATTATGAACTTATTAGTTTTGTTGAGAAATATGTTAAAAATGAATATTATTAAAACTTCTGACGTTAGCATTGTGCAGTTGGATTATTGTTCAGATTTTGAGATGTACATAAAGAACTTTATTTTTAAATCCTCATTTTATAATTGAATTTTTAAAATTACGTTTTTACATTCTTTTTTACATATTTCTTTTTATGTTTCAAATAGTCTATGATTGTTTAGTGTGGTTAAAAAAAACAAACTATTATTGCTTTGAACATGTTTTTTGCAGATAATTTACTATTGATGTTTTATTTATTTAATGACTGATTGTTCAGTTATTGTTGAGAAATATAATATATAGAATTTTTTTAAATTGTTTTAATGCTAATAAAATTATATTTTTGATAGATAAATATGTTTGATTATACAGTAAAACCCCGTTACAACGTACCTCACTTTAACGTACATTTCAGAATAACGTACAAATTTCAAATCCCCCTCCCAAACGTAGGCATTTTAATGCTAAAAAGTTTTAGAATAACGTACCTCACTTTAACGTACATTTCAGAATAACGTACTAATTTTACATCCCCTTGGTTAAATTATCCCTTCAGTACAACGTGCATCGTTCACATGTCTTGCACTGATTGGTCAATGCAGCCCATGCGAAAGCTGCAACTGGGCCAATGGGCTAATTAAGCCGAGTTCACATTTCATTGGTTGGTCAGTAACCCGGAAATCTCTGCATGCTACTCAATCTAGCATGTTCAATTGTCGATTGTCGCATGCGATCGGGTTAGGTACGGGAATGTAACCGGGAAAAGTCAGGGAATTTTTCATTTCAACATTTCCCTACATATTGTATATCCTATAGTGTATTTGTATTGAAGAAAATAAAATGCATTCATGTATTCTTATGATTTTCTATGAATATATGCATTTTTCACAAGCCCCCTCCCCCAGTTTCAGTATAACGTACACCTCAGAATAATGTACAAATTTCCAGGTCCCTTGAAGTACGTTGTAACGAGGTTTTACTGTATACATTTATGAGAAATTATATTTTCGAGAAAAAAATAAATAGTTGGCTCGATGGGCGGCAAGAACGCTAATTATAATATTATAGTGTTTTGATTTCGCCTAGGGCATTTGTCCCTAGTCAAGGCATAGTGGAAAAATCCTTGGGTTTATCTCGGGATAGGAAGGGCTAGATGGCTATTTTTTTTATAGATACACCTGCTCTTCTGGGGTGTGGAATTTGAAATAAATATATGAGGGAGTATATAAAAATATATTTCAAAAAAGCACAAAATACCAACACCTTTACAGAATAAAGCCAGTAAAAATACTCCAAAGATTCTCCGAGAACATCTACCATATATTAAATACAGCTAAAATTCCGTTATAATGAAGCTGAGAGGGTGATAAAATAAATTTGTTAAACTAAAATTAACGAAAACGGCTGCATACGTTATCTACATAGAAATTATATGCATGTGGGTATTATATAGCTCATTCTATCTTTTAAGCAAAATGAATTCTGCTTAAGGCATCTATTTTCTTTTTTTTTAAATGAGGTTATTTTTTGATGTACTTAATGCATTGTTGCCATTTTGCCTACAAATTCTTCAGTATCACTTATCTGTTTGTACACTTCATCAGTCTCATTTGGGCGACTTGATAAATATAAACTTTTAAGTTTGTTTAAATTGACCCCTCGCAACGAGCGCAGAGAAAGTAAGGCCCCGTTCACTTAGGACGCTGCGAGTCCTGCGACGAAATTTCTATAGGACTCGAACAATGGATAACGGAGTTAATCTAAGTGAACACGGCCTAAAACAGAGCCGCCGGAGGGTCACCAGCCCACAAAAGGAGTGTTGCCGTTAGCGCGCCCAGTGGACATTGCGATGTTGAACTTAGAAAAATGAGCTCTGGTCGCCCCCCCCCCTCTTTCTTGACTATTATACTTAAGTGCTTTATCTCACTCCTACATTCTTCTACGATATTCTTTTATTCTAATAATTATATTTCTATTCCAATTTTATGATATTTAATTCAACTCTTATATATCATATCATATATCACGTCATATATATCATAGGTCACCTATGCATATATATTACGCGGTTAGGTTAGGGCAAGAAGACTGCGAGGGGGGGGATCAACGGGCTAATTAATTAATAATAAGAAATAATCTCATTTATTTGTAAGCTTAATAAATATTAAATAAAAGTTTCCTCAATATAAAGTGATTTCGACCTAAAATGAATGAAGCAAATTGTTTTGTAATTGCAAAAAAGATGTGTCAATTATAGATAAACAATGAGTTAAATATCTAAAATTCTTCGGCGATTTAAAAATCTCGATCGAATTTGCATTTCCACCGAATTGTCATCCACCCAATTGACGTTCACCGAATTGTCGCGTCCACCTAATTGACGTCCACCCAATTGTCGCCTCCACCCAATTGACGTTCACCGAATTGTCGCGTCCACCTAATTGACGTCCACCCAATTGTCGCCTCCACCCAATTGACGCTCACCCAATTGTCACGTCCACCCAATTGACGTCCACCCAATTGTCGCGTCCACCCAATTGACGTCCACCCAATTGTGGCGTCCACCCAATTGACGTCCACCCAATTGTCGCGTCCACCCAATTGTCGCGTCCACCCAATTGTCGCGTCCACCCAATTGACGTCCACCCAATTGTCGCGTCCACCCAATTGACGTCCACCGAATTGACGTTCACCGAATCGTCGTTCACCGAATCGTCGTTCACCGAATTGTCGTCCACCGAATCGTCGTCCACCGAATCGTCGTTCACTGAATTGTCGCGTCCACCGAATTGGCGTTCACCCAATTGTCGCGTCCAGCGAATTGTCGTTCACCCAAATGTCGTCCACCGAATTGTCATCCACCCAATTGTCGGGCTCCCGTGATTATTATGTTCAGGCTCATGGTGTAAGAATTGTTGGATAAATATTTCTTTTATTATTACGTTCATACAGGTAACATCTGAATTTGATTTATTCTACTCTGATTTTGATTTAAGTAGATTTAAGTTAGCTAAGATGATTGCAGTTGTAAGAGTGATTTTGATTAAGAGAAATTGTTGGGGTTCAGAAATTAATTATATAGAATGGGAAGGTTAGTGATTGGGAGTAATAGGCATTATGGCAAATAACATTAATAACATGCAACTTTTAAGCTTATATACTGAAGTACCCATCTTTGATAGTAGCTGTAATGTAAATGAATATTTCCAGAGAATTGAAGAGATCTCCGATACCGGAAATTGGATGGCAGATACAAAATTTAAAACGGCGAAAGTCAGGTTAGCAGGGGATGTGCTGTATTTCACACGTGAGCATCGAGACAGAGTAGCAGCAGAAAATTATCACGTCATCAAAAGGTTAATGACTGCTCGATTTTTTTAAAGAAACCATGGCACAGAATTAGGGCAGATTTGCAGAATGTCATCAGGAGCGCGGCGGAAAAGTTAGGCAATTTGCAATGCAATTGCAGTCATTAGGAAGAAAACTGTTAGCTCCGATTGAAGGAGGAGGAGAAATTGTAATGCTAAGCATGAATATGCGCAGCAGTTACTAAACAATAGAATAAAGGATAAGTTTCTTACCAGTATAATAATTAGTTTACAAAAAGTTATGATTTACCATAAACCTACCACATTATAAGTAGCAATAGAGTTTGCAGAAGATTTAGAAGAGGCGGCATAACGTTCAACAAATAAACAGACGACTATACATGTAGTTGATGATATGAATCGCGAAGAGGAGTTAGCAGACCAGCGAATAATCATGAAGCGAATAATCAGCGAATAATGAATGTTAGAAAGCGTTTTAGGAAATAAAGCAAGGGAAAACAGAGGTGAAGGGCAGTGAGCGAAGAAAAAATACAGGTACCGTACCCCTAGATCTCGGAACAAAAACAGAATAATAATTTTCAGCCTGTAAGCTGTGATCGAATTAGGAAAAATGTTGTATGTCTTTATAACATGACAGGAGCTGTCGGAATAAAGTTAGAAATAATCGGAAACAAATTAATTAGAGACCGAGGAAAGCCTCTTCTGTGAGCAGAAACCTCAGTTATTGAAACGTGCTGCATTAAGCAGGTACGTCCACATTAAAAGCGTCATATTCATGTACGTACTCAACAGTTTAAAAAACCTAGGTGTTTCTGTTGTAACCACGTCTGACACAAACAGAAATTTTGATGGTTTTGAAGGAAAAAGTAACTCCTGGAAAGGAAGGAGAGGGACTGTATTAATGAATTAACGCTAGAAAACGTCAATATAATAAATCTCTCAGATGGTTGGTTTAGTACCAACAGATTCATGCGAAAATTCTACACATAGACTATAGAGAAAATTATGGGAATAGACACCAAGGCAGTAGATAAATGCAGAAATGAAAAAGACTAGGTAGCTGGAGGCACGGCTTGTGAGCAAAATTGGTGTTCCTCAGATGTTAGAAACATTCTGAGGAGAAGAGAAACAAATATTATCAAATGCAGTCAGGAAATCTGTAGAGAGGAATGACAGATTAACTGATAGAGTGGAATAGTTAAAACATGATTGGGCAGACATTCATAGAAGAATTTTGAGCAGCATGTAGAAGCGTGTGGATTTACATGCACCCATTTGAATAATGAAATGAAGATGCTCGAGGGTAAGGTGGACGAGATATACCTCCCCTGGCCAGGGTTCAGAGCCGATCAACCTAGACGAGGGCCTGAGGCAGCTCAGCCCCAGAGGGGATGTGGAGAGACAGACAGACCACCCCATCCTTACAATTTACGTAGTCGAGAACCAGTAGAGGATGAAAGTTGGATTAGAGAATCCTCATGGGACTTGCGTGTGGTCAACCAAAACAGAGAAAATGCTAATTCAAACACTGTAGAATGGATAGAAACACGACCAGGTTTTGACTCGGAATTTACAGAAATCATAAGAAATAAGGAGGTCGCGGGAAATGCTGTAAACACTTTCGCAAGAGCGGTAGTTTGGTTTGGTTTGCTTGGTTTTAATGTCCTTTTCAACTGCCATAGTCATTTCAGGACGGCGTTATAAGGGCTGCAAATTTTGCCTCGCAAAGATTCTTTAGCATGTAGCCGGCAAACGACTACACAGAATCAACGGCTTTACTTCCCTTCCGAAAAAAGTGGGTGGACTCAGGATTTTCTCCCTGAAAAAATTCCTTGTCATCCTCAGGCATCAGAGGCAATCACGCAACCACTGAGCCACCGAGGGCGATCCAAGAACGGTGGAGAAATAAGGAAATTCGGGACGACCAGAGACAGTTGACGCACATCAAATTACAGAACTGTGGAAGGTGATGAGTCAAGGGAACAAATGTCAAATGGAGGAGGGACAAACCAAACATAGCATGAATTTATGAAAGAATGAAGCTGTTTGTGAAAGTTATTCATTCCGCCATTATCATCTTAATTCTTATTAGTTGTGTAGTGTTTTAGATCGGTCTATTTTGATTCTATCTTATTCGATTTTAGAAACAGGAGTTTTAAAATTCTTACTGTAAACTTAAATTAAGCCATTAGAGCTACTTAAGAATATGTTTAGCAGTAAATAGATAATCTGATCAAGAAGAATAGATATCATTTCTCTAGGTGTAGAATGAGTCACTGTAGAACAGAAGAATATTATGGTTTGTAATTATAAAAATTAAGGAAACAATAAATATTGGTAGATATGAAGTTTAATCTTTATATTATTCATGAGAATGAATTTTTGACGTTCTATGAAAATGGAAATCAGCTACCAGAGAATATTGCTCTGATTTCTACTCAATGGGAAGTTTGTATCATTGCTATAGAATTTGGTATCTAATTGAAAATCAATTTTTAACTAGGATGAGTTTCAGCAACTACCATGACTAATCTGATGGTTCCCTTTTTTATTTGAATGTTTTTAAACGATGGGTTACTCATTAAAATGCTATCTGTAGACGTTTTGTCATGTCTGAGTTAAATTGGGGAAAGGGTAATACAGAAACCTTTGTTGTTTTAACCATTGGAGATTAATATATAACCGTAGTTAGTACTGAATGGATAGTTGTTAATTTTGGATTAGTTTTGTTGGTTAGAATTATTATTGCAATTCTTGATTGTTATTTTCAATGATAGCCATTGGACACGAGATTCATACCTTAACTTTATTATAAAGTGATGATTTTTAAATAAGCAGAGAAGGAAAGTCCTACCTCGCTGCTGATGTTGTTTTCACCATCTCAGGTTGCAGAGGAGCACCATCGACTACCAAGTCAGCTGAGAAGACTACGTCATCACAGCGTCAACCACCACCTTCACCACCTGCATCTGAGTGGTGATGTGGAACTTTTTAACTGTCTGAATTTCAACAGAGTTTTTAACCCATATTTATACAAATCGTGAATGTTCTGTGGACTTTGATGTCTTGAATACAACAAACAAACAGGTATTTCCAAGAGACTTAATTGTGAACTGAATTCTAAATATTTACGAACTAATAAAAATTAATGCCTGGACCAGCGACTTTGATTAGGAATCATCATCAGGTGATGTGATATGGAACAGTTTTCTGACTGAACATTCCTAAATGTAACTTCATTTATATTTCGAAAATTTTAATGAACTTGGTTAATACAGACATATGACGTTGTTATTATGTTTCCATTATACTGTATGAACGTTTTGAGATTTCTATTAATACTGAATATTTCTGCTTAGTTCGTGTATGTCAGCGATAATCATTTAGTGCATACTTATAAACAATGAAACATGATTCTATTACTTTTATTTCAAAAATTTGATAGATAGTAACTTTTAATTTGTGAATGAATTCTAGATGAATCAGAGACTTTGAACATTAAATGACTCTACCTGAACATTTGATTATCCATTTTTAAATCTAATGTCGTATGGTTATTATGGATGAAAATTCCTTGAATAGGTAATAAGAACTCTTGGGAATTGCTGAATTAAACAGTATTGCCACTGTATAATTTACATAAGCTATATTAAGTCAATATTTACGATGCCGTTTATCTCAACTAGAGAATTTACTTCGCTTATACTGTGGATAATTGTAATTACTATTTACTCATTTACAATTTATGTAATCATTACCTATGTGACTATAAATTATTTGTTATGGATTTTTATAAACTAGATAAAACAGGGTGCAAGAGAGCAGGAGAGGCACGAGATTGCCCACATGGAATGGGAGCAAGAAGAAGTGTTTGGGGATGACAACTAGAGTCCAACAATCAACAGGTTTGGCTAAGCTTTTCTTGAATACATGTTTGAATTGCCATTATGAAAGTAGAAAAGTTTCATCTTAGGATAATTCCTGTTCTCTAAAAAGGGAGCAATGTAGTTCCTACACTTTATTATAACAACAAATAATAAGCTGAGTTCAGTTTTAAGTTGAGAAGCTATATTCATGTGCGGATTCACAGTATATTTGGAAGAAGAAGGTAGAAGTGTAATTAATGGACATTTTTGTCATTTATCATATTCTTTATAAAATATCATTAGAAATTATTCTCATTACGTTTCTCATCAGTTTTCCACGTTTAATCAACTGCATTCCTGAGCTATTAGTTATAAATGAGGATAAGAGACTTTAGTAAACAATAAAAGCATTTTAGAATTCAATAAAATAAAATCAATTTTCAGTGAAGGAGTGTTTTTTCCTTTCTTCCTAAGTAGAGACAGAATGTGAGACTGGATGTTTCATCCACCCCTTGCCTTGTAGGAGCAACTTGAGGCACCTTCGGGAGCAGCTTTGCTTCTCCCTCGAGGCCAAGTTCCAAGCACATTATGTATATAAATGTTGGGATGAACGGAATTATTGACATCCGTGAGGGAATGTTGTCTCCCATCTCAACCAATTGCAATATTGAGATTATTCAAAAAACCCATACATCATCAATACGTAATTAAGAACGATAATTTGGGATGTTCTCAAGTGGTGAGTCTGTCGTTCTCCTGGTGAGGCTGTCATTCTCCTGGTTCTTCCATCTCCGCTACTGCCAAAATGATATCAGAGCAGACTTCATGGAATGAAAGATATATGAGACCATGCTGGAATAGGATGCTGACGTGTTTGTATGTAAAGCAAGGATGGATTTTAAAATTAAGAAAGACATAGAAGGTCATACTTTGACAACTGTCATTTGGGCTGTGCGAGAGTCAAGGGCAGCCACCCTCATACTTGAGCAAAAGCCACCCTACTCAAAGGCAGGCAGATTTCAAGATCAGGACAGACATCCCAGATTACACCCGGATAAGATGTAGCAACTCAGCTGGTTGAAGATGCATTGGCTCGCTTGTCTTCTGCTTTATTCAGCTGGCAAACACAATGATGCAGATTTCCAGATGATAAGATGATTTTACTATAGCCCTCTAATGAACGGGTGTTCTTTTTAGGCGTATGTGCGGGTATACTCAAAGACAGCGCCAAGAAGGAACCGTAGATTTCTCATCTTCGACTGCTGACGTCAGATCTTCATGCTTGTGACAGGCACTGTGGGATGGGAATATAAACTTTCCTCCCACAAGGTAACCTGGCTGGGGCCTAAATGACTTGTTTCGGGTGACTTTCTACCCACAGATGACGAATTGAGTTGCCATATGCTGTCCGAGATCGATGGCCACCGAGCCACCAATTGCTCAAAAAAATAACACTTGTATAAATGGCATTAGGAGAGAGGGGTGTCCAGGGGCTTTGACTGACTGCTTTTCTCTCAAGCTCCAATTGAGAAAATGTTGAGGTTAGATAAAAGGTGTAGTTTATTTATATTTGTGTGAAATAATAGACCCGATAAGAAATTGTTATTAAGGTACTTGTAAAAATGGGACTCTTTTCTTTTTAATGACAAGAATAATCGTCCACACGACATAGTGTCTTCATTACCTTGAACTTTTAATGTGTATCCTGTATTAACCTTTAAGCAAAATATCATAAACAATCAATCATTATAAGACATAATTTGTCATCAAACATCAATTCTAAGTGTAAAAAAATAATTTAAATTCAAATGAATCTGATAACTTTTAATTCATTTTGTGAGACTTTTAGTTTCTTTAAACATTATTTGACATCGACATTTGATAGTAATCTAATCCAAATGGAGTCAGCATTTAACTAATTACAAGCAATTAGCTGTTATATAAATTTCAGAAAATATTACAAAAAGTTAATATCAAAGTTATTACAAGAAGATATCTCAAAAAAATTATTATAAAAATTATTATGTTAAATTTCAGTGAAATTATATGTTAACTTATTATTTTATTCAATTTATTTCGTTTCATATTAATCTGTTTAATTCTTTTTTTGTAAAGGTGTTTAAAAATATCTTCTAAGTTATATTAATCCCCTCAGTACAACAACAATAGGAAAGCTTATCTCATCCAGTCTAACTCACTTTCAATCTAAAGGAGCGCATACACTCGCTGATGCGGCCAGTGACAGGCCAAAGGCCGCAGGCATTTTTCACCTCGCCTGTTGCCTTTACCGCCCACACACAGTTACAGGCCGAGTCTGTCAGTGTACAGGCCAGCTGGGTTGGCAAAGCTCCAACTTTCTGCTAAATTCCAGTTTTGTTGTAGATTTCTTGGGCGTAGATGAAAATGCATTTCACTACTTTTGCAAATTATATAATTAAAAAAATATATATAGCTATTGTTGCACTTAAATTATCGATCTCTTGGAGCCAGGAGTTGATACAACCACAACACCTGATTCCAAGGCAAGGTCCCCAACAGATACCTTCTAACTATCCCAACCCGTAGCCTCTAGCTGAACCAAAAAGGGTGTGGTCGTATACTAATATTCTTATGTTATTTATCCATGTATAAAGGAAAATACTTGATCAGACACAACTCTGACAAAATCTGGGGCTTTATTCTGTTGAATAACGTCAAACATTAACATCACAAGCAAAATGGAACATAAAAGTTTCATATTGGGAGTCTTTCTTTTCTTGAGATTATCTTTCCCACAAAATCCAGTTATTCAGTTTATCTTTGTGTTTTTCTTTTCTTTTTTAAACTCTTATCTCCACTTCTATATTAAAATCAAGCCTTGCTCTTATCTTATATTTATTTTATTTATTTATTTATTTATTTATTTATAGAAAAAAAATTCTTACAGAATCCGACCAGGGCCAGTATGGCTCAAGGCCGACATGTTAGGTCCCTGGTGGATTATACAATAAATACACACTGGTAAATCAAACAGAACTAGGTTAGTGGGTTAGTAGGGGAATTTGAGAGATATTTCTTTATACTCCCTTAAATTAGATTACTTCCTACATAAAATAAAGGAACAGCCCGCAGCAGTCAGAAAAAGAAATAAAATTCCAAAAAAATTTAGGGTTCTTCGTGAACTATTAACATCTTTTCCTTTAAATTAAATTCATAACTGGTTTTGTCAAAATTCATTTAACATTTCCCGAAAACACAAAGGTAGATTTAATAAAGCTTCAAGGAGTCCGATCGTCTGTTTTTTATACCTCGGGAGATCATTTCATCTTTCTTTTTATCAGGTACATGAGCTGGCTTTATCTTAATTACCGACTTTCTTACACTTAGACCATCAGCATTAAATTTTAAATTGTCCGAGCAAGTGTTTGTGGTTAATACTTTCTTAACATTCTTTTTTGTTTTAGATGAATTCTTTCCAATGGACACTGCCAGGAAGTACAGCCTAACCGACGGGCAAGGTAAGTAAGGGGGGGGGGGCAAGGACTATCAACGGGTTAATTAGTATTGGTTAGTACGGGGCGCGATCTTAAACTACTGATACCTCACAGGATTCTCATCAAATTCATCGCAAATCACACTGTCGTCGTTTGACTCGGTCTTGGATTTTCTCCCTGAGAAAGAATGAAACTTTTCACCGTTCTTCCAACTGAGTTCTCTTTGCTCATGAAGTCTACTCGATGTCTTTTCGTTAAACGTTCCGTTTTTCCTCTCCGTGCTTTTTTTGAATATAAAATCAAAAAAACAAGACAGTTTCTGGCTAAACCTAGTAATCATGGCCGAAATTCGAACGTTTTTACCAGACGAAAGCGTCTAACCACGCCATGAAAGTTTGGAGTGAACTCTGAGCTTTAGACGTCTATATTCCAGGCTCCTTGGACATCGTGGCGCTGAAATATTCATCGGTTTTTCCACATGCTCCCTCCTGAACACTACATCGAGGATTGGCGTGACTTCTCTCGTAGATCCATGATTGAACCGGACATCTCTCTTGCTCCGAAAAAAAACTCGACCGCTTACTCTGCCTCCTTCCAAACGTACATTTTTTTAGAAGCTCGCTGAAAACCGAAGCTCACATTGTTATCTTCTTCACGCGACCAACGATCCAACCTCCAAAGTAATGTAAACTTTTTATTCTCCAACAATGCCTCTGTTAAAAATGTGTCAAAATTATATTAAATACATTTGAGTTATCACAATCCTGATTATTTTCATTCAATTCAATTCCTACATTCATTATCTACATATAGTCATTTCCATATTATTTCTGTTTTATCTCCTATTCCCCCTCGATAACATTTTGCGACCGCAACAATCGGATATTTACTGGCAGACGGGGGTGTATCCTCGTAAAAAAAAACGTCTTGTTTTGTTTCGAGACACTCATGGAACGTCAAATTCTTTTTTTTGGGCGTTACACTAAGTGTGTGTGTGTGGGTGTGTGTGTGTGTGTGTGTGTGTGACAACAATGAGCTGGCTAAATAATTCGCAAATAAGTTCCTTTGAACTTATCACAATATCAAAATCAATATTGAAAGTATTGCTAAAATCAAATAAAAAATAAAATTAAATTAAATAAAGGGTCATATTTTGCCAAGAATTTTAACACCTAATTTCTCAAGTAATCCATATTTCAGTTATTGAATGTACATATTTATTGAAGTAATAATTTCGTAGAGGGTGTGAGTTAATTCAAATAAACGAGAAATTTACTTTTTAAACGGGTTGAATTAATTTATAATTTAAAAAAATGTTAGGTTTTAAATATCGCTGAAGTTGCTGGCACTGATAGAATCCAACTTATTGAAACAAATCACTTCAAATTGAGTATTTCGTTCTAAAGATTTTCATATACAGGGTGAATACAAAAG
>JAHWFO010046878.1:163659-194586 GCA_023313115.1 Rhysida immarginata | reverse complement strand
GAATCATCCGCCCCTTCCATTATATAATACACTCAATCTTGTAATTTGTTGCAATTAATTTCATTTATTCCATCAATGTTTAATTTGTATTCGACAATCGACAATCGAACAGCGCAGGGAAGAAAAACAAAACGAGCGGTCCGGAAACTATGCTTCCACTGCCATACTCATCCAGTATTATAGCCAAAAGAAATACGCTGAATTAGGAAAGAAGCCAGATGAACCTGGTTAAGTCATCCACAGGATACGTAGGAGTCCTTTCGTATCAGGACGATAAAGTTGATTGTTGATTGACAATAGGACCTGGAAGAGCTAGGTGATCCAATAGGGTGAGAAGATGGCCTTTTGGATGTCATCGAAGTTGACGTCCGGTATGTGACGAGGCCTGCGATGTCTAAGGAGGCTTCTAAAGGTGAGCGGATGCTTAAGAATACCTGCAACCAGAGGATTGGGATGGTCCTTCATCTTCGGAAGAAGCTTCTTCAGCGACACTTTGACGTAGTTTCCAATGATAGGTCTACCGGAATCTTCAGCAATAGAAATATTAGTTGCTATTCTCCTGTCGAGTTGGGCTATAGTTCCTCATGGTGACGTTTTGGAATGTTTGTAGGTCCTTCCATCTGGATTTGCAGTTTGTAGCCCAGGCAGGCATACCGTACAG
Organism: Rhysida immarginata; assembly: GCA_023313115.1. Lineage (NCBI taxonomy): Eukaryota > Metazoa > Arthropoda > Chilopoda > Scolopendromorpha > Scolopendridae > Rhysida > Rhysida immarginata. Next base: position 193,925 of record JAHWFO010046878.1, on the reverse strand, counting down.
AAGAATGGTTCGGATTACCATTTATATAGCAAAAGTTTGCTGTCCACTCCAAGCAAACTGTTTCGTCCCAGAAGGGCAACCAGACTAAACTTCGCCTTCTTGGCCTTGTTGATAGCATAAGAGAGATGGTCGCCCCAATTTAGCTTGGCATCTACTACAACTCCGAGTATTTATAATTCTTTACCCACTCGAGCTCCTTGCCAGATAGGAAGATTGGCTTCGGGGGTTTTCTAAGTTTTTTGGTAACGAACATGGCTTTACATTTATCTACGTTCAGATTTAACCTCCACTTAGCAAACCATTTCTCACACAGATGCACAGCATTTTGTAACCGAGATAAGACATGAGCGGGATTTCAGGCACAAGTCATGATGGACACATCGTCAGCAAACAGGTATAATTCGCACTTTGTAAATGCTGGGAAGTCATGAATGAAGAAGTTGAACAACGCAGGGCCCAGGACAGAGCCTTGGGGAACACCAGCCTTGTTGTCATAAGGGTTAGACATGGAGCAGCCAAACCAGACACGAAAAGTCCTGTTCGACAGAAAAGAACTAATCAAAGCGCTCAGCTCGTCAGGAAAGCCACAAGTAATCATATTGTATCTCAGGCCATTATGCCAGACCTGATCAAAAGCCTTCCGTACATCTAGAAAGATAAGACCACCGTATTTGGCGCAATTTAGGGGAGTGTTTAGATCAGCAACAAGCCTCCAAAGCTGTAGTTGACAAGAGCGTCCCGGGCGAAACCCAAATTGCTCCTCACGAACAAGATTATTGGTCACGCAGAAAGCATTAAACCTCCTTAGAATAACACGTTCAAAGACTTTTGACATCGTAGGTAGTAAGCTTATGGGCCTGTAGCTGACAGCGAGGGCAGGGTTCAGACCAGGCTTTGGTATCGTAACGATGACGGACTCCTTCCACTTGTCAGGGAATTATGACCCTGGTAATAATCGAGACGGCACTAGGAGGCAAGTTCTTAAGGGCACTGTTTGTGATAGAATCCAAACCTGCTGCTTTCCTGCTTTTAAGATGCTTTATGACGTCGGAGATTTCATTTATGCTAATAATTTCCTCATGCGTAGGAACACTCTGGGATGGTTCATAGGAGATACACACATCGTTGACAAGTTGAGTATTTGAGCGACTATCGGGCTTTTAATGACAAGGTGTGGTAAACTGCTTTTCCAGGAAGTCGGCGATCAGTTGAGCTTTATCACGATCACTAGTGACAACATCACCACCTGTAGTAAGCAGTGGTGGCAAGTTGATGGGTCTGTTTCCTTTTAAGGCCCTTAGAGTACCCCAGAGCGAGTTGTCCTGGACTGGCAAGGATTTAAGTTTTTCGTTCCACCTCTGACTTCGTAGAGCTTTAACCTCTTCCTGTACCTTGCGAGAAAGCCTGTTATACTTTGTTTTGTAAAAGGGTAGTCGCTTACGCTGCCATAATCTTCTATAGGTATTCCTTTCAAGAATAAGCCGTCTGATGTAGGGAGGAAGGTCGAGATGTTCAGGATGCTTTCGATCAGCAGTGGAAGCACTGGAACAACTAGCCTCATGGATAACACTAGTGATACAAGTAATATTTGTGTTGATGTCATCGTTGGCAATAACCTCTTTGTATGGGATGCTTTTTTCGCGGAGAATATCTCTGAAGAGTTTCCAGTCCTGCTTGGAGCGAAGCCCAATCTTCATATCGATGTCCAAACCCTCAAAGATAAGCATCACTAGTCGATGGTCAGAGGATTAATCATCAACTGTAAATATATTATAGGGCTTGAAGAACCCTTTAAGAACAACGATGTCCAGCACGTCACTAACAGGTGAGTGGTCGCAGTAGTAGGTGTCTTCAAGGGGACCAGCAACAAAGGTGTTAATTTCGTTCAATATATATCCATGTAAGATATTGCCATTTTGATTTGGGCATTTAGAGTTCCATGCATGATGCTTAGCATTTAAGTCGCCCGCCATTACAGCCGGAATGGGTCCGGACAGCAGCTCGTCGAGTTCGCATGGACTAAGCTTGTGCTTAGGCGAGTTATATAATGAGACGAACTTAATTTCGCCTGCGTTAGCATCACTTATAATAACGGAAACGGCTTCCATACCTATATAGTCGGGAGTGATAGTCTCACGATGATCAATGCCGTCCTTGACAATGATTGCTGCTCCACCAAACGCCTGACTAGCATTATTACCCAGAGTCCGATCCTTGTGATAGACATGGTAGCCGGGTAAATTGAACACTTTTCAGGTGTGTCTCGCACACGAAAGTGATGTCGACTTTCCAGTTTATAAGGAAATTGTATAACTCGATGTGTTTGCGAGCAATCCCTCTTGCATTCCATATATTACAGCGAAGTTTCCCTTGATTAATGGTCCTGTATGGGTGTCTATCTATGATTATTAATTAGATTTTGAGATGCAACCTGTGGCACTACTTTTCCACTTTCCTTGTAGAAGTTTAGCCAGTTTCCAAGAATCCTATAAATACTGCGCAGTTGGTTCGGATCAACCATACTATGTCATCAGCGCTAGATGCGACCGAAGCATAGGTTTTCCTTTCTAGCACTTTGCTGCTTTTGAGCCTTTTTACAAGGGGATATTTGGGACACTTTGTGTAACTAGATGTATGCTGTCCATCACAGCGGATGCATTTAGGGGGGTCTTTAACCTTAACATTAGTGCAGTCCCTCGATTGGTGGTTGCCAGCGCACTTTTACATCGAGGCGTTTCGGTACAACCTTGACACAGGCAGTTGTAACACTGCAAGGGTCTTTTGTTACCTCTAAATAATTCTACAGTAACAGCTAGAGGACCGACACATTTTAAACCTAAAAAAGACTTATTATGCTCAGTATTCTGGAGGATAACCAATATCATTGGCATTTCTACTGAACCATTTGCTTTTTTAAGCCTTATTGCTTTCTCCGGAAAATAATTAGCCTTCCTGAAGTCTTCTGCAAAGTCTTCGAGGTCATACGTTGTGTCGACATTTCGGACAACGTATTTTAGCATTTTTTTGGATTTTAGGTGGTGATGCTGGATTTTCAGAACATCATTGCTTTTGACTCCAGAAACTAGAATCTTATGGGTCTCTTCGTCCTGACACTTTATTTTAATAGTATCCTTTCTACCTGTGTGTGCGACGATTTAATCTAGGGGCACATGCTTGGTGATCTCTTCCAGAATCTCCTTGAAAGGTTTCCTGTGGTGGCGAATGATGATCGGAGGAACATATACGCTTCCTTCTTTATGATTAGTGTGGACAGATTTCTTGTTTTTATCACGGAAGGCAACAGCAGCTTCGTCGCTGATGGCCACTTCACTGGAGATATTGTCCACACGCCATTTAATTTGTATTTAATGGTTTATAAATTTTATATTTATTTCTTCTATGTTATCTATATAAGCTGTCAGTGTATAATTTTATTATTGGTGAATTGTTCAAATAGTCTTGCCATGCCATTGGATTACCTTGTACTTGATTATTGTATGATGATTGGATTTCCTGCTGTTGTAAACCCCTCCAATGAGAAAGTTTTCTGATTGGAGGGGTATGGCCATAAAAACAGGCCTCCGTTCTTGACTGAACGTAGTTGTATCCTACCTTGAAGATGTGGTTTCCACGAAACGCGTAAGTGTTAAATAAATTAATTACCAAACTTGCTATTTAGCCTGTCTTTGTTTCTATTGTTAGAAAGCAAGTAAGCCCATGATGCAACCTCTTTTATTTTCAGCCTCTTGTGGACAGACGGGTTCCCTCTGGATGGCTCCTAATTCCATATGTTCTGACTCCAGAGTTGATGGCCCCAAGTTGTAAGCTTTAAACTACTTCTCTAAAAAGGCGATGCCTTGCTCCACCGTAGTACATCCTTGGAGCTTGATCTTGGCAGCTAGCTCCTTGGGTAGCCCTTGAACTAAAAAGAACAGCTTTTCCACCTCTGACGTATCAGTCAGACCGTTAACAAGTTTACGAAATGACGATATATAGTTGGCCAGGTCGTTGTTTTTAAGCTTAAGTTTTAGGAGATCAATCTGTCGATATAGCTGTGTCTGACCCCTCGAAAACGCTCTTAGGAATTCTGCACGGAAGAGCGTCCACGTTACAAAATGCTGGCTTATATGGCTATTAAACCAGTCTTTTGCAACGCCCTTGAGGAACCCATGAATAAAACGTACGCACTCCTCATTGGGTACGCCTTTATTGTTCGCTTCGTATACAAAATTATTTAGGAACAATACCGGGTCTTCGTCTGGCAGGCCTGAAAACGTGGGTAACTCGACACTGTTAACTAGCCTTTGAGTTGGTGAGACGACCAGCTGTTTCAGCACCTCAGTCAATTCTGCAATAGGGTTCTTCGCCGCCATGATAGGGAAAATTATTTTTTTCACAAACACAGTCTCACAAAAGTTCCCGAACGTTCCGCTCGTTATTCAAATAATTTAACGAACGATGAAGCTCCAATAAGTACTGTCACACTGTCCACTGGCCAACACCAAAGGGAGAGTGGGAGGGTGTACAGGAATTAATAGAATTGGTCTTATACACGTGGGAATTGTTTTGGGTGGATTTGTGTGGATAAAGGACAAATTCAGTTCAAAGACACTAGTCACTTCGGTCAACACAAACGATGAGTAGTATAACTTTGGATCAAAGACACTAGTCTTTCGTTTGTAAAAAGGTGGGTGGGTAAAAATATAGTTCCGTCCGTATGCCTAACTCCCTTTGTAACCACAAATGGTTGGTTGGGTTTGGGCGGGAAAAACCAAGTCCACAAGTCCGTACTGTCGAACCACGCGATGCACCACAAACGTTCCGCTCTTGTCACGTGGATTAAGCAGATTAAGGGACAAGAACGCAGAAGGTATAAAAAAAAGCTTTTATTAATCTGTAGCAATTTAATAATTGCAATAAAGAATAAAATGATAAATGTCAAAAGTAGATTCTGTTATTTTACAGTGAAAGCTGATTTAGCTTAAAGTTCCAACATCCGACGTTCACTGCAATGTGCGAATTAGGAAAATTTGCTGAAGACGCAATTGCATTACATACAGTTCCAGGTAAGTATAATGTTTCGCCACCAGAGGTCTCTTGACGCGAAGTCGATCCCACCTGTGAGCTTCTACTCCATTTATCTTTGAAGAAGATAATCGTGTTGATGGTCCTGCTTAGATTCCGAGAAAACAATCAACTTAGTTGCATCGCAAATAATTTCTTGAAGTGGCTACGACTGGAAAAATTATAACGTCTGTTCCGTCAGGTAAGTTGACTCCCAATAAATTCTCAACTTTGAAGAATCAAAATTCCGGAAGAAATCTAGACTACTCCGGGCTGCTGATCACAAATAATCTCATGCCGATGGTCGACTGCGATGGTGCTCGTACACGCAATCCAACGAAGACAATCACCATAGACGTGAAGAAATTGATTCAGAAATCGTCACATCCGCAAGAACTCGGGCCAAAAACACACACATCCATTACTTGACTTAACACTTCATAAGCACATAAGGCGTAATACTGCACTAGTTGAATGGAAAGCTCAGGAATCACTTCCGCTTACTCAGAGGTTATGAACTGCATCAGGGTTAAACTATTTTTGCTTAGGCTTCTAAATAATGCAATTTGGAAATTAATACAAAGACTATTCGTTTAATTTGTTCATCATGTAAAATAAATGTGAATGCTGTTCAATTAAACCCTAGATAAACAACTTAGAATAAGAGGATACATTATCAACAGTGCATGACAGATAAATCTCTCTGCATTTTATAGAATGAATAGAGTTGTCTACTTTGTCTTTACGATATTATAATTAAATAGCTCTTAGTTCACTAATGCATTTTTAAATGTCTTGAAATGAAGTTGTTTCAACATAGAATAGATATAAATGCTTTTCATTTTTAGCTTCTACTAAGGTATCTAAGGAATAGAAAAAAAATCTTTTCCCCAATTTTTATAACTACTATGGGAATTCCTGATTATAATAATAAATTATATGCCCACTTAAAATTCTTAGAATAGAGTATCATAATTGTTTTTGTAAATTTTAAACATTTCTTTATGCTAGTTCTTCTCAGTATAATGTGGGTAGGGAATGCGTTATCAATCATAAATATATATTTTTTAATGCTTTGCTGTCCCTCTATGGGTTTAATTAGCAGATTTAATCCCAGCTTATACAGACAAACTTGACCTGTGAGATTTTTACAATTTAGAATAAAAATAGGTTAATTTAAGACTTGTAATCTTAAGGTTTTAAATGGGATGCATGATTATTTCACCACTTGAAAATGAATATGTTAGCCATAAAAGGGTATGGAGGTTCCCTAAATAATAATTTTAAGTTATAACATGTTAGTGGCATGGAATCAAAGAAAATATGAACTAGTCTACACCCAAGCTGACACTTTAATGCTGATTTGACATTAAACATTTCATTATCTGGATAAGATCAGTCACTGCTTTGTTATCATTTGTAAAGTCTTCCTGTGGTATCTGCTCTCTAGCTGAGAAATTCATGATCTCCTTTTGATTAAAATTGTTATTCATAGTAGTTCTATTTTCGCAGATAGCATAAACTGCATGGTCCTGGGGTTCTTCAGCTGGCATTTCAGGGTCAATTGTTAACATTTTCAGGCATTATTTCTCCCGTTGATCTACAATCACAAAATGATGCAAAAAAACAGGGAAGGGCTGGAGACAAGCCCAAACTCTGCAGCAGGTATGTCAGATGTTCAAGTTGAACTGCTTCTCTTCTGGCTGCATGAATGGGCGGCTCGACTGGCAGCTGTCTTTCCCAACTTTCTCTCGTAATTACTGTGCGTGCTGGCTGCTCAAATGGCGGTCTTGGCTCCTGTCCCTCACGTGAAACTACTGGACTTGCAGGCTGCAGAATGAGCAGATTAATTTGTGTCTTTCCTGTGCATTTTCAGGCAATTGTACAATGGAATCTTCCTCGGAATAAATGGTCGGAGATGCAGGGGGAGCATCTTGCTTGGGTTCCCTAACAGAGCATGGTTCAATTTGTTGCCTCTGCTCTGATTCAGCTGGAGCCTATTTGCATGTACTAATTTTTTCTGGCCATTTTCAAAATGCTGAATTATAAAGTTGGCAAGGCTCATATTCTATTTATTCTGTATGGACCATCTAAATTTGCAAGAAGTTTTTTTGTCAAAACTTGTCTAGATTTGACCAATGGCCAAATAAACTACATCATGTACTTTAAATGAATATGGTTTGTGCCTCTTGTCATGGGCCTGTTTTCACTCAGCAGCTTACTCAGCACTAAAATTTTCAGCAATTTTAAATCTATGTTTAAGTCATGCTTCGAACTCATGGCTATAGTTTCTATATCATAATAGGTCTTCCTTGGTGTTATTAAAACATCAAAGGGTAAGACTGGATCTCTACCAAAGAATAACACAAAAGGCCTTTCTCCCATGGAAGATTGAGGTGTGGCATTATAACTGAACACTATGTAATGGATCCAGGAGCCGCAGTCGTGTTGACTGCGATCTACATAAAGTTTCAGTGCCCCAATAAGTGTTCAGTTGCAGAAACTGTAGCAGTAATCTCAAAGGGGAAAAAAAAAAGTTAGGCTTCACTGCATGGCGCATGCAGACCAATTTTGGGCCAGAGAAGCTGAGAGGTGGGTGTGATGTCATGAAGGACCACACACAAAATTATGAATGCATCAAAAATCATATCAATATTGACAACACACCCACCACATGAAAAAAAAATGAAAATTACAAATTATACGTTTTTACTTAAGAATTACACTATTTGTGTGTGGTGAGGTGAGAAATTAAAGCACACTTCTTCACATTCCATTTCCACTATACCTTGAGTCGTACTGCTAAGGGCGTATTTTTATTTGATAGAAAAATAGATAGCCACTTTAATGGCAGACCTCAAATGTTGAAGAACTGAGCTAGCTTATGTAAGAGAGGAGTTTGGAAAATGAAACTGAATGCTTTAGAATAGTCGACAAAAGTGAAAGAACTAGTTTGTTGGTAGCCATATTGGAAACAATATGTTCCGTTATTCCGAGCAAGCTGTAGGAGTGCTCCACTTTGGTGAGAAGCCATGCTGAGAAGGAGATAATTTGAGAAAATGTAGGAAGATAAACGCGAGTAAAAGATGCTCTAGAACAGTTTAGCAAAAGAAAGGAGAATAGAAGCAGGACGATAATTTTTAAAATTTGACGAATCAACTTTTTTGTAAATTTTCTTAATTTTGGCAGAGTGAAGAAAGGTAGCGTATGTTCCTTGAAATATAGAAATTGAACTAGTCCACAAGGCAGGCAGGCTTACACCTTGTGAACTTTATGTTTCGAGGATCAGAACCATATATATTGAAAGCGTGAAGACGACAAAAACTCATGTATTGGGATATTCACTTCTGTAGAGCTTTAAACAAAAAGAATTTGTATAACCACAAAGGCATTGGAGATATGACCATTAGATTAGGATTATGAACAAATTAGGAAAAAAATTAAAATCTTTTACCACAACAAAACAGGAAATGAAAACATAAAAAAACTAAATATAAAATGAAATAATGTAACCTGATTCTGTAAGCGCTTTTCGGTAGATTTGTTTCCATCATTCAGCAAACCAAGGAGCACCTTGAGAGAACTTGAGAGAACTGACTGGGAAAACGAACAATCGAACGGTGAAGTGTACATTTCATCAGATGGGACGAAAGCAGCGCTTTCACAAAGCTCATCGAACCAGAATAAATTCCAAATGAAATACACTGAGGTAATCAAGAAGCCTAACCAACCCAAGCGGTCTTCCTCACTAATAAAAAAATAAGATTGACGTTTGTCAGAACAAAATACAAACGAAATAAAAAGAACAACGAGAAAGAAGATTATCACATCTTCCAGTAGTCCGGGAAAGAAACGTTGCTGATGTCTTCAAAGTTAATGTCAAGAATGAGCCTCGGTTTTCTATACTTCATATGCCACTTCATATCCATTGAGTTCTTCAGTTTTCCAGTCACTAGGTCATTGTCGTGAATCTTCATGTTCTGCATCATAATCAAAAGGAGGTCCTGTATAAACTTTCCGTTTGGAACAATGTTTAAATCTGAATGGACAGATTGGTTTTTCGCAGTCCTCCTGTCAAGCTGGGCAATGGTCCTCAGAGTTACGTTCTGAAATGATTATAGCTCGCTCCATCTACTTCTACATATAGTCGCCCACGCAGGCATTCCATAGAGGAGTATGGTCCGAATAATCGACTTGTACAGAAATAAATTATTATTGATGCTCAGGGTGCTGTTGCGGCCCAGGAGAGCTATGAGACTGTACTTAGCCCTCTTCGCTTTGTTCAGAGCATAGTTCACGTGACTATTCCACGAGAGTCAAAGATAACGCCAAGGTATTTGCAGTTGTCTACCCAGTCTAGTTTCTTATTGAATAGAACAAGAGACTCTGGGGACGCTTGAACATTCTGTTGAAGTACATAGCCTTGCACTTAAGGTGACCTCCGACAATAAGGTTCAGCTTCCAGCAGTTATACCAGCCTTCGAACATCTTCAAGACAAGTGATAACGTGAACCGGCTTGTGTGCCCATGTCCTAATGGCAGTATCATCAGCATAAAAATATAGATTAAAATTTATGGGTTTCAGGAAATCATGCACAAAATAATTAAATAGCACGAGCCCGAGGACAGAACCTTGAGGGACACCGGCCTTTACAACATGGGGGGTGGACAGATTTTCACCAACTTTAGCTTGGTAGGACCTGTCGATGAGAAAGGATTTCACTATCAAAATCAAATCGGGCGGAAACCCGTCTCTAACCATCTTGTAGACAAGGCCCCCATTCCACACTTGGTCAAAAGCCTTAATGACATCAAGGAATAACACATTGAGCGGAGCAGACTAATAGGTCGGTAGTTCGAGGAAATTGTAGGGAAGTAAGAAATTTTCCAGCAGTCGCTAATGATACTGGTGAAATAGTCAATAAAGTTCTTTGTGAGATTCATAAGGGCGTTATTGCTCACCTTGTCTCTTTCTGGAGCCTTCTTCTTTTTCAGTTTACTTATGATGGTGGCGAGCTCTCTGGCCTCGATGTTGTTCTTCGTTAAAAGCTGTAGGACTTCATGAAAGTTGACAAGACCATCTTCCACATGCTGAGACATGATTTGGCTCTCAGGATTGTTGTTAATAGGAGTAATTAATTTGAATTTCTAGTGAATCTGCAATGACTTGGGCCTTGTTCTGATCAGTTTGCACATAGTCACCTTGTGGTGTGCGAAGTGGAGGTAGTGTATTATTCTTCTTCTTCTGTAAAGCTCTGACCATACTACAAACGGAATTGTCCTGAGCTGACAAGCTTTGGAGTTTGTCCTTCTGTCTAGCATCGCGAAGCTCTTTATCTCCTCTTGGACTCTTCGCACTTACCTGTTGGTTTTGAGCCAAGGTTCATGATAGCATTGCCATAGCCTACGGTTCCTTTTTCTTTAGGCAATTAGGTGTTGGATTCCCGGTGTGAGTTGGCTACGATGAGGAGGCTGACTTGGAAATGAACAAGCTTAGAATTAAGAGCCAATCAGGAAAATTAAGCTCAGGATCGAGTAAGCGTGTCGCTCATTGGGTCAACAGGGAATCCCTGATAGGGTCCATAGCTAAGTTGAGCAATAGTCTTTTATTACTTCTCTGAATGGCTAAGTTTTCGAAAGTGTCCAGAAGGAATTTTTTGTTTATTGTTTCTATAAGTTTTACATTGTTTAATGAGAAATCATGGACAGTGTCAAGAGAAAGTTTTTCTATGGATGACTGCCGAATCTTCTGTGTGCCATGTGTTCTTGAATATAGTTTCAATATTAAGAGACGTCTGTCCTTTGTAAATGATGTGGCATTGGGAGCATTTGGCCTCGTATATTACCAATTTTTGTAGTGTTGGAGTTTGGTCCTTAGGGTTGGGTAGTAAGTGCCGTGTCTGGTTAAGTTTGCTGAAAGACAAGGAAGTGTCAAAAGATTTAAACAAAGAATTGAGACCTTTGACTAAAGCCTTATTGTACAGTAACAATATGACTCTTCCTTTAATTTTAATTCTATTGAGGGTAGTGATTTCTTCCATAAATTTCTGAAACTTGCTCTTCCTGACCAAATCAGTGATATTGCGTACGCTGGAACCATTCTTAACTGCAATATTCTATATTAAGAAAATCTCATTTTTGAACATGGGTTGACCTAGTGGGAGATTAATGGCTCTGTCGATCATCGAAATGAACGTGGATAATTTCTGGTTCCAGGGATGGCTGAAATCGCTTGGTATGTAATTTTCTGACTGTCTCCAGTGTTTTTTGGGTTGTATTTAATATTATTGGCTGTCTTGCGGTCACATGCGCGGGGTATTTGTTGTTTTTTCTATTTGTTGTTTGGTTTTGGGACTTGCTTTACTATTTAGTGTAGACAGGTGAAGCTCATTAGCATATTTGTTCAATTTTTGGGTTCGTCGGAACCTGCTGCTCCGAGCTCTGCCACTAATTTGCTGATGGTAATATTATATTTTTATTTTTCGTATATTCTGGCATTAATATGCAACTTTTAAAGACTTGTTGTTTAAAAATCGTTATGGACCATTTGTTTTACATTCTTATTGTTGATTATTAATTTGGATGTTGCTACAATGGATCAGAGCATGTTTACATGTGAATTCATTGTTGTTGCATTGATTCGCGGAACCTAGATATTGAAAAAAACTTCTTTTTTATTGTGTTGTTGTGGATGCACAATGAGAGAAAAGAGAGTTTCGTTTGGATGCTGAAAGCGAGAGCGAGAGGCCTTTTATGTTTCACTGAGATTTAAAGAAGTAATGAGTATTTAAAAAACAAAAGGTATACTTTGCCATTCCCTTGATTAACTAGGGCAATTAATTGAGGCGTTGAGCGCAAAAGTGGCCCAAGCCGAAAAAAATATGTTCTGAGAAAATCGCAAAACAAAAATACGACATTTTGATAATAAATATTTCAAAGGCATATTGTAGTAGATAAAAAAAACCTTTTTATACTTACATATTTACACTGTAAAAAGCAATCTATCAGCAAGTTATTTCCACATGTTACACTTTTTCAACATTATTGTTGGTTGGGCCACTATTGCGCTCAATGCCTCAATTGGCCTGTGATAGATTTTAACCGAATATGCATCGAGCCAATCCCTGTTGAAGTGTTCCAATTGTGCTAATGACATTGTAATTGGAACGTGAAATTGCCACCATCGTAGAGTTCGACACTACTCCTCGATATCCTTACAAAGATAAGAAGCCATCACAATTTAAGTGACTGCTTGGTGAGACTGTTCTTTTGCTACTTTAATGCTGGTTTTATTTGCCATTGGTGACTCCTGTCAAAACAATCATCATCTTCATCATAGGTTTTCTGCTTTATGCAGGTCCTAGTTGCCCCTTCTCCACCATTCTCTGTCCGCTGCTCTTCTCTCCATCTTTTAAAATGTCAGTCATCTTCATTCTCCTTCTTCCTCTTTTGACCTTGCCTTCTAACATGCCCTTCATCACATCCTTCAAAAAACAGTCTTTTCTCAATACATGTCCTATCATTTTCTTTTAGTAATGATTTCAATCAGCCTTCTCTCCTCTCCTACTCTTGTCAGCACTTCCTCATTTTTTTATCCTATCCCACCAATTGATATTCAACATCTTCCTCCAGGTCCACATCTGAAAAGTTTCAATTCTTTCCCTGTCTCTCTTCAACCATGTCCACGTTTCACAGCCATACAGTAGTACACTCCATACAAAACATTTTACTATCTTTTTCCGCAGTGCCATCTCTAGTCCACTATTTAGCATTCTGCTCTTCTTTCCACATGCTTCTTTTGCCATACCAATGCGTGCCCGTATTTCTTTCTCACTCCTCCAAATCTCTGTCACTTCCGTTCCGAGATATTTAAAGCTTTCCACTTGTTCCAGTCATTCGCCTTTCGCATACACCTCCATATTTTCAAACTCATCTATTAGCATTACTTTTGTTTTCTTTTGATTTATCCTTAATCCATATCCTTCCTCCATTTTTTCTAATTTATTCACCATTTCCTTCAAGTCTTCTCTGTTGTCAGCCAACAGGATCATGTTATCCGCAAACCGAATACACTCGATCCTTCTCCCTCCAATGCTTATTCCTTTATCTCCATTCCAACATTCCTCTACCATCGCTTCAGCATACATGAAGAAAAGTGTTGGAGATAGACAGCAGCCCTGTCTCACCCACTGCCCGATCTCAAACCAATCTGTTCTTTTTTCTTCTATCCTGATTGCTGCCTCCTGCCCCAAATACAATTTGCTTATAAGTCTTCTGTCCCTCCAATCCATTCCTTTATCTGTTAAAATTCTCATCAGTTTCTTTCACCACACACAATCAAAAGCTTTCACCAAATCCATAAAACACAAACTCATGCTTTTGCCCCTTTCCAAATATATTTCTCCAATCGTTCGAATGACACCAATGGCATCTCTTGTTCCCATCCCTTTCCTAAAACCAAACTGCTCTTCAGTTACATTTTCTTTCATGATTTTAATTAGCCTTCTGTTTAAAACCCTCAGCAAAATCTTCGCTGCATGTGCTATCAGACTGATGGTTCGATGTTCTTCACACTTTCTTGTCCCCTTCTTCTTTGCCAATGGTACCATTTCTATTTTCAGAAAATCCTTTGTCCATTCCCCATTCCGGTATATTTCATTGTATAAGGATGTCATCTGCTTCCTTCCACCCTCGTGCAAATATCTGAGAAGCTCCACTGGAATGCCATCTATACCAGCTGCCTTTCCATTCTTTATATCTTTCATGGATGCACATATATAGCCCGCATGCTCTTTTCACTCCGTTTCGAAATTTCTCTTCTACCAAAATAAAATCAATTTGCTTTCTATATCATTCTCCAGGTGCTTTCCAAGTGTATAAACCTTCTCTTATGATTCTTGGACCGTGTGTTTGTAATGATCATCCTCCTTTCCTTACAAAACTCAATCAGCCTTTCATCTCTTTCGGTTTTCTTCCCAATTCCATATTAGCCCACCACTCATCCAACTTTCTTTTCTCCCACACTGGCGTTCCAATCCCCCATGACAATGTTACAGCATCCCTTTCCCTCTACCTCCAAAATGTTTTTGATCCTACCGTAAATTTCCTTTACTTCTTCATCATGATGCTTACAGGTTGGCATATATACTTGTATGATTAGTATGTCTTTTGGTCTTGCATTCATCTTAAGTGCTATTATTCTGTCACAATCATATATAACCCTATTTATACACATATCAGATTCTTTGTTCACAAGCATTCCCACTCCGTTTCTCCCTCTCTTGCCTCCAGTAAAGTAAAACGTTGTATCTTCACAATTCTGCTTTCCTTGTCCTTCCCATATTGTTTCGCCTACACCAATCACATCCATTTTATTTTTGGCCATTTCTCTTCTTAGGTTTTCCAAATTTTCCTCCTTCAGCAGACTTCTGATGTTCCATGTACCTATTCTCCACCTCCTCTCTCAGCTTCCTTTGTCTTTACATGTCTTCCTCGCAATTTGTCTCCCCCAGAGATCCGAATGGGAGACTATATTACCTCCGGAATTTAATTTGATGTTTGAAGAATCCATGGGTTCTTTACCCCTCAGTGGCAACTACACATCGAAAGATTTTCAGCGGTGGTTTCCCGTTGCCTTCCGTCAAAGTAATCGGGTAGCCCTTAACCTAGCTTCAAACGCCCTTGTAGCCAACCCTAACCTAGATGCAGATGCTACATATTCACCATATCTGGCTACCTTCACTCCTTCAGCCTGCAGACCAATGCAGTTGACCAAGGTGTGGCACGAGGAGCCAGGAGAGAGCTGGAGACCCTCTGAGGACCAGTCGCCACGAGCCTTCCAATCCTTAGAAAGTGATTGTCGTGATTAAAGGTGCTACCTCTACAGCGTACCCCCATTACACCCCGTCAAAACAATAGAAGCCGTTATCTGCTGTCTACCCGTGATACACAGTCCATGTATTGCAAATGCGAATGTCTAGGAACCGGTGATTCTTTTCTGGCCATTCTCCGACTTCTGCAGCTGCAGACTGTTTTCATGAAGGAATGGCAGGAAAACACTGTTAAGTTCAAGTCCGTGTTGCAGTCAGCCATCGTGACTGAGTTGCATTGATCCATGGAGCCTAATGTGCCTTACACAGAAATTAATGTTGCTTAATGGTAATGCTCGGCATAGTGGCCGAAATTAGTGTAAAGCTGTGCATACTGCAAATGCCAAGTGAGAGGTATCGGCCAGCTTGATGCGGCGTTTTGAGTGTAAGCACCATTGTCAAGAGGTAGAGCCTCCAGTGGCACGTTGTAGCATTGCATAATGCATGTGTATCTCTTGGTTAGATTGTGAGGGGTTACAGCTTTCTTCCCTGCTCTAGTCCTAATCACTTGCTATAGTAAAATGCAATCGGGATGTGGAATTGTTAATAGGAAGGCGTGATGCTGTCCCGTCTAATCGTCTCTACCTGTTGAGCTGTTACCCAAGGCAGAGCCTTGTTTAGTGCCATGTTTGTGCTGTTCTGATCAACCGTGCAGGCTGGTGGCAGTAATTGCTCTTGGCAATGCTGGCACTTGCAGTTGGTGAAAGCATAGACATCCCTCATACTGTGAATCTTAGAGAGGATTGGAAGTTAACTGCTTAATTACAGGTGCTAATTAGCTGTTCAGGTTTTGGTCTTGTACGTAGGTGTGCACATTTGGTGCTTGAACAGGGACTCACTAACCCGATCTTTCCGGATTGTGGAAACCATAAAGCAACTACAATAACATTAACACAATTGCGTACACTCTTTGGACAAAATTAAGTACTAAGCGATAGACGCTCGGAGCAGTTAAGGTTTGATATATCTAGTAAGGAGCTTGGGTTGGTATTAGGGACAGTGCCATGCCTAATGACGGAGCAACTAGTGAGAACGTTGATGGGGTGCAGGAGCCTATGATGGCCGGATACACTGAGACAGTGCCCTTGGGTTGCAAAGAAACTAATGTTGACTATTCTTTAAAATAGTCTTGTACGTGTTTATTTAAAAACTCTTTCCCTTTATGACTGTTCACTTTTAGTGGCACCTGGCTATCAGCGAAATTTTTTTGAAAGGCTTTTGACAGTGCTTGCCCTGTCTTTATTTTTAGTGGTACAACCTATGCAAAACAAGAGAAGATGCAGGGATGGGGCTGATATCAGCATCTTTGGGTTTCTAAAGGCTGTTGATAGCATTGGTGTCCTGGTTCACTTGTCAGATCATATCAAACTCACTGTTGCAAAAGCCAAGCTGAAGAGGATAGCTGTCCATAAGGCAGCTGAGTACGAACTGTTCGATGTTGACAGCTATGCCCTGTTTTGTTCAAGGTTTGGCCAGAATATTGGAAAGGTCAAGATTGACAGGGGGCATCAAGAGAGCATTTGTTGCTGCAGCGCTTTCGACATGGGACCCTACTCCCCCATAAAAAAACTATTGATGGCCACTGTCCCAATGACAAGAAGGCTACTAAATGCGGATTAGAATCCGCGGAGATTGAACGGGGTAATCAAGGGGAGTCAAGTGGTGTGGAATTTGGTGTGCAAACAACTACCTCGGCCGATATTGAGGCATTGTTGGCACCTCGCATTAAAAGATGCGAGAAGGGCCCCGCCAGCACAGCATTGGATACTTCGGAAAGAGAGTGCCCATGTAGGCAGGACTCTGGTAACTCAGAGACAGATGGAAAAGTTGATGAAGGATGGGGGCGGGAAGTTGCATGCCCCAAGAAGTGAGGTAACCTGTTTTAAGTGTGGCACTCCAGGGCATTATGCTCGAGACTGTCACCAGGCGAGGCATCAGGACAATGCACAGACAGCCCAGACGAGAACTGACCCATTGTCCTTAGACTGGGAAATGACTGGCTGTACCATGTTGGGGTGCAAATTCAGGGCCAATTAGTAGACGTGCTGGTGGACACAGGGTCTCAAGTGTCCTTCTTGGATGATAAGCTCTGCTGTCGGCTGCCGTAGGCCCCCATCCACCAGGTCGATATGATCGTGCGGGGGTAAACGGCTGTTGTATACATATTAAGCAGGAAGTCACGTTTGGTATTAACATCCATGGACGGGCATTGCTCTGGTGTGACTTCCTGCTGCATTCCTTTTTCTGATAGGCACTATGATGGTATTTTGGGGAGTGACATGTTGGAAGGGGTAGTCTTCATATGCTCATCAGTGGCATTGGTCAAAGAGGGAGGTGATGCTCAGGGAGGCACGGGAGAGGATATAGGTAATCTGACTCTTGAGAAGATGATTCTAGGTCGAGGAATGTCATGGAGGTAAAATAACAGGGCGTATGCACATGCAAGTAATGATGAACTCATTTTGCAAGGGACAAGGCACCCTAGTATGCACGTGATGTTAGCAGTTAGAGGCAGGATGTGTAAGCATTATTTTGGCCCATGTAAGGTATCGCGATTGTTACCAGGAAACATGGTTCAAATAAGGGGCATGATATCTCGAGAAACTCAGGTAATTCACAAGGATAGAGTACAGACATTGAGTTCTCTGCAGAAGCCCAGCACTGCGCGAAGGGACCGAGTACCAGTGTTGAGAGATATTTCTGTGGGTCCAGAGGAAAACATGGCCTGAGTGACTATGGCAGATGTAGGTACTGGGTATGTGACTGCTGAACGTGGCTGCCTGTCTGATAGTCTGGAGGACGCAATGGGGCTGGGAGGTAGTGAGTCAGGGCTTAGTGAATCAACATGCTCTGTGCATAAAAGGAGTCCCTCTGGGATGCTGCTCAGCATAAGCTGCTCTTGAGAGATCCAGCCAATAGGTAGCCTGTGTGCTCAGGGCATAAGCAGTCCCATAGAAAGATGTGGATACCTGCACAGCGAGCATGGGACATGGATCTTTTCTTAAACAGGGGACAACAGATCGGATTTTGTGACCTAGATTGTTAGGCAGTAGTTGAGGTCGATTGGGCCTACTTGTATGAGTGAAGAACATGGTTCTTCATTTCTTTTATGGGGTGGGGGCGCATATGTCACTGTGTATTTTGGGTTACATTTTATTATATTGGCTGCCTTTCAGTCACATGTGCAGGGTATTGGCTGTTTTTTCTATTTGTTGTTCTGTTTTAGGAGTTTATTTTCTATTTAGTATAGAGAGGTAGGGCTTATTAGGGTATTTATTAAATTTTTGGGTTCGTCGGAATCTGCTGCTCCAAACTCCACCACTAATTTGATGATGTTAATACAGTGGTCGCCGCTTAATATGGCCACCTCGTGGCCACATTAAGCGGTGGCTGTTTTAAGCGAGGTTACCAAAAGTACTTTTTGTTTGTACTTACATAAAGTTTTTTTACCCAACAAGTCGAGCACTTGTTTGTACTTACATATAGACAAGTTTGTTTGCTTAAATAATCATTTATGCACGTCAAAATAGTTTATTTAAAGTATTGTCTACTGTCTGTTTGACAACCTTGGCTACATTAGTGAAGATGTGTTGGGTAGAAGCCATATGATTTCTATGTAGGATAGATCATCAAGAACATGAGCATGGACGCTGCAGTTGTCAATTACAAGACCAATTTTTTTGTCTTCGCTTCTAAGATCATTCTTCCATTGAGCTAGCCAATTAATCCAGATCTCTGATGTCGTCCATGCATTGGTAGATGATTCGTAAAGATTTAGGAAAGTTTTTACATTTTTGAAGCAGCGTGGAATTGCCTTGAGTTCACTTAAGAATGATGAGTTTTTCTCTTTGTCCCTCCAGGTTGCAATATACAAGGGCATCAGCAGCCTCTCCATGAAGTTTCTCGAAGCTTAGCCCATTGCGTTTTTTTCAGCAATGAAACCAGCCTTCAGTTGCCTTAAAGCCCTTGTGGCCTAATGTCTTTGCAATTTCATCAGCCTTTTGACATAAGAGCAGACAGTTCACTGGTGCATTTTCTAACATTGAAACCAACTTAAAAGACCTTCTTCAACTTGAGCATCTTTCCATTTCTCTTATGCTTCTGCTTGTCCCTTCACTTGCAGCTTCACATGTCATTAATTAATCAGTACAATATGTAATTTTGGGCAGCAGTGCCCATTTGCTTAGAGGGAAATAAAAAGTGGATATTGTAAATGGAATGTTCGTTTATCCGGAGTAAGATGAGATGAAAAAGTAGAATTCGTGAACTACCTCTGAAAAAGTGGCCATATTAAGGAAAATTTGTTACATAGGAAACAGTTAGAAAATTCCAGAGAGAGCTGGAGTGGCCATAAAAAGCGGGTGGCCATATTAAAGGTGGCTTCATTAAGCGGCGACCACTGTATTACTTTTTTACTTTTCGTATATTCTGGTGTTATTACGCAATTTTAAAGCCTTGTTTAAAAATCGTTATGGACAGTTTGTTTAACTTTTTCTAGTGTGACTTAATAACTTGGATGCTGCAACAATGGGTCAAAGAATGTTTACATTTGAATTCGTTGTTATTGCATTGATTTGCAGAAAAAAAAATTTTGTGTTGTTGTGGATGCACCATGAGAAAGGAGAGAATTGCGTTCAGAAGCTGAAAAGCGAGAGTGAGAGGCCTTCTATGTTTCACTGAGTTTTAAGGAAATAACGAGTCTTATAAAAAAAACAAAAGGTATATTTGGCCATTCCCTCACTTAATTAGGGCAATTAACTAGCCTGTGATAGGTTTTAACTGAATATGCATCGAGCCGAGTCCTGTTGAAGAGTTCCTTTTGTGCTAATGACATTGTAATTGGTACGTGAAATCGCTGCTGTCATAGAGTTCGACACTTCTGGATATCCCTACAAAAAAGAGAAGCCATCGCAATTTAAATGGCTGCTTGGTGAGACTGTTCTTTTGCTACTTTAAAGTTTATTTTATTTGCCATTGGCGACTCCTGTCAAAACAATAGAAACTATTATCTGCTGTCTACCTGTGATACGCAGTCTGCATATTGCAACTACGAGTGTCTATGAACCAGTGATTCTTTACCAGCCGTTCTTCGACTTCTCCAGCCACTGACTGTTTTCATTAAGGAACGGCAGGAACACACTGTATACTTCAAGACCGTGTTGCAGCCAGCCGTCGCGACTGAGTGGCATCACTTCCTGGAGCCTACTGTGCCTTACATAGAAATTATCGTTGCTTAACGGTAACACTTGGCATAGTGACAGAAGTTAGTTTAAAGCTGTGCATACTGCAAGTGCCGAGTGAAGGGCATCGACCAGCTTGATATGGCATTTTGAGTGTAAGAACCATTGTCAAGAGGTAGAGCCGGTGCTTGACACATGTACGTTGTGACGTTGCATGAAGCATGTGCGACTTTGGTTAGATTTCTGAGGGGTTACACCCTTCCTCCTTGCTCTGGTCCTAGTCAATTACAATAGTATAATGCAGTCGGGATGTGGAATTGTTAAAAGTAAGGCGCGATGTTGTCCTGGCCACTCGTGTCTACCCGTCGAGCTGTCACTCAAGGCCGAGCATTGCAGTGTGCCATGTTTGTGTTTTTGTGATCAACCGTGCAGGCAGGTGGCGGTAATTGCTGCTAGCACTTGCAGTTGGTGAAATCGTAGACTTCTCTCACGCGTGTTAATCTAACGGAGGATTGGAAGTTATTGTATGTAAAACATAACTATTAACTGCTTAATTATTGTTGTTAATATACGCATTCAGCCAGTAGTATTTCGTAAAAGGGTACAAATTGAGAAAATAAATTCTATTGCACAGGGGCCCTCTAGCTTACTAAAGGTATTGGGAGTGATTCAATGCATTATATATATTTTCAAACCTGTTTTCTTCTAAGAGGAGTTCTTAATAAAACATTTTCACTAACCAATTACAATATTGCTTCCTTGCTTTGAGTTTATAACACCTCCCGGGAGGCCTACAACCCGTACCCCACTACGTGGAGAGCTGTTCAGGTTTTGGTATGTAGTACAAGTCCCTCTGCCGCGCATGGCGTGCACAATTTAAACCCTTATTATGTTTGCGATATACATCAAATGATAGTGAATCCTGATTTCTGAATGTGTCAAAAAATGGCAACATTCCATTGTTTTCCAAATCAAAAGTGAATTGAACTGACTGAAAGTAACTGTTAATACATTGGAACAATGCATTGACATCACAAACATTAGCGTCGAATATTGTGAAAATATCGACCACGTATCAAAACCAGCAATTGTGAAAGTATAAACCGGATGTCTTCAAAATATCCTCAAAACTTTATAAAAATATTTCTGCTAAAATAGGGCTAACACAGGAGTGTCATGTGTATAAAAATGGTTGAGTATTGCGCAGTGGAAAAATACACACATAACAGTGCACGGTCAAGATAAATGATAAAGAGATATTTAATAATCAACAATAATGGTAATTAGCAACAAAGTAAAACATAAACATCCTATTACTAATAGCTAAAAGTAAAAGCAAAAAAAAAACATAAAAATGACAATTATGGTGATAACAGAAATAGAATGCGTAGTAGGTAACTTAACCACATCTAGAGCTTCATAGAATATAAAATGGATAATCAAATAAAACTTAAATTACAGCTTAAGCAACTCTGACTTAAAATCTACTTTACTTAAGCAGGGATATACATACTAAATATAAAACCCCCAAAAGTTTACGAAAATATTTGGCAAAATAAAACAAATCTTAAATAAGTAGGCCAAGGAACCTTATTTGGAATGTAACAACAAAATATTCATTAGATACACCATGAGTTAATGAACCTTTCGTTCCACATTGTAACGCACACTAATAAAACCAGTTCCAAAATGTTGCATAGGTATGTAAAGACACAAGCTAAACACAGTTCACAGTCCAAGGGCCGAGGCCTATTATGCCTCGTTACTACACAACTGATAGCAGAGTCCAAGAATTCCCACCGAAACCCAACAACCAAACACAACCGTCTAGGCTATACACTTCCGATATGAACTTATCACACAGCTGGAACAAGGTATAAGCATGCTATAAACACATTACCTTAATATCTAAGGATAACAATGTACACCACTGTAAACCAATATCACAACACTACATTCTCGTAAAAATAATATGGCAACACAGTCCATGGCCGGTAAAAGAAATACCTAAACCAGAATTTTAAAAGGCACTGTAGTTAGTTGTCCTTAAATTACCGAATAGCATTGTTCGCTAGAATAAACCGCAAATATGGAGGATATCCCTTCTCGAATACGCCCCAGACGATTGGCACCGAGAGCAAATTAATAATTACGAACACTGATGGAGATGAGAAGATGGGAAATATCAGCTTATGTTTAAATCGGAATTCTCGACGGGCAAACTATCACGAAGATAATGGAGTCCTCGTAATACGCTGTCATTCCACTGGGCCAGATGACATTAATTTCCGTACAGAAACGGAAAGCTCTGTATCGCAACTCAGGGAAGGCCGTTTTTATTACATTACCAGCCAAGCCCACAAAGAAAGAAGCACTTACAGTTATGTTGAATGCGCTGCATAACGGTCTTCTCCAAACGACGGGAAGTCTCGTGTACGGTCGAGCTTGTTCAGAGCCGCTCTCCAGGCGTTCGTTGACCTCTCTCCCAGAAACCGCCACCTGCGTGGCTTGGCTGCATGGCTTTTTCCATAACGGTGTCGTATTCAGGTCCCTTAACGATTTCTCCGGTCGGGAAGTCCTGCATGAGGGCTCGCCACCTCTCCTCTCAACCAAGCAAATGTCTCTGGCTCCAAAACTTGATCTCGCTCGGCTCCAGCATTTTTCCCGGTAGCTCTCCTTGGCTCCTGCGGTCACTCTCCTTTTGCTACCTTTCCAACTCGTCAAATTTTTCTTTTTGGCGCTCACTTCGCCATCTGTCTTCCCATTGGCTCCTGCTCTATGATGCTCCACCCGCTGGTTGTGACGTACATTCTTGCTCCTTGCGTTGTAAAACATTCGAGTCGAGAAGCAATGACGAGTGCTCACGCCACCTGAATTCTTGTTGGAGTCCAAATTCCGTGACAAGGAGCCCATTGTCGTACCAACCACCATTTTGTATACCTTGCCGTTATATTACTTTTGGTACACAACCTTGTTAATGTTAAGCATTCATTGAAGAAGTTTTTAGGAACATTGTTTCTATTTCAAAATAATAATCAAAAAGTTCAAAGTTTCACGTATAGGGTTGCTGGGAAACAAAGACACAATGTCAAAAGATACTAATATTTCCCCATTCTTAATTAACTTATTTTTTTAATTTATTCACTAATTCGATACTTATACCTAACAAGCTGTCAAAGTCCGACAGTTTTAAGGTTTTTAAATAATCTGCCAAAACTTTGCAACTCGGTAAGTAGGAGAATCAAAACTTTACACAATCGGACGCATTTTGTTTCTGGTTTTGTGGATTTTAATCAGAACATATAACCTAGGTAGCATCGAGTTACAAATAATGAGTGAATAGTCAAAAATTCGTGAAGTATATTCTACATTCCAGCATCATTTCATTTACTTTAGACATGTCCATCAATGTTAATTTACAAATATATTCATGCTAATTATCTTACAAATATCACAGAATACATAATCTATCTATATATATAAAGAAGGATGTTTGTGGGTCTGTGCGTCTGTGGGTCTGTGGGTCTGTGTGTGGGTCTGTGGATCTGTGTGTACAGTTCTATTCCGATCTTGATAAAATTTCGCATACATGACCTTTAAAGCATGAGGAAGGTCACTGTCTACCTCAGATTTCGGAAAAATAATAAATATCGATAAAAAATCGATATTCATGGTTATGGCAAGGCATATTAATGAGAAATATCTCATGACCAACAATGCAAGGCAAAGTTGGTACAACAATAGGTATCAACAATGGTATCAGCACGCAATTCACAAACACACTGCATGAACCAACAATATATATCTCATGACTAACAATGAAAGAAAAAGTTTGTGCAAGTGTAATTATCCCGGGCAACGCCGGGTACCTCTTCTAGTCTTCTATATATATAAAGAAGGATGTTTGTGGGTCTGTCTGTGGGTCTGTGGGTCTGTTTTTTATACAAATCTACAGTTTTAGTCCGATCTTGATAAAATTTCGCATACATGACCTTTAAAGCACGAGGAAAGTCACTGTCTACCTCAGATTTCGGAAAAATAATAAATATCGATAAAAATTCACTTTAATGAGTTATTTGTAATTTGCATAAGTTTGATTTCATTAAAACAATAGTCAGAAATTATTTTTGAACGGATAAAGAACTTAAGTGATCGATATTCGATCCATTAAGTTAAAGACAGGAAACCGCGTGGAGATAAAACCCTTCTAAATTGCCCCTCCTATTGAATACTTAAGTAACGCAAATGAGAACTGACAATTTCCAAACAAACATTTCTTTTATTACAAATTGAAAGATATAATGCTGCCACGGATGAAGTGTTATCCCAAACGAATACCTAATAAATATTTCAGTGAAGGTAATCAGCCGACGAGGCACATGAATACGAGTCGACGAAGTGGCGGAAGGCACGGTAGTCAATGGTCCGTCAATCCTCCTAAAGTTACCACAAACATCATTCGCAGAGGGGGAAAGGAGGGGCAAAGGCGCACCATCCACGACACAGTCCAATTCTTTGTTGATTAAAAGACACCCAACGAAAACTAGTCGTTCAGGAAGTTAGGCATGTCGAATAAGTATTTGGAAATAAAAAAAAATTAGATTATAATTTGAATAAAGAGAAAACTGATTAAAAGGTAATAACAAAAGAAATTTAAAAAATTAAACAAAAAAATCAAAGAATTGAATAAGAAAAAAAAACAGAGACCTCGAAAAGACTAGGCACCTAAAGGGAAAACATGCTAATAATACCGTAAACAAGTATCAATGATCAATGGTAAAGAACGAGTCAGGAATAGATTGCAAGACGAAAAAAGGCAGAAAGGCTAGACACACACTCACACATGGGACAGACACATAAAAACGATCACACACACATAGCGAGGTCCTGGAAAAGAAAAAGCATAGTTATATAAATAAAGTTAAAGAAGAAGAATGAAGTTCTACAATAATACAAAAAGAAATGATAAAAGATGACAAAATTCTTAGACTAAAGTTCAAAGAGAGATTATTAGTGACTCTTGAACCCCTGATGTGCGATTGCCTTCGTCTTGTTTGTGGACGAGTTAATCCAGTATCGTAAATACATGATGATGCTGAATCTTAAGATGGGTTGGCTCGATTTTCAATAGAAGCCAGCTCTTGACTGCAACGAGGAGGTCCGAGAGCGCAGCGTGTAGAAAAGCCCAGTCCGAATCTCGATACGACAAAAAGAAATACAAAAGGAACAGTCACGGTCAGTGAAATGTATTATTAGTTAATGGTGAACCTTTTACCCGAAAATCCATGGAATTATACAGCAACGACGCATGGAATTATACAACAGACTCACATTTCCAAAAGATTTTTTCAAACATGTCATAAAAGGCACGAGACTCGTAAGACACAAGTGAACGCCTAAGCCACAGAAAAATATACTTCTTAAAATTCTTATTTCCAAATGAAACCCGTGTAATATATGGTCGACCAAAGTACTTCGAGCCTCGTACTTCGGTTCCACAAGCTAATAAAAATACGAAAGTAGTCTAAAGGCGACCTGGCCAGGCCAAATGTAGAGGAAAGTAAGTAAACATTTCCTCAAAGTAAGGGAACCAAAGGGGAAGGGAGACCGACTCCATATAAACCCGGCAAAAGCAATTTCCTAACAACGCGACGTGAGCGGATCATGTGAACCCTTTAAAAATTTTTGGAGCGGGAACAGAGTAACCTCCCGAGAACTAAGAGGTACGTAAAGATGTAGGGAACATAGGAGTGTCAATTCGAACTCTCCCGAATCCCCAACTTAACACTGTCCGTCAGGGAACCGTCAGCATCAAAAGCAACCAAATGATGATAGAAAAAATGTATACATAAGTATCAGCGCTCAGTGTCCGTTGAACAAAAAAAAATTCCTCATGAAAACTTACTGGAACCAGTTCCGATAAAAGCGGTATGCGACAACCTCCCCCTGAAACCAAAAAAAATTCATCAGAATTTACTTTTTTTTTCTCAAAAAAGATGGCCCAAAATGAGTTATCAAAACCTCGAAGAGAAAACAGTAGTACACGCACTTTAACCAATTAAACAAATTATGAGAGGCAGACAGGCCAGTCCTCCACAGATTTTCAAGGGACCTTGTAGTGCCCGATATAAACCTTAACATTTCCATAGGACACTCGCCATTCTCGGGTGTCATCCACTTTATCCAATCTCCTCAAACATAAGATGTTTGGCATCATAATGACCTATCACCAAAAAAGGGCCACTGTACAAAGGGCTCAAGGATTTTAGAAGCCTATCTGAATCAGGTAAAACCCGGGTTTTTACTAGAACTAGCGTTCCCTTGGTTAACTGACGTTCTTTGAGTGATTTACGCTTTATTGTATTAGTTTTATTTCTATTTGCAACCGCTTTCTGAATGTTTTTTCTCATTTTTGTAGATAGTCATTGGTTGATTGTTCTTCCCAAAAATTTGTTCCTATCATTAATTGTTCTGTGGTAAATCCTCTTATGTCGTGCGGCACCACTCTTAGTGTAAACTTACATTTTCCTAATAATTCATCCCATTCTTGTAATGGATGATCCAGCAAAGCCAAACGTAATTTATCTTTAAGTGATCTTATAAACCTCTCTCCAAAAGTTTGCCGCCCTGTAGAAGTGCACCACTTGCACCTATGGTAGAGCCAGCCCTGCAACCGAAATTCTTATGAATGACTATTTAAACATGATATTTGTAAGGTAACCACAGAAAATGAGCAATTGTAGAAGGGTTTTTTTTTCTAAAATAGAAGCAAGAGCACTTTTATCTTGTTTATTTATTTATATGGAGAACGACAAAGCTTCATTCCTTTCTTTCAGGGGAACGCTCTTCAAGTTTATTACAGGAAATTTCATGATGTGATCATTTAAACTGGTGCTTTTCTGTGGAAAATAGGAAAATTTGTCAAAAAGTGTGAATGTAACTGGAAATCCACACATTTTGGTGTTTTTCTGTGTAGAACAGGTAAATTTAGCAAAACACATAGGTACGTAATGCCTAAATTTCAGGAATGCACGAAACTGGAAAATTTACACATTTTGGTGGTTTACTAACAATAAGCAATATTGAAGCAAGATCATATATCTGCAAAGTCCTGATTAAAACATATAGACTTCCTGGATAATTTCTCTATATTTATAAGGCTATGAACATGCATAGTGAATTCACAGTAAGCACATGTGTAGCCAGTTGTCAACTTTCTAATGAACAGACTTTAAAATTGTTGAAATTAAAAGCAAATGAATTCATTTAAAGCCAATCATGGTTTATTGAACAGTGCTAGGTAGGCAATTGCATTTAATGTTGAAAAAACTTTACTTAAAAAAAGTAACTTGTGCAAATCTACTTGAATTTATTCTAATTAAAAGATCTTTTAAAAGCAAAGAATATTTTATTTCTCAAATCTTTGGAGTTTAAATAGTTCAAAATGATTCTTTAAACATAATATTTGTAAAGTACATAGACAAAACTTTGATACTGTACAAGGAATGCTGTCAAAACAAGAAGTCAGAGTGCAGACATTGTCTATTTCAATTTTTTATTTATTTGAATGGAGAAACAACAAAGCTACTATTTCCTCGTTTCAGGAAAACATTCTTATGACAGAAAAATAAATGCAGTGATCATTTTTAAAACATACATCAATGTATCCATAAGAAATATTAAACAAGTCCACATAATCATAAACTCCTGATTAAAGCTTGGATAATGTATGTGAATATATCTTCATTTTTTAATTTTTTTTTAAAATGTCATGAAAATGCTTAGTGGATTCTTAGTGAGCACTTGTTCAGTGTACCTGTATACAGCGGGCAATGTTGAACAGATTTTAAAATTGTTCAATTTAACTGAATTTTATCTAATTAAAAACATATTCCCTTAAATGTTTCACAAAATCTTTGAGAGTTGGAATTCTTCTGAATGACCCCTAAAACATAATACATATACTTGTAAGTTGACACAAACCCTGACAATGTGAAAGGAAGTTTGTCAAACAAGAAGTCAGAGTGCAGACATTGTCTATTTCAATTTCTTTTATCTTTATTTATTGGGCATGTAGAAACAGCAGAGCTGTATTACCCTTCTTTCTTTCAGGCAAAACATTCTTCCAACACAACACTGAAAATTACATGAAGTGGTCATTTAACGTAAGAAATTTTAAACATATGACTTTCTAAAAATTGACAGATCTCAATTGTATACTGTATAAAATGCATTCTCAGAAAAAAATGTATGAAAAAGATAGAGCAACTTCACAAAAGCTCAGGGTGGTAACAATATTACAATGTTAATACAATTCATTTCAATGTATCAAAAGCACATTTACCACATACTGTCACAAATATTCAATAGAATTAAATTAGAATCAACCTAACAACACAAAAAACAGTCTAGGAACTTAGTGCATTCAATGAGATTTCAACTTGTACCTCTAAAAAATACAACACCCATTAACACGAGTGAAATTCATTATTATTATTTTGGTTGAATGAATATTACGTTCATAACTGTACAAGATAATAAACATACAGTTGTGTGTGAAAAGTGTTAATTATTTGTATTTTTTTAAAAAAATAAAAATAAAAATGAGAGAGAGAGAGAGAGGGTGGAGAGATGGAGTTTAACAAAGACGGCATATAAAACTCTTAGAGTCGGTGATGGGTAGTTTAACCCAATGAGTTCAGCACATTGATCAATGATCCTGTCACAAATATTCAATAGAATCAAATTAGAAACGGACAAAACAACAGAAGCTGCCTGGATATTGCTTGAATTTTATGAGAATTCAGTTGGACACCTTCCATTTCGCAAAATTTCACAGTTTCGCGAAGAAGCAACGAATGAAGCGCCCATAGAACGTAGTGGACAGCAAGGGAACTTAAACATATATACGAAATAAACGTCGAGTTTGCTAGTTGAAAAACACTAGAATGCGATCGTTTTCTCATAATGATCACTGAATAGAAGAGTAATAAACGTACACCCTTGTAAGAAGTGACAAAATTTAAATGAATACATAAGAAATATTTGTATTTGGTCCGAGAGAAAACGTATGCAGCGTTATAGAAGGGTCCCATTACATTGAACAGCCTCGCAAACGTTAATGTTCTTGTGCTGGTAAAATTTATATAGAAACATCTGTGTATACTGTATTTAAAGTTAATGAGAACAGAGGGATGGCAAAAGATGGCCAGAAAATTCAAGACAACTCAAATATTCGCGCATTGTGTAAGAGAAACGAACAAGTAGGTTATTACAAAACTCTACTTCGATACCGAACGCAATTGCGCATGTATCGTTTCATGTAAAGCATAGAGAACATCAACACGCCCCCAGAGCATCATAACCATCATCTAGAATGTTTTGGGGTGTGCAAACGACCCAAAAGAGCCCAAAAAAACTTAATTTTAATGCTTTTTTCAACCCGTTTTCGAGGGGAGCGCCGTTGTCGAAGCCGACGTGGAAAGACATTGAACGATAGCACATTTGCAAATGTTTCCCGCCGTGTAAAGTGTAAAAAAGAAAATCACACGACAAGAGCGTTTAAAAACAACAGGTAGACCGCATTGGATGTGCGACAACGGTCGAAAAGAGCTGGAAAAAACCTTTATTGAGCGATTTTTAACGGTTTAGCGAGTCGTAGGATGCATTGCGCGCCCTCGTCATCACGCTGCGGATGCCAAGGGTACTAATAAAACACACAGCGTCCTTTGGGGAGCGCCGTTGTCGAAGCTCTCGTAAAACACACAGCGTCCTTTGGGGAGCGCCGTTGTCGAAGCCTACGTGAAAAGGCATTGAACGACGGCGCATTTTTTAATATGAACCTCTTTCCGACTTTATAAACCCGTCGGCCATCCCGACATCAGTAAGGTGAAGGGTGTGAGAACCCAGACATTCGGCCAATGGGCCTGGAAACACGCACAAACGCATCGTTTGCGAAGGAACGGTGAACGCAGCGCCATACAACGGTGTGGCCACCGAGGGAACTAGATTTCACTGGGCAATGAGGTTGTTTTTGCCGAATAACTTTGCCAAATTCGACTCCAGGACCAAACGGCTTTACAACAAACATGCTCATAGTCATGCCAACTCGAATCGAAAACGTGTGGGTTTCTCTCACCCATAGACAATTAAC
>JAHWFO010046878.1:137314-158659 GCA_023313115.1 Rhysida immarginata | reverse complement strand
ATAGCACATTTGCAAATGTTTCCCGCCGTGTAAAGTGTAAAAAAGAAAATCACACGACAAGAGCGTTTAAAAACAACAGGTAGACCGCATTGGATGTGCGACAACGGTCGAAAAGAGCTGGAAAAAACCTTTATTGAGCGATTTTTAACGGTTTAGCGAGTCGTAGGATGCATTGCGCGCCCTCGTCATCACGCTGCGGATGCCAAGGGTACTAATAAAACACACAGCGTCCTTTGGGGAGCGCCGTTGTCGAAGCTCTCGTAAAACACACAGCGTCCTTTGGGGAGCGCCGTTGTCGAAGCCTACGTGAAAAGGCATTGAACGACGGCGCATTTTTTAATATGAACCTCTTTCCGACTTTATAAACCCGTCGGCCATCCCGACATCAGTAAGGTGAAGGGTGTGAGAACCCAGACATTCGGCCAATGGGCCTGGAAACACGCACAAACGCATCGTTTGCGAAGGAACGGTGAACGCAGCGCCATACAACGGTGCGGCCACCGAGGGAACTAGATTTCACTAGGCAATGAGGTTGTTTTTGCCGAATAACTTTGCCAAATTCGACTCCAGGACCAAACGGCTTTACAACAAACATGCTCATAGTCATGCCAACTCGAATCGAAAACGTGTGGGTTTCTCTCACCCATAGGCAATTAACAAATGCGAATTTTGTTTTTGGTAGGGTCCAATCAGAATAAGACACGGCCGCGGAGTGGGGTCCCCAGCCGCGAGTACGTTCAACCATCTGTTCCCAGCGGTCGAACTAGTCAGGGGAAGGTTTCCACACCGTCCCTAGTTAACCGAAACACCATGGCTCTTATGCCCTTGGCCACGGCATAAGGGAGGTGCAGATCTTTCCATCTTTTTTTTTCCTTCTCTCTCTATCTCTCTCTCTCTCTCTCTTTCTTTTTTTCCGTTTCTTCTTCTTTCTCCTTTTCCTTTTTCTTATCTTTTCATCTTTCTTATCATTTATAAATATGGAATAAAGCATTATGAACCATAAAAAAATAGGATTCAAAATATTAAGAAAAACATAAATGGCTGCCATTTCTCAAAATGGCGACCAGCTGGTCTTATCTTATCTTCTCATCAAAAATGGCCGCTTCGTTGCCATGGCAACCAAAATGGTGATCCACTGGGCTTATCTTATCTTTTGATCTTATCTCTGCTGATAAAAGGGTCACGTGGAGGCCGGTTTGGGTACCAACGCCTGGGGTGAGGGCGTGGTGGGCGTGGCCGGAAGTGGTACATAAACCGGCCTCATGAAACCGGAAGTGGTACACAAAGGGTTGCCCCTACTACTTACGGTCTTACTTTCACTGGGGCATTGTCTCCAGTGTCTGTCACGTGCTCGTATCCAGGAAACTTATCTGTTATTTCCGCCATAATACTACTCATTTTTTCAATTAAAATGTTAATTTTATTTTTAGCACCTATTTCATGAGAACCAACGATAAAGGTATTTTTATCATTAACGTGGCATTTAGCGCGCGTAGACTGTCTAATCCAAAAAGACCTATGAACGGAAGATGGCATTTTGCCAAGGTTACGTCACCGCAGGGCACTTCGTTTACTTTATTTACTTTCATGATGAATACACGCGACAAGTGCATGATATTACCATTCGCCACAGTGATGTTGCAAGGGTCTCTATGTTCAGAATTATATTTCATGCGTTCTTCCCACTCTTCGTTGAGCAATGAAACGTTAGACCCCGAATCTACCATAAAACGCTGTGTGAGTTTTGAGGAGCCTAACTCGAGGTGCCAAAAGTTTTGCGATGGAAGTCTCAGAGTTTGAGTGGTTATACCACCTTCCGTTACAACAGGTTCTTCACGTTTCTTTTTTACATCAATTAAGGGTGTGTCCAAGAAGTTCGACCGGTCGCCAAATCGCGCCCAAGTCGGGCCAACCGGAAACGATCGTGACTCCCAGAATTCTCTCTTTCGCGACCGAGAACGCCTCTATTGTTTTGATGTTCGACTTCCGGATTGGGTCTGATTTCAAAATGGCGAATCCCCCATCTCGCACTATATGAGTGTGAAATGTTACTGCAAGCAGAAATTTTGGGAGGAGAAGAAGACTTTAGACGGACATATTTTAAATAATGAATCCAAAGGAATACGAAATACATTCACGGAAGGTAAGTTCAGTTGTTTTCAGTCAGTGACGACTTCGCTAGTTGGCAGGCAAATTTATGCAACTTCAAAACTAGAGGAAAAAAACCCCGAGTAAAAGCATAAGATGATATAATGAAGCCTTAATATTTATACATGTATCATTTTTTTATAATTCTTAGAACATTTTTATCGAGTTATCCGAACATTTACTGAAGCTTTATTCCTTGTAAGGGGGGGGGGGGAGTCTTTTAAAAAAAATGTTTTCTAAATTTAATTCACTAAATAAATTTTTTAAATCTACTTAATTGTCCCTATTATGTGAATTATTCAAATAACAATAATGTAGGTAATTATTTCTTTTCACTTATCAAGATACATACACTGCATTACTTTCCTAACAAAAGACTGTTTTAAAACATAATTAAAAATACTTCCATCGCCAATTAATTAATTCAGTAAATTAATATAGAAAAAGTCTCTCCCTCCAAATAAGGAAAAAAAAACTTCAGTATTTTCATATTGAAAAACACGGTTTACATATATATTCAATAAAAATGATGTACAAAATATTAAAAATCATAAAATTTAAGGCTTCGTGTACTATTTTGTGTGCTTTTACTCTGGGAGGTTTTTTTCCTCCTTTGCACTTTAAGAGTGGGGATTCGACTAGTGAGTGCTTCTTTAATGTCTTGCCCCTTTTTTTTTTTTTAAGAGATTTAATCATCATTTACCATCAATAATCCCAACACTATGGGTTCAGGGCTCTTAGATTGGCTACCAAATTGCAGTGGTTCCTGGTTTGTTGGCCTTCCCCCCATCCCTTCTCAGCGTGGAATGCCCCATTTCCCAGATAATTGGTGCTACTTTCCCAAATGGTACGTTTGATGTAATATTTTAACTACTATTAATAACTGCAATATAAATGAAAATAGGATAGAAAACCCCCACAGACTGGCTTTTCTTTCATATTTACATGTTTAATTTATAAATAGCTTAAGTATAATATGAAAATAAAACTTATCAGATCATTCTGAAGTTTATTCTTTAATAAATATACAGGATGAACTAAAAAAAAAAATAGAGACAAGCTTCAGGTGATTCCTCACCAGAAAAGGAACAAAGAAATATCATCTGAACATAATCGGACATGAACAGTTTGTCCATAAAAGAGCAATTAATACAGAACATAACATTATTGTGGCAGTGATTGCATCAACTTTGCAAAAGATGTTCCAAGTGGCCTCTTTGGGATGCAATCCAAGAGTTCACACCACAGACTGGTTACTTGCTTGGAGCTTGCACTGGGATTCTGCTCAATATCTTGTAGCACATATTCCTCCCGGTCTGCTGTCAAAACCTACCCTCCATGTCTGCCTCTTTCATCAAAGGACTGAACCTAGCACTAGCACTGAGAGATGGGATGGTTGCCAACGTTTTGTGATTCGTCTGATGGAGCACATTTCATCATCTCAAAGATGAAAATTAAGACACATCCAAATTCTATCTCGAAAACTGTAAGGGGATAACAGACTTTTGACTCATCCTGTATATGTGAAGACCATCTTGGCTTGTTCCTGATATGTTTACCAGACCATTGTGTCTCTACTGCATGATCACAATGAGCACTCAAAAGGTAACTTTGTAATTCTGCATCATTCTGTACGTATTGTTATGAGTGCATGAAGTTGTGCATACAATTATTACCAAACATTTGTTGATATAAAGTTTTTGCTTACTTTTCTGATCAGGAATTACACCTTGAAGTTTGACCCTATTGTTTTAATGCATCCTGTATAGTAATATTATTTATCCATTCCTTTACTGAGCAATCTTTATGATTATTCCTTTACTGATCAATCTTTATGAATTTCAAAATTCTAGATGTTCCAAAGCAATGACTCCAATGGATTAACGCTATGGTCCTTTTGCTCTTGGGAGCTTATGAAAATCACAAGGCTAAATTTGACAGATCATGTATAAAAGCAGTGAGGTAAATCATTGGACTGATTCACTAAACATAAGTATATAAACAAGGCCTTTAATTTAATTCTGATTTTAATTTTTAGATTTGGTTGCTAATCGCCTCTGAGTGCGTTTCTCATGGACATTGCATCACAGGAGCGCAAAGTGACGATAAGTGGTGGAGTCTGAAGAAAACATTTTAAAAAATTGATGATAAACAAAAATGCAAGAAATAATGGGGAACGACCCCGTGTAATGCCTATTTCGATTGCCTCCTCTTCACGAGGAGTGTCTATGCGTTCATGTAAGGACGTGATTCTAGCACACTGTATTATGCTCTATAATAATCGTTCGAAAGCTACATGTTAATTCATATTTATCGAAATGTCATCTAAGAAATGAATGCGTATTGGTCAGAGAAGACAAAAAGTTATCTGGGCGTCGGAAACTCCGTCTACAGCAGGAAGTTGTACAATTACTGAAAACCAATTTGAGCTATTAACTTCTTGAGATTGTTCCGTTCACCTAAAACTGTAATTATCCCAGGGAACGCCGGGTGCCTCTGCTAGTTTCAAATATTTTGTAGTTTGTGTTTTCGTTTTATTATTTATTTATTAAGTACTCCTATCTTTTCTTAAAAAGCTTTAAATGAACTATTAAAGATATTTGTATGATTAAAGAATTTTGTATAAATAAATTGACTTTCTCTCTCTTTGGCAAATAAGAATTGAATCATTGTGGTATAAATTCACTCAAGAACTACAATTTACAGGGTAAACTATTTTATAGGCTAGCTTATTAAAAAAATTTACAAACTAGTATTGCATGGGACTGAATAGAATGCTATAATCAAAAAGACAAACTGATCCATGAAAAGATGCATTTTCATAGTTTATTAAGTAGCGGAAGAATGGAGCTACTTACTGGTTTCACTATGTCCATTCCTTTCATAATTTCTGCATTGTTTGAAGTAGAAGGTTAAATTTGGAATAGCTAATTATGAGCATGTACACCTTCACTATTTAGTTTGATTTTCAATGGTCCACTGGGATGGGAGTTAGAGGGGACCAAAATGTCTGTGTATTTGGATATGTAAAGGAGTGAAATTCAGTATGCAGATTCCTGTAAGCAAGATGTACATTACTATGAAGTTTAGGCCAAGTTGTCCCAATGGGGTTGGAAGTTGTGCATTTCAAGAAAATGGGGGGAAGGGGTAAAATAGAACTCAGCATTTCCACTCTCTCTGTACCTTCCTTGGGAGGATTAATTTCTTTAAAGCATATGATAACAAGAAATTACTCCTGAGGAGGTATAGAAAGAGTTAAAACTGAGAATATCTATTTAAACAGTTTAGTAAATCATGGCCATACCCAGAATTATTTTTTGGGGTGGGGGTGGCATGTAACAGATTTTATTGACATAATGGCCAAATTTGACATTTACACATGCTAAAGTGGCTACCAGATGCTTTTCACCTCGTTTGGCCATCAGAGAGGATGTTTTCCCCTTTCTATTGTTATTCAAACCATAGTTTTAAAACTATACAGGGCGTTTTTCAAACTAACATACTGAACATTTTTTTAGCACAGAATGGATGGTCCAAAATATGTTCTCATCTATCAAGTTTGTGCACAGAGTTCAAAAACATCCTGTATTTATACATGCACTTTGTTACAATAAAATGAGTTTTTATTTAAAAGTAAATAAAAATACATTAAAAATTGGAATCAAAATTTTAAGAATTTTATTTTTTCAGTTTTTAATACACTCAAAGAAAACAATTTAAAACAACCCAGTTGGGTGAAGAGGATAAACAATGCTAAATTAAATAAATAGAACAAATCCTAAATTTTTAAAAACAGATAAATTAGTAGTTCTAAAATAAAACTTTAACTCAAAAGGATGAAGAAAAGACAAACACATTTTGGAAATTCACAAATTCCTGATAACAATTTGCATTTCTGGCAACTTACACAGAAATATAATTAAATATATTACCTATAACGATTTACAGTGAATCATTATCTACAATTATTTCACTTAAGACTCGAAAACATTCTAATGATTTGGAAATCAATGAAAACCAGCAAAATATTTATGAGGTCTTTTAAGGAGGAATTCACATGCAGTAGTTTTCATGAACACATCACTTGTTAATGTCAGAAATAATTTTCTCTACACTTAAATTTGCAATGACATGAAATTAATAGATTTTATTCTCACTCCTTTTATATATGCTGATACTTCATCACTAATTTAAAGTAATTTTATGCAGTTATTTCTCTTTATATAAATCCTTCCTTATCTTCTCTTTTAAATGTTGCTGGTTAACACAAATATTTTCTCCTTTTGATAAATGTAAAAAAATTTTTTAATAGTCTCTTCGTTTATGGACTTTTATGTGTTGCGGTTAAGGTGATGAAAAATATGCTGGGAAATTAGGTGATTGTGATGGAATGGTCCATAACATAAAACTGCAAAGTTAAGTAAGTTAATGCATTAGAATTAATAAAAAGATTATCAATTGCATTTTATAAAAAAATTTAAATATTGTTGGACAATGGAAGATGCAGGGAATAAATGCAAACCATCTGTATATTATTAATTGTATTTTCACGTTTTTTTGATAGCGTCTTTAAGATAATCGAGTTTTATATTTTAGATTGATAAAAAATATTTCTACTCACTGGCACAATTATTTCACTTGAAAAAAAATATTATGAGACAATGCGGTCGTGTGAAGTGAATCGACAAAAATTAAGGAAAATAATAAATTTTATGACATCAAGACAAAAACAAATAAAGCCTCAAAAATAGAAACAGCTTTACAAAATGAAAATAGCTTTTTAAAATAAAGCCACTCAGTCAAATTATTAAAGTACAAGTATTGCGTTGTCGGCTATGCAATTTTATGAGTAGAGAATTTCACTTGTTTCCATTTTACAGTACGTTTTCAATCTGTATATTACTAATAAACACGTATTATTAAACAGTTTTAGGTTATCTAAAGATAATCAGCCACTTGAATTTCAATAAGGAAATGTATACTAAAAGCAACGATACTATTACTAGGCGAAGAAGTGTCCTCGAATGTGCACATCGCCATGTTTGATCAGCTTCACCTAGCATCGACCGAGCCAAGAGCAAGGGTGGCTTCGTGGCGGCCCGGTCAGTCAGAGAGATTTGGGAATCATGATCGTTTCCGGTCGCGACTTGGGTGACTCGCTAGAACGAGGTTATACTCGGAAGCCTCGGCTGGAACATTGGTGACCGGTCGGACTTCTTTGACACATCCTACTCACAAACCTGGAAAACCGTTTATGAATAAACAATGCTTAATAATAATAACCAATAAATATTTCTGTAAATATTTGCATTTCTAATCTTGCCTTAGAAACCTTCGAAGGGTCATTTTCTTGGGGGTGTTCATCTTGTTGGAGATTCTGCTTAGCCATTATAACGTATTCTATAATAACATGCAATACTGGTTTTGAAGAAAAAAAATAAATAAAAATAAAAAAAAAATTAAAACGGGCTAGCCAAAAAATGTAATAAACTAGCCGTGTAATATAACTTACCGTGAAATTGTAACTTTGGGAGTGAAATCTTTTTTTCATCGATCATATTTCGGAAACGAAAAAGCGCCGCCATCCATTTACATAATTGCTACTGCAATTCGTCATGCAATACTTGCAAAGCATGCTTTCATTTATATTTCTGTTCAGTCAAGTAAAATACAAAGTTGTAAAGATGCAATAAACGCTACAAGTTTCTCCTCGCACAGATCAGCTCTACTTGAAAGCCCCGCCAAAGCGAAGCATCATGGCCGCCGGTAGACATCGACGACGCTGCTCCACGACCGGGTTGTCCCATAATACGAGCTGCTCGTACAATGACGCTTAGACAAGCCAAGCGCAAATTGAGGCCGCCTGGTCGAATTCGGTCGGACTTCTTGGACACACCCTAAATTGCGTCCTCGGTCTTCGCGACCTAGTCCGGCTAAATCATGATCTAAAGAACTCATCAACTTCGGTTTTAATTCGTTTCCATCTACTGTTTTTTTATTTAAAATTCTCCCCACTTCAACTATTTTCTATGGCCCTTTCCCTACACGAATTAACTGTAGTACGTTTTTTACGTTTTCCAAACCTTTTCTTTGAATTCGGTTTTTGCTTAGGTCCCATCCCAGCCTCTATCAGGCTTACTACACGCAGGGCATCGCGTATCAACTCGGGTGTGGTCCTACACCATGTAGGCGTCAAACATTCCTGCAAACCCGGTTTAGCGTTGGTCCGAGCTAAATCCAATAGTTGTTTTTCATCTAGGCAAGATCCGCAAATTCGATTGTATTCATACAATTTGCACCAGTAGGTTACAAAAGATTCATCTTCCCGTTGTTTTGTATTGTATAGCTTTATTTCCATTTTAGCTCGCCAACCCGCGTACCCAAGGGTTTCTTTCATCTTTTGTTTCAATTTTTCAGAGGTGCTACATTCGTCCCATGTGACGGACATCCAAACTGACCATTTTGAGGCCACCAAAGCCAGCCATATGCGAAACAAGGTAAGTTT
Source organism: Rhysida immarginata (assembly GCA_023313115.1). Classification (NCBI taxonomy): domain Eukaryota; kingdom Metazoa; phylum Arthropoda; class Chilopoda; order Scolopendromorpha; family Scolopendridae; genus Rhysida; species Rhysida immarginata. The sequence goes on along the minus strand of JAHWFO010046878.1, from coordinate 150,006 downwards.
TCATCCTCAAGAGCTTCGCCTTTTTTTCCACTTCCCATAGATAGTCGTGGATATCCTGGCACGCCTCAAATCGTGGTAGGCCTGCCTTGTATAGCTCCTCCATTTTCCTGTCGTCCTCTGCATAACGCATCTAACAAATTTTCGAGCGAGTCTAGGGCGGCAACACATCTTTCCGTTGCCATTTCCTAAGTAAGACCATCGAACCTGCTAGTAAAAAGAGACTGCACATACATCCAAAATAAAACACTTAAAAAAACGATAAAAAAGTATTTGTTTGGAAAAAAACGTACTGTAGCCTGCTAGAAATTGAGGCTTCAATTCCCGACACGCTCAGCCTTTATTTAAAGGAAGAAATTCTTCCTCTAAATAATTCACTCCCTCCATTTTAAAGTTAGGACCGCGCTAGAACCCTAAAAAACAAAGTATCTTCGGAACAGTCAAACAAGTTCACTTTAATGAGTTATTTGTAATTTGCGTAAGTTTGCTTGCATTAAAACAATAGTCAGAAATTATTTTTGAATGGATAAAGAACTTAAGTGATCGATAGTCGACCCATTAAGTTCAAGACAGGAAAACGCGTGGAGATAAAACCCTTCTAAATTGGCCTTCCTATTGAATACTTAAGTAACGCAAATGACAACTGACAAGTTCTAAACAAAAATTTTTTTATCACAAATTGGAAGATATAATGCCAAGGGTGAAGTGTTATCCCAAGTTAAATGTTATTAACTAATGAATGTACACCAATTCGAAAGATAAATATTTCAGTGAAGGTAATCAGCCGACGAGGCGCATGAATACGAGTCGACGAAGTGGCGGAAGGCACGGTAGTCAATAGTCCGTCAATCCTCCTAAAGTTACCACAAACATCATCCGCGGAGGGGGAAGGGAGGGGCAAAGGCGCACCATCCACGACACAGTCCAATTCTTTGTTGATTAAAAGACACCCAACGAAAACTAGTCGTTCAGGAAGTTGGGCATTTCGAATAAGTATTTGGAAATAAAAAAAAAAGATTATAATTTGAATAAAAGAGAAAACTGATTAAAAGGTAATAAAGAAATTTAAAAATTTAAACAAAAAAATCCAAGAATTGAATAAGCAAAAAAAAACAGACCTCGAAAAGACTAGGCACCTAAAGTGAAAACATGCTAACAATACCGTAAACAATACCGTAAACAATGCTAAGTATCAATGATCAGTGGTAAAGGACGAGTCAGGAATAGGTTGCAAGACGAAAAAAGGCAGAAAGGCTACACACACTCACACATGGGACGGACACACAAAAACGATCACCCACACATAGCGAGGTCCTGGAAAAGAAAAAGCATAGTTATATAAAAAAAATTCAAAAGAAGAGGAATGAATTTCTACAATAATACAAAAAGAAACGATAAAAGAAAAAATGTTTAGACTAAAATTCAAAGAGTGTTTATTGCTGACTCTTGAACCCTTGATATGCGATTGCCTTGTCTTGTTTGTGGACGAGTTAATCCGGAATCGTAAATACAAGATGCTGAATATTAAGATGGGCTGGCTTGATTTTCAATAGAAGCCAGCTCTTGACTGCAACGAGGAGGTCCGAGAGCGCAGCGTGTAGAAAGGCCCAGTCCGAATCTCGATACGCCAAAAAGAAACACAAAAGGAACAGTCACGGTCAGTGAAATGTACTATTAGTTAATGGTGAACCTTTTACCCGAAAATCCATGGAATTCTATAGCAACGACACATCAACGGAGGTGCTGACAAATAACAACGACCAACGATGGCGTGATTCCGCGCTATGGAGGGCTAACTAAAGTTTGATTTCCTTCTCTTAAAGAAAGCAGATAAAAGAAAATGGTTGACCAACCTGTCACGTGTAGGTAATAGATAAACGGTCCGAAGCTTACTAACGACGTCTTTGTCGCGCAATGAGGAGAAAACCCAGCTCTATTGCCTTAACTACGAAACACCATTATCTTTGAAGACGGACTTGTGTGGACGTTCCATTACGTAGAGAAAGAAAATAGAATTTCCCATGATGAAATTTCCCATGAGGCTGGGGTATTGAGGCGAAGACGAATATCCAGATCCAAAGGCGCAGGCCAACGCTTCACTTGCCGCATCCGACTGACAGTTTAGTTGACTTCATATCTTGAAGGAGAAATTTTATGAGTTCCGATGGCTATGTGTTAAACCATACCGAGTGCTACCGGCTATGGACTGTAGGTTGTCCAGTTCAGTCTGCAGGACCAGCTCACTCCGCTGTTGTCCCATCCAAAGGCGACGACAGACTCACTATTCGAAAAGATTTTTTCAAAATGTCAAAAAAGACAGGAGAGTCGTATACTCACGCTCAGGAAAAAATTAAGACGCAGGCGACGCTCTAAAAGAATAACCGCCCATAACAAAGGGGGTTTAACTCAACAATCACATAAAAGGCAAGACACATCAGAATGCCGATTTAAACAATCTGTTTAAATAAAAATGGCAATAAACCTTGTAGTTTTAAAGAAAAATGAATATATAAATACAGAAATAAACGTAAAATATTTTAAGAAAGCTTTTAAAATATTAATATTATCAATACAACTTTTCTTTCGCCAAAACTCTACAATCAAAGAGCAAAATGACGGAAAGCAAAGAGGTGAAAACTGGATCTAAGGACCTGGGTTTTTTAATTCACACAAAAAAGAATATTTTAAGATGATAAAATAATTATAAACTCAGACAGAAGAGTTTTAAAAGTCTTAAAAATTGCACAAGTGAACGCCTAAGCCACAGAAAAATTTACTTCTTAAGGAGAAATTTTATGAGTTCCGATGGCTATGTGTTGAACCATATCGAGTGCTACCGGCTATGGACAAAAGTAGGTTGTCCAGTTCAGTCTGCAGGACCAGCTCACTCCGCTGTTGTCTCATCCGAAGGCAACAACAGACTCACATTTCCAAAAGATTTTTTCAAACATGTCAAAAAAGGCACGAGACTCGTAAGACACAAGTGAACGCCTAAGCCACAGAAAAATATACTTCTTAAAATTCTTATTTCCAAATGAAACCCGGGTAATGAATAGTCGACCATCGTACTTAGAGCGTCGTACTTCGGTTCCACAAGCGAATAAAAATACGAAAGTAGTCAAAAGACGACCTGGCCAGGCCAAATGTAGCGGAAAGTAGGTACACATTTACTCGAAGTAAGGGAACCAAAGGGGAAGGGAGACCGACTCCATATAAACCCGGCAAAAGCAATTTCCTAAACAACGCGACGTGAGCGCGTCATCTGAACCCTTTAAAATTATTTGGAGGGGGAACACAGTAAGAGGTACGTAAAGTTTTCTACGTCGGAAACAATTGCCTGTCTTGGCGTATGACCAAACGGTCGAATTTAAAGACGTAGAGGACATAGGAGTGTCGATTCGAACTCTCGCGAAGCCCCAACTTAACACTGGAGCGGGAACCGTCAGCATCAAAAGCGACCAAATAATGAGGGAAAAAATATATACATAATTATGAGCGACTCAGTGTCCGTTGCACAAAAAAAAAAATTCCTCATGAAAACTTACTGGAACCAATTCCGAAAAAAGCGGTACACTACAGCATTTATATGCTTACTAATAGGTCATTGGAGAATATTTTATCGTGCTTGGAACACGAACTGAACTACAATCTAAAAATTTGCTTTGTATACCCGAGGCGTGTACACTCACGCACCAAAAGTCATGGCATACCCCGCCAATCAGGTTCCCTTTCCATAATGAGACAGATCCCGCTGCTTCCATTCTCGGAATGCAGGTGCACATGATTCCTTGATATCACACAATCATTTTAATCAAAACTGGCTGCAGAAATGGCAGCACACCGAGAGCTATCCGCATTTGAACAGGGGATGGTTGTTGGTGTCAGACGGATGGGTGCCTCAATATCTGATGTAGCCACCATTCTACAATTTTTCCTCACAACCATTGCAAGTTTCATGTCGGAAGTACTGACCGAAGGACGACAGCAGGCCAAATAACCATGTGGTACAATCAGGGAGGTCCCACAACTGTATCAGTGACGACAATTCGGCGAACCTTGGCTGCTGCAGGCTTTGGGAGCAGGAGGCCACGACGGGTGCCACTCTTGACAGCTGCACATCGTAGGCAATGCCTAGCCTGGGCCAATTAACATCGACATTGGATCACTAAGGACTTGCGAAGGGTGGCCTGGTCTGACACGTCATAGTTTCAGCTGTATCGGGCTGATGGTCGCGTCTGTGTCTAGCGCAGGCCACACGAAGCCATGGATCCAATTTGTCAGGTGGGGACCACTCAGGCAGGTGGAGGCTCAATACTCGTGGGGTGCTTTCTCGTGGCATGCAATGGGTTCATTGGTGCATCTGACATCCGCTCTGCGTGCTACTTCCTACGTCGATCGGCTTGGGGATCACCTGCACCCCTTCATGAACTGTCTTTATCCTGGGGGTTATGGCATCTTCCAGCAAGAAATGCGCCTCCACACATGGCTCTGGTGACATGGCAGTGGCTGGAGGAACATGCTACGGACTTCACGGCAATGATTTGGCCTCCATGTTTCCCAGATTGCAATCCATTGAACATTTGTGGGACATCATCAAACGATCATTCGTCACCAACACAACTGGTAAATGCAGCATCGTTATGGAGTGCAATGTAGGCCACATGGCTTGCAGGGCCTGTGGATATTATGCACGTGTACCATGACTTTTGATGAGTGAGTGTAAACAAAGCAGAGCGAACAGTTGTCATCAGTTCCGCCTCGTGTCCACGCTCATGTACCAAATTGCAAACATCAGACTTTATAAAAAAGATAACTGACAAAAGCCAGTTTCACAATTACAGTTTGCAGGTCGAAAACTGTTGGATGCGGAGCAGGCAACGCAAGACGACGATTTTCCACAGTGACTGGCGTCTCTCAATTAGCGGAATTCGCCTGCTTTGCGGGTGGAATTTTCAGTTCAAGCTGGTTGTGAAATTTAGCGGATCCGCAACTGCTTTGTGGGCAGTATTTTCAATTCAAGCTGCATCTGAAATTTAGCAGGTCCACAACTGCTTTGAGAATGGATCCACAACTGCTTCAATAAATCAGAAAATGTCAGGTTTTGGCTCATCTTTGTTGCCACATTAGGCAACATACTGTCGACGTGAAGTTGGCATTTGGAGATGTAATTTAAAAAAAATTGCTGTCAAAAACAGCCTTTGCCTATGAATGCTATGAAGGTCGCTGCGAGACGCCATTTGGTGTGATGTCGATCTCGTTTTAGAATGAACCAATCCGAAGGCAGTTGGTTGGTTGGTTAGTTGAAGTTTTAGGGCGCATCAACTACAACGGTCAATTAGCGCCCAGCCGAAGGCAGTTAATGTGACCTAGGTTTTAATTGTGAAATGGAAGCGGAAAGTTCTTAAATCGTTCGCTTTGCGAGTGGAAGCACTACTATACCCTTCTTTGGATAATCCGTTGGGGCTAATGGGGGCGATTTAATTGTGAAACAGGATTAAGAGGAATTATGAAGCCGGTACACGCAGAAAAAATGATATGAGGGCGGAAGGGTTTGAGATGGCATATAATAGACGATACTTCCTCAGGGGAAGCATAAGAAATAAAAAAGGAGTTGATGTAGTCATTATTGAAAAAGAATATTATGACTTAGAAGGAGTTATAGGATTTGGTAAGTATTCATACCAAAAGAAACCAATAAACAGAATAGCAATGATAATAATGATAAGTATCGATTGGCAAATAAAAAAATTAAAATACACAATAATCTGGAGGTAAAAGATTTAAGAAAATTGGTTAAGAGAGGAGGGTCAAGAGTGGGAGATCGAAAAGGAATGTTTAAATTTGAAATAGCCTTCCATTTTGCTTTATTACTATGACGTTAATAAAATCTGGGCATAGTAATTTGATTTGGTATCCCGAATAATTATGAACATAGAGACTCTACGAAATATAGATTTAATGTGGTGCGTTGGAGCTCATCTAAACTTACGAGGAGACGTAGAGATGGTTAGGTTAGGTTAGGTTAGGTTAGGTTAGGTTAGGTTAGGTTATGTGAGAATAGAGATAGTACATTGGAATTCATCCAAGGTTTGTGGAAAGGTGGTTTTGTAGTGGTGGATGATAAAAGGAAATGTAGATATCTAGAAAAATCATTAAAAATTTGTGACAGGAAATTGCCAAAGAGAACAGTAATGTTGTCATTCGGATAAAGTAACGTATTTCAATTAGTAATTTCTAAAAATGAGTTGTAAACTGCTTGTCTGTTAGGTATTAAATGGAAGTGTTTTGAGGTTCTTAAAATGAGTTGGGTTTTAAAAGGAAAGAAAGTGTATTGAAGTGTGTTTATAGATGACTGAAAAGTGAAAGTGGGGAAATTGAGCCGCTAAATTTGTTGTCAGCTATAGTGTTGTGGGAATTAGAATAGTGAGTAAATGAAGAGATTAATCGTGACAGACAAACACTAGAGATCAGATCAAGAACAAAAGAAATTTTAGTAAAATCCAAGATAAATTTGCCAGAAAATAAAGTCACCTTTATCTTTACGTAGATACTTAGTGATGTGCTGTCATCACTGCTGGGTGGAGTTGATAAACGACTGAATTGTTGCAAGGAGTTGTCGTTCGCCAGCAAGCAAGGCGGACAAGTTATTTTGCAAGCAGGAAAAAATTCGCTATGTTGCATTGGGAGGTGAAAAATGCTTTTTGGCTTTAATTATGCTTCAGATTTTGTTAGTTTGACCCTATTTTGGCGGATCTTTAATCAAAGTCTGTGTTACGTATATTCAGAAGAACATTAGAAGTATATATTTTTAAACTTTAGAAATTTTTCTTATTGTGGGGCCATAATGGCTTCCTCTGAGCAAGAATGCCCATGTATCAGATTGGTTGAGATGAAACTTTACTGCTCATTTGTTATGAAAGGTCTTTTGCTTTATTGGATGAGTTTCCTACATTAATTGCACTCCTTACTTAAGTACCATTAAATCCTTACACCACATAATGGAACCTTACAAATGGTAAAAGCTCTCCATTTCTGTAGATATTTAATTTTTCATTTTCTAAATTTTGCGTTTCTTTGAAGCAGAGCACTCCGAGTCCCTGTGTGGAGCAAAAGAGATGATAATCGTTTGGGACTACCTAAATACATTTTCAAGACGAGCTGCGAGGTGGAAACTACCGACATGTCCGTAGGCAACAAGAATCAAGCTATAATCAGATTAAGTGATTTCCTCCTATAAACATATCTTGGTAACGGTTTTGTTGTCCAAATACTAACATTACCTGCCTTATTCCTTCCCTCCGTTTCTATTATACGAGGTTTGTTCAAAAAATACGTAGACTGACGTCATAAAACAAAATATACTTTATTCAGAAGTTACACATCTGGGTCCCCTTCAAAGTACTCTCATCCCCGACGCACACGCTTATCCCAACGGTGTTTCCACTTTTGGAAACAGTCCTGGAACGCTTCTTTTGTGATGTCCTTCAGCGCCTTCGTCGCATTTGCCTTTATATCAGGAATCGTCTCAAATCTCCTTTTTTTAAAAGGTCTTTTGAGTTTGAGAAACAAGAAGAAGTCACAAGGAGCGAGGTCAGGTGAGTAGGGTGGGTGAGGAAGAACAGTGATCGAGTGTTTGGCCAAAAACTCTCGAGTTCTGAGGACTGAATGGGCTGGAGCGTTGTCGTGATGAAACAACCAGTCACCACTCGTCCACATTTCTGGCCTTTTCCGCCGGATAGCATCCCGCAGACGTTTGAGAACTTCGATGTAGTAAATCTGGTTCACTGTGGAGCCTTGGGGGAGGTACTCGTGGTGGACTACGCCCTGAGCATCAAAAAAAACTATCAACATCACTTTCACATTGGTACGAACTTGGCGAGCTGTTTTTGGTCTGGGAGATGTCTTACCCACCCACTGGGATGATTGAACCTTTGTTTCGATATCATAACCGTACACCCAAGATTCATCACCTGTTATGATCTTCGACAAGAAGTTTTCATCATCTTCTGAGCGTTCAAGAAATTCCTGACAAACCTGGACGCGATGGGCTTTTTGGTCCGTCATCAGGCGTGGAACAAACTTCGCAGCAACGCGGTGCATCTTCAATTTTTCGGTCAAAATCTCGTGACATGACCCAACTGCTATCCCACACTATTCAGCAAGCTCTCTGATGGTCAGACGTCGATTTGCCCGAACCAGGGTGTTGATTTTGTCCACGTGTGCGTCGTCAGTTGACGTGGAAGGACGTCCAGGACGCTCATCGTCTGCAGTTGACTGACGACCATCTTTATAACGTGCATGCCACTTAAAACATGTCGCACGCTTCATAGTAACATCACCGTAAGCCGTCTTGAGCATATCAAAAGTTTCAGTGGCAGTTTTTCCGAGTTTAACACAAAATTTCACAGCAACTCTTTGCTCGTTCAAGTCACTCATTCTAAAAATCCGCCAAACGAAAATAACACACTTCACAAACAACCGCGTAGCTAATCAACCAATACTGATATTTGCAATCAAAAAACTGCCTTGTAATCAGCGGATCTGTCAGAAGATGGCGACACCAAGCGATTTTGATTGGGACCAACAGGGCCCGCGCAATTCAAACAGTCTACGTATTTTTTGAACAGACCTCGTACATCAGTTGACTAAATGCCAAGATTCAAATCACTGGTCTGGATCACTCTGACCACAGTTTGAAAATTGTCAGTTTAATAGAAAAATTCAAGAATTTTGGGGAGTTAATTTCTAACTATGGTTTTAAGGATCTGGTTTATCATCATGTAATTTGCGAATTTGATGTAACTTTGTAGCAGCAATATAATTAGAATAATCAGTCTACATAGTAAAGCCACACGCAAAAGGGAAACGCAAAGAGTTAAGGAATTTATTATAATCTATTGAAAAATATACTTTAATTACTAAAGTACAAATATATTTTGTTTACCATACAAATATAAATCTCAACAGGAATTATTGTAGAAAAAACTTCTAGGACACACGACTCAGGACGATATAAAAATACTAGAACATTTCCCCCTGACCAATCACTGGTGGCAACCACAGTGATTTGTGGCTATTTGAACTACCCAAATCGGCAAAACTTCGGAATCTGCACAATCGCAACCGCAAGTCCCACTCTCGGCCCTGTGGGTCTTGCAGGTCACTGTTTTCCGTTACTCGAACGCCTTCGACGTTCTGTCTACGACATACCCCTCCGGGGGCGAATAACTGATAAATACCCCAGCCTATTTGGTTACAGGGGGCAATTGGTCCCCCCCCCCCGGCCGGTTACAGGAGCCCAATGGTCACTTTTTGTTTCATTGGCCACAGAAACCGTTAGCAGTATGCTACCAGAGCTCATTTTATGAGCCAACCTAACTCAACCGCACCTCATCCTAACTAAACCTAACTTCAGCTAAACTAAACCTAACATCTGACAACCCAACCCAAACAAAGATGGAAAAACACCCCAAACAAAAAAAGCTGACTTACCTTCAAGACTAAGTCCCTTTAAAAAAAAACTGATTATCTACAAAGCCAAAAAAAAGGGCAAAGCACAAATCACACGAACCACTACAACATGCCACAAAGCACACCATCATCCGCCGTTGCTATAGCAACCCTCAAAACGCAGACATTTTTCACAGCTGCACCTGGTGTCAAAATTGAACAACCGCCACCCCACCCTACCAACCACATAAAATCCAAAACATTTACCAAAACTCCGCAAACAATCACACACTTTCAACAACCTCAATGCCAAAAAAATGGGAAAAACTTTAGTACCTTCCCTTCACCAGAAGCCAAAATCACCAAACCACTGCACAGTATCGCCATCTACAGAGAAAATTCTAAAAGGGGGCGAACAGCTTTGAAGGGGATTGAGAAAAAACAGCGGCTGGGTTTTTTGGAGGGCACATTCTAAAAGTGTGGGCGGTCTAAAAGCATCGGCAGATCCAAAAGTTGGGCGAACCTAAAAAGCGTGGGTACATTCCTGGTTAAAAAAAAAATTTCCCCTCTCAGATACTGTCTCTTGGGCCCCCCCCCGCGGGGGGCTGCGGTGTGGGGGATCCTAATGTATACATACCCCAACCTGTTCAGTTAAGGGGGTAAATAATTTCAACCCGGCCAATCAGAGATGGCTAATGGTTTGCATTTTTTTTTTATCACTGGAGGCAACCATAGTGGATTTTTGTGACTATTTGACCTAACCTAGCCTAAGTAATACGTACATACCCCAACTGTTTAGTTACAGGGAGTGGAACATTTCCTTCTGGCCAATCACAAGTAGCTAATTGTTTGCACATATTTTTAATCAATGGTGGCACCAAAGTAGTGTTTGGCCATTTCAACTAATCTAATCTAACCTAATACCTCAACTTGTTTAGTTACACAGGGCGGACAATATCCAAAACATAAAAAACTGACCCCAACAAAACACACCCTACAGAGGGGGGGGGGGGGGGGGACCCGCGGCTGACCAGCCAAACCATTGCCCGCACAAAAAAAAAAAAAAAAATTGCACATAAAATTTTAAAAACTTAAAAACTTTTCTGCGATTCAGAAACCAAAACCACAAACGAAAAACAAACAGAACCAACATCAAATTTCAAAAACACACTCCCAAAAAGTGCAACAAACGTTGCCAACCGGACAATTATTTCCCACGAAACAGGCAACAACAACAACGACAACAACAACGACAACAACAACAACAACAGCTAAACAAAAAAGCGCACCTGCATCAGCAACCACAAAACGTTAAAATCTCAACGTTTCATTTTTCGTCAAACAACATGAGTACCTTTGCAGACATCAATGCCTGCCAAACACAATATGAAAAGCTCATCAACAAAAAAATGACCTAATCGCCCACCTACAAAGTTGCATTATCAAAAAGATGAAGAAATCGTAGAGTTGAAACGGCTGCTACCAAAGAAATCCAAAGAAACTGAAGCTCCAACAACTAAATCACCCAGACGGCCAAGAAAGAAAGCTCCACCAATGAAACCCGAGCCACCTCAAAAACCCAAACAAACAACCCTCCGCCCCACATGCGAAAAATGCACCCACAGTTTAACAACAATGGCAAGACTGTCCGGCAAGAAAGATTCTCTACTACATTATTGATGTAAGGAGGTTAAATATTAATTAAATTTGAAATGAATTTATCTCCTTATAATGGGTAAAAAATTGTGAAATAATAAAACAAAATTAAAATTAAATTAGAGTCACCAAACTTGAAAAAATTTCACAATTTTTTACCCATTATAAGGAGATAAATTCATTTCAAATTTAATTCTCTACTACAATTTTTAATCGACCATCAAACAGTCAAACAAACAATAAACTGTTTTAAATGCGGCCACCATGTGAACTGAACCAACAGAACCTGCAGTTCCGCTGTCGAAGACAGAGGACAAAGCTTATTCGTGGAGTTCGCGTAAAAACCATTGATAAATGCGAGTTCAAACCACCCATACTAGCAGGCACGTGGTTCGACAACACCAAACTCACAATAGAAAAAGTGTGCCTCATAGCAACAATAATATTAATCCTGCCACCACCCCATCAACAGTTACTCACACAAGAAACGGGCTGCTCAAACCACACAATAGTCGACTGGTACAGTTTTATATGTGAAGTGCTCATCGACGACATAATCAAAGAGCAAAAACGAAGGGGCAAAAAAATCGGTGGACCAGGCACCAAAATTGAGGTCGAAGAGGCGAAGGTGGGAAAAAGAAAAAACAACCGAGGCCACATAATTGAGGGACAACGGATTTTCGGAGGAATCCAAAGAGACACACGGGAGCGTTTCATCATCCCGGTGGAAAAAAGAGACGCCAGCACACTCATCACAGCCTTCAGTGAGTATGTCGAGCCCGGACTGCTATTATGAGGCACACTGCTGGCGAGCATATCAGTCACTGGACCCAAAATTATTCCAACATCCCACAGTAAAACCACCAATACATTTTCGTAAACCCTGACACAGGAGCCACACCCAAACAATCCCGTGAAGTCCGCAGCAACGACCCTCGATTCAGGCACAAAAAACACCATTTCGCCGGGTATATCACAGAATTCCTCTGGAAAAGAAAAACCCCGAGACAGCACAGAATACATGAATTCTTCAAATCCGCGGCAAGAATGTACCCTGGAAAGGAAATGGCGCTGCCTCCACCTGAAGAACCCTCCACCAGCAGAACCTCAACTTAACAAACACAGCTCGAACACCACAACCCCCAACTCCACTTGCACCTGCCCCCATCCTCCACCGAACCTCAAAAAACTGAAACAACCAACCAACCAAAAACATAATCATCCCAAGCAACCTCGAAAAAAAAAACACACTCCAACACCCAACCAAAAGCCTAAAAAAACTCATATGACAAAAAACAACCACCACAATCTGATCACAGCCCGCACCACATTGCAACAAAATCAACAAACAACGGAAATTTAGTTTTCATGGCTCAAAAACGCCTCCCAAAACCAAAAGCACTGGTCTCGCAAGCAAAACACCGAACCAGCCCAGGATCCCACCACCAGCAAAAAAGGTAAGCAAAAAAACAAACATAAAACCAACACGAAACAAAAAAACGGAACAAGGAAGCAACCAAGAAAGCCAGAAACAACACAACCAAGACACCACGCTCTTTTAATTACTTCTATGAAAAACCACCACCCAC
>JAHWFO010046878.1:81263-132314 GCA_023313115.1 Rhysida immarginata | reverse complement strand
TCTTGTATATGCTGAGGAAGGCAGCTTGGCTGCCGAAATGCGCATATGTTGCAATAAATCTCCTTTCTATAATATTAAGTAGTAAGATTATTTTAAATCTTAACAGAACGTTTCTTCCTATCAAAATCCATTATCTTCACAGATGGAGGGGGGAGTTAGTCCTCTGGCTACAATGTTCTTTTTTGAATTGCACTTTAGCCTAATATTATCAACCATGTTACTATTTTTCAAAACAAAATAACCACTGCCCATTGTTCCTGCTCAGACATCTAAATTATATACTAAGTAATAAAAAAAATCGTAAAGAAAAATTTTTTTTTTCTTTGTTGGACAAAATGTAACTGCTGTTCACAACAAGATAACGTGTCTTTAATCAGTAATTCTAACAATAGGTATTTGAATTCTACTTCACTAGCTTAAACAAAGCACTAGAATTTCTTCTAATCATTAAATAAATGCAAGCTAAGTTGCTTTATAGCTCTAGTGATACCTTTGAGTGAAAATCTTTATAAACCTTTATTTTTCAAAGTAAATATTTCCCGATTATAACTGACCACTAAGAAAGTGGATTTTATCAATAGAACAAATAAGTCTGAATCCAGGTTTTAATATATTCAATACAATGCTGAATAAATGTTCCCACTTCTTAACTATTTGTTCAAAAATAACTCACAAAGGCTAAACTGTTTCTTCCTTATACTATTTTGGCTTAGACGTTTAAACAACGCAATTGGAAAATCGAATCAAAGGTTACTATTTCAGTGACTTTATCATATAAATAAACGTAAATGCTGTTCAGTTAAATCTTAAGTAGAAAACTTAGAAAAAATTTGAGGCTACTATTCAATGTTGCCTGAAAATAAATCTCCGCATTTTATAAAAATGTTTTGACTCTACTCTATTATACTTAAATAGCCTTTAGTTAATTATTCATAAAATTTACCACCATACATGTTTGATGTATTTTTGTTTTTTCCATCTAATTAATCTAATAAAACCAGTTCCGGAAAAATCTTAACCAGGTTTCAGCACAACAGCTATAAAAATGTAAAATTCTAATAAATTACTATGCCTTTTAATTAAAACTTTCCAACGCAATTTATAAGAAGTATTAGGTCTTATGAATATATGTGTGTGCATTTTTTAAAGATTTCTAAATCAAGTTCAGTGTGACTAGTGACAGGAAAAAATCGAGGAAAAAATTTTTTCTTTGATTTTTGTAACTTGGAGAAATCAGGGAATTTATGTAATCCTTTTGCTAGACAATCTGGAAGTTGCTTCATCACAAAATAAATTTAAATGCTTTTCATTTTTAGCCTCAAACAAGGTGTCTAGATAATAAATTTCCTACAACTTTTACAGCTACTATATATATTCCTGACTAGCAGAGGACCCGGCGTTGCCTGGGACAATTACGCCTGTAGGCAAACAGAACAACCACAAAAAGCTAAATTAAACCTCCAAATTGGTTAAATAATAACTCAATCACTACAATATAGAGGGAAGGCACTATCCATTCTAAGAAAAATCCGAAAGACAGGAATTTACCTCTTCACTGAAAAAATCCATTTTAGGTGATATACCGGGACTTGATTTACAGAAAAAATTTTTTTAAAGGCTCACAATAGATAGACCTCTCCAAGGATGCATTCTAGTCTAAATAATTTTTTACTCATGTAATCTCACTTTAGATGTACACTTGATGTTGTTGCAATTTCCACTCTTTACTCGATGTGTTGAAGCAAACCTTGGCCATCCATCACTTTGTGTAGTCTAGCAATCGCTGATTCTTCTATTTACTTGTTCCCATTTGCTCAATACAACACGGAGCTAAAGGAGTGCTTCCTCTGTCGTCTTTCCACTCTTTCTCATTACTCTGCTAACTCTTCATTATATCCAGTTACTGATCCTTTTTAAAGATTTTCAAGAAATTTTTAAGTACTAAGAACTCTCTTTTCTAAGAAAAATCTAAATAACAGGAATTCTATGCATTGTTAGAAATTGAAACTTATCCATATTGTATCATCATTTTATGTTCATTGTTATAATTCTTGGGAAGGATTCTTTTATCATTGCATCATCATTTTGTGTTCATTGTTATTGGTAAATTGCGCTTTGATACCATTGTTGATGCGAATACGACAGGCCTATTGTTGCAAAAATTTTGCCTTGCATTGTTGGTCATGAGATATCTGTTGCTGGTCCGAGCATAGTGTGAATTGCGTGTTGACTCCATTGTTGATACCTATTGTTGCAGAAACGTTTCCTTGCTTTTTTGGTCATGAGATATATATTGTTGGTCCATGCAGAGTGTTTGTGAATTACGTGCTGATACCATTGTTGATAACTATCATTGCACAAACTTTGCCTGGCATTGTTGGTCATGAGATATACATTGTTGGTCCATGCAGAGTGTTTGTGAATTGCGTGCTGATACCATTATTGAGACCTATTCTTGTACGAACTTTGCATTGCATTGTTGGTCATGAGATATTTCGCTGTAATATGCCTTGCCATAACCATGAATATCGATTTTTTATCGATATTTATTATTTTTCTGAAATCTGAGGTACACAGTGACCTTCCTCATGCTTTGAAGGTCAAGTATGCAAAATTTCATCAAGATCGGAATAAAACTGTGGATTTGTATAAAAAACAATCCCACAAACAAACAAACAAACAAACATCCTTCCTTATATACAGTGTGGTCCATAAGTCTGTCCCGCCCTTTTATTTTTTGAACCGAAGCAGGTATGTCAATTTTGATGAATCCAATGAATAGGAAGTTGTGGGTGGACTATCCCATGGTGCACTTTTCATCATCCCAAATAAGCAAATTAGGACACATTCAAAATTTATCTCAAAAACCGTAAGGGATAGAGAAAAAACCCAATAGCAAACTTGTTCAGCATAAAAAAACAAACAATACAAAAAAGAAATCATCCAAATCGGACCAACGGTTCCCAAAAAAAGTTTAAAAAAAGTAAATAACCACCTCAAACTAAAAAAGCCAACTGGGCCATACCAAAGCGAATCATGTTGTAACACTCTAAAGGGTATGTTCCACATGATGCCCTTCAGCACCAATGCACAACTCTGTTTCAAAGATGCCATCACTCGAGTTACCATATTAGATGTAATAGATTGGCAGGCAGTCTGAATTCTCTGTTGCAAATCCAGCATAGAAGTTGGCTGAGTGGCATATACATTGTCCTTAAGTATCCCCAAAAAAGAAGTCAATAGGGGAAAGATCTGGTGAGCGTGCAGGCCAACGAATTGGGCCACCCCGGCCGATCCACTGACCTGGAAACATTGCATCGAGATGATCACAAGTAGCTGCCGCTGAATGGGCTGGAGCCCCATCATGTTGATACCATACCCTTCGAAGTGATGCTAAAGGAAGCTCATCTGCAAATTCTGCCACTACAACATTTATTATCATGTCTCTGTATCGTGCAGCTGTCAACGTCCCTTCGTAGAACAATGGACCAACCAATCCAGCATTGATGATTCCACACCAGACATTCACTCTCCAATTCACCTGGTGCACAGCTTCTCGTAACCATCTAGGGTTTTCTGTTGCCCAATAATGGAGATTGTGTTTATTAACCAGACCAACTCGAGAGAAGCTGGCTTCGTCTGACCGCAAGACCCAATTGAGAAAGCCTGGGTCATCGTCGATGCGATTTAGCAGCCAATTGCCGAACTCAAGACGAAAATCGTAGTCTGTTGGCTTCAATCCTTGGTGGCAGTGGACATAATATGGGTGGAATCCATGCATATGAAGTAATCTTAATACTGATTGATGACTGCAGCCAGCTTCTTCAGCAACTGATCGAGTATTACAATCAGGATTAGCATAAACAGCAGCTAAAATGGCTGTGCTGGAGTCCTCTGATGTGACAGTTGTTGGTCTACCTTGTCGGGTCTGATGACTAACACTTCCTGTTTGCTGAAATCGTTGAACAACCTGGCGAATTGTCTTAGAAGTGGGAACTCAAGCATTGGGATATCTAACTTGGTATTCCCTGGCTGCACCTTTGTAATTATGTGCATATACAAAACATAAAACCATACCAACTATTTCTTCTCTACTGTATTCTGCCATTTTTCAGACCTGATTGGCATTTTCTTCCCCATTCATCAAAAAGCTTCAGCATTTAAAGGGCTAGTGGATAAAACACAACAGGGGGGGACTGGAAGATGCAAATACAATGTGAGTGCCAATTGGCATTTGCAATTAACTTTTTTTGGGAACCGTTGGTCCGATTTGGATGATTTTTGTTTTGTTTTGTTTGTTTTTTTATGCTGAACAAGTTTGCAATTGTTTTTTTTTCTCTATCCCTTACAGTTTTTGAGATAAATTTTGAATGTGTCCTAATATGCATAATTGGGATGATGAAAAGTGCACCATGGGATAGGCCACCCACAACTTCCTATTCATTGGATTCATCAAAATTGACATATCTGCTTCGGATCAAAAATTAAAGGGGGGGGACAGACTTATGGACCACCCTGTATATAGACTAGCAGAGGACCCGGTGTTGCCAGGGATATTTATGCTTGTACGTAAACAGAACAATCTCATAAAGCTAAATTAAACCTCCAAATTGGTTAAATAATAACTCAATCACTACAATATAGAGTGAAGGGGCTATCCATTTTAAGAAAAATTCGAAAGTCAGGAATTTATCTCTTTACTGAAAAACTCTTTTCTAGGTGATATACCGGGACTTGATTTACCGAACAAAAATTTTTTTAAGGCTCATAATGTATGGATGCCTTCTAGTCTAAATAATTTTTTACTCACGTAATCTTACTTTAGATGTACACTTGATGTTGTTGCAATTTCCTTTCTTCTTTATATATCTTGAAAAAAAATTGGCTATTCATCACTTTGTGTAGTCTAGTGCTCGCCGATTCTTCTATTTACTTGCTTACCGTTTGCTCAATACAGCACGGAGCTAAAGAATTGCTTCCTCTATCGTCTTTCACTCTTTCTCAAAAGTCTGCTAACTCATTATCTCCAGCTACTGATCATTTTTTAAGATTTTCAAGAAATTGTTAAGTACTAAGCATTCTCTTTTCTAAGAAAAGCCTGAATAACAGGAATTTTATGCATTGAATTCTATATTGCACAAACTTTGCCTTGCATTGTTGGCCATGAGACATATATTGTTCATCGTTGCATAGTATTGGTGCATTGCATGTTAACACCATTGTTGATACTTATTGTCGCACAAAATTTTATTAGCATTGTTGGTCATGAGATACAATATGTTGGTCCGTGCAGAGTGTTTGTGAATTGCGTGTTGATACCATTGTTGATACTTATTGTTGCGCAAACTTTGCTCTTCATTGTTGGTCATGAGATATTTCTCATTAATATGCCATGCCATAACCATGAATATCGATTTTTTATCAATAATTATTATTTTTTCGAAATCTGAGGTAGACAATGACCTTCCTCATACTTTGAAGGTCATATATGCGAAATTTTATCAAGATCGGAATAAAACTGTAGATTTGTATAAAAAACAAACAAACAAACAAACAAACCCACAAACAAACCCAAAAACAAACCCACAAACAAACAAACAAACATCCCTCTTTATATATATAGAAAGATGTGCGTATTATAATAGCCAATTAGATAGGTAGGCTACGCAGTAATTTCGTGATTGGTATAAGCGCGAGCTGGAGAGGCACGGACCGTGTGGGGAACTCCATTGTCACTTCCTTTTATTGTTCTTGGTTGTTTCTTCGATGTCGATGAGTATTTTTAGGACCTTATCCAAATTCTATACTACAAAACCGTGATGTTGACCATCCTCAACATCTTGTTTAACTGGACGTGCTTACTAAAAGAAGTTATACCCAGGTACGCAATTATTAAATTTAAAGATCATTAACCCCCTGCAAGAAGGACAAAAGCCTACGCTGAGCGATGGAGAATCACCAATGAAATACGAACCCTCCACCATAAGAAGGATCGGCTCAACAAAATCATCATGCATCTCCACATGAGGCTGGCTCAATACCTCACCCTAACAATGTGCTCAGAAGTTAAAGAATCTATCCAAATAAAATTCCGCGACCTGAAACGAGAAAATTATGAAAGAATGTGTGCCAAAATTGACAGACTGACCGGAAAAGACAACACCAACTAGGTGAGAAGTTTGAATTCCACAACAAAGTGATTAACCTCACTGATATCACCTTTAATGAAAACGAAGAAGACCTAATCCAGAAAGGGACTTGCAGTTCAATAACACCAGTACACATTGCTAAGAAGACATATCCGACCTCGCCTTAGACATAGAATGCGCAAAATTACGGATTAAACCAGCTGACAGACAAATAGTCTGGGTACTCGCCAACAATGAATTAAGAAAACTCACTCAGAAACAGAACAACGCATCCAACTTCGCCAATGTTATCAGCGTAAGACGTAAACTGGATCTAATAAAGGCATTATCACACATGCTGATAAAGGTAAAGCCACTGTCATTGTATACCAGGACGAATACAACGAGAAAGTATATAAATTCATCGAGGACAATAATTTCAAGAAACTCAACAAAGACCCCACATCTAAATACACCACCCAGACCAAAGAGATGATCTTGAACCTACAATCCAACCGATTCCGTGTGAGTACCATGCATTTATCATTTTGGAATCCACAGCCACCGAGATTATGGGCTCAACTGAAGATACACAAGCCAGGTAACCCCATTAGACCGATTGTTAACTGCCAGATTGCCAGCTTCTACTCCATTGCTAAGATTATCTCTACATGGCTCAATAACCACTAGCCAATGAACAACAAATATACCATAAAAAATAGTATCTCCCTTCTGGACCAACTTAAAGATGTGAAAACTAATGACCATACCTGTCTTATTTCTTTGGTTATAACAAACCTGTACATCAACGCCCCACTCAAAGAAACCATCCAGATCAACAAAGAAAACTTAGCTAAAACAAACATCGAACCCAAAGAGTGTCAAGATGTCATCACCATGCTAGAACTGCTGCAACGACATAATTACTTTACATTCCAAGATGAATTCTTCGAAATCCCCGAGGGTATAACGATGGGATCACCGATTAGTGCCGTAATTTCAGAAATATTCCTGCAGCATATAGAAGAACCACTAGTGGACCAACTGCTGCAGGACTCCACAATCACTTATTACAAAAGGTACGTTGATGAGATGATTATCATATATGACGAAAGATCATCCAACGCTGATATCATAATGAATTTTTTCAACAAATTGCACAATGCCATGAAGTATACCATGGAAGTCGAAAACAATGGGGCCATCAACTTCCTCGACATCCGTATACTGCACACCAAAGGAAAGCTGGAATTCGTTATTTACAGGAAACCTTTCACCACAGCTAACATCATACCGTTCTCATCAACCCATCCCACACAACATAAAACAGCAGCTCTCACATACAACTTCAGACGAGCATTAACATATCCATCACCAAAGGAGCCAGACAACAAGAGATAGCAACCACATACCAGCTAGCCCGAACTAATAGTTTCCCTGAAAGCGTGACGACGACACTGCTCAACAACGTCAAACAAAACATCAAACAACCCCAGGACCGCACCGCAAGACCAATAGAATTCGTTAGCTTAAGTTTATTCGGCCCCGAATCATACAAAATTGCGAAGGCCTCGGTGTTTCATACAGGACCAAGTACAACAGCAAACGGACGCTTAACCCAAGAACGACAAATGATGATGGCAACATCTACAAGAAAGCAGGGGTATACCAGTTATCTTGCCCCGATTGCTATGCGGTATACATCGGATCCACGGGCCAATCATTCATTATCAGTCTTATATCCATTTTCCACACTCAATTTATTCATAAAAATTGAGAAAAACCCCAACGAAAAAACAAAAACAGAAAAAATAATAAAAGAATATTAAAAAACACCCTACCCCTTCCCTATTTACATTGGAACTAGCCACATAAAAAGTGGCGAAAATTATCAAATCAATTTACATATAAAAATATCAAATTGATTTACATTTAAAAATATTTCCATAATGGGCAACATTTCAAAAATATTTCACAAAGTCTTGACGTGTTGGAAAAAGTTCAGTCTCACTCCTTCAAAAAAGCAAAGCACACCAAAACGTTGAAAATGTTGCCCATTATGGAAATATTTTTAAATGTAAATCAATTTGATATTTTTATATGTAAATTGATTTGATAATTTTCGCCACTTTTTATGTGGTTAGTTCCAATGTAAATAGGGAAGGGGTAGGATGTTTTTTAATATTCTTTTATTATTTTTTCTGTTTTTGTTTTTCGTTGGGGTTTTCTCAATTTTTATGAATAAATTGAGTGTGGAAAATGAATATAAGTCTAGAAATTTTCCCCAACATAACTTGTATATGTATATTCATTATCAGATTCAGAGAACATAGACAATCGTGGACCAATAAGGACAACAATACCGCTTATGCTGTACATCTCTGCAGAATGAAGCACAGGATGGTAGACATCGACCAATGCATGAAGGTATTATGGACTAGCAATGACAAAGCCAAGATAATATTACGAGAAGAATTGGAAATCACTAAACGAAAGAAAACCGCGCCCAAAAACCCTATTGAATAACCAAACAACCTTCGAACGTAAAGAAACCCTACAAATACTCATCGACATCGAAGAAACAACCAAGAACAATAAAAGGAAGTGACAGTGGAGTCCCCCACAGGGTCTGGGCCTCTCCAGCTCGTGCTTATACCAATCACGATATTATCTCATAGCTTACCTATCTAATTATTATACGCACATTTTGTATAAAAACCAGGCCTGGCCAGCTTGATGCTTTGTAGTCTCCGATGATGGTGTAACGCTGAAACGCGTAAGGCATAATAAACCATTTACTACCATATCTTCTATAACCTATTTAATCTAATACACCTATTCGATTTTTGAATGATTTGCCTTTAATATTAGCTTCGAAAACTACTTCTGAATACGGAGGAAGAGAAACATTTCTTTTGCAGCTCACAGGAATAGCATCTATTTGTTCTTTAACTGCCATTACACTATAGGTATTTTTCTTATCTCTCCCACCTCTGCCATGAACCTTCGAAAAGAACTCTAATGTATTTCATCGTGCAAAATAGCACGTTTAAAATCAATTATAAACCCAAATTTATGTAGACAAGGATGGCAAGATAAGAGACATCACTTCCCATGCTCAAAGTATTAGCATCAAGTAAAGTTACCTTGGATCCGCTATCGAGGAAAAATTTAATAGTGAATGGCTCTGCTTTCCCCATAACAATTAATTCCATAACAAATAATTACTCATGAGCAATTGAGCAGGCTGGTTCTTTACTGACCTCCCCTCCCGGGTCTGTGAGGGCAGGAGTTGTGAACATTTTTTGGCTGAGTAGCTTGTTCTCTACCCTGATTTGGTCTTTTTTATTTATTCACAGGTGTTTTAGCTTGCACCTTCTGTGACCTTATCTTTTTTCTTCAAAAACGTTGGGTGTGACTTTCGCGATGACTATAAAAGCACTACATTGTTCTACGTTTCTGATTATAACAGATATTTGCCGTGTGTCAGGTATTATGGCAGCTAAAACAAACAATATCTGTCTGCGTTCAGCGTATATATTTTCTTCCGTCTATAACTGTTAAATTCTTATGCTTTATTCTATTGTCCTACTGTTTACGATCACGCCTATGTGGAGATCTTACTGTTACTTGCATTACTATTCTTTCAGGTGGTTGATCTCGCAAAACTTTTAGTGCTCGTAATTTTAATTTTTGCATTTAGTCCACTTGTTTACTGATTAACGTTTTAATGTCTAAGTCCTTTTTATCTTCTGCTAATTCTGCGTCTCCTTTTCCTACTGAATTTAGCCCATACTTTCCCGTCGTGAATCTCAATTTAATTTCCTCCTAAATTAACAGCTTTTTCCAAATTATCTGGTATTCTAAACAATACAGTCTTCTGCAAGCCCTCTAAGAAATTATCTTTAATTTTTTCCTCCAATATCTGTTTCACAGATTCTCTTTTAACATCTGCATCTTGGCCGACCCCTCTAATTGAATCATTGTGTTCTTACCCATTGCCTGAATACGTGTAGCATAGTCTCTAACAGTTTCTCCTTTTTCCTGATGACATTCGGAAAATAATCTTTCACTTCTACCCTTTGGCTCCTTGCCAAATCGATCTATTATCTTTTTCTTTATTTCATCATAATTGTTTACCCCTGCCATAGCCTGATCATGCCTACAATAAGACTGAGCATTCCTGGTCAACTTGATTTATGCTATATTTAATTTATGTTCTGGTACCCAATTACAGACTGTGCCAATCTCATCAATTTTTTGAAAAAATAAAGTGGGATCCGTAGATCCGTCATAACGACAAACTTCACTTGCCAAGCCATCTTTCTCTCTCTCTTAAGATGTCAAAATTTATTTGCCACTTAATATACCCTCCTAGGTCTTAGAATTAAATTTTCATCTGATTTAATAACTTAAATATCCTGTCGCACTGAATCAATTTATGTAAGCATCCGGTTACTTCACCTTAATTACCGTATCCAATAAGATTAAGAAAACGACTTCGCCACCCGATAACTATCGGGAAAAATGTTGATTAACTAATTACCAATAAATATTTAAACCCAAAACCGAAATCTTTCATAAAATTTCTTCCATCACAGATTCGTGCTCAAAAGGGTTGAGGTAAGAAAGAGGGACTCAATTTTAAGATTAACTATAACATTGAGATTTCTTCATATTAAAATAAGAAATTATGAGTTTGCACTACCAGCTTCACTAACCTAAACAGGTTCCAGTAAATGTGAATCTAAACCATAATATAATTAACAAAATGTAACCAATTAGAATTTATAAAACAGAAAATGCTTTTCTTGGCCAGGGGAAATAGATTATACATTCTCTTTGTGATGAGTCAAATGGTCTTGCTTCTTAGGAATTTGGATGCGCTGGTTTGCTCGGGTTGTTTTGTAGCTTACAGGGAGTCTTCGATCGTGTTCGCGTCATTTTTGGGACAAATACTAACTGAATTTTACGGGATAACTGTCATTGTTTTAGCTGGGTTGCAGCTATATGAAAACTAGATTAATTAAAACTTTTGAGCAAAATTAAAGTTATAACTTTTGCACCATGGAATTAAATGAAAAATAATAGAATTAAACTAAAGAATTTTGGTGTTCACTCGACATGATGTAGAGGACAGAATTGGAGACAGATGCTAGTGTCCTAGACGGTGCAGAATCTAAGAGAACCCTGAATCTCAGAAAAATATAAGTTCCCTCGTTCGAGATGGGGTTTGGTAACGAGCAATCAGCGATTGATTATGACGTCAGAGTTCCTGAATCTGGGCGACGAACTTAACATTAAAAATGAAGCTAAAAGCCCGTTTCTGGACCCTTGAAATAGGCGCCAATTCGTCTCACAACCACCTGCAAGAGATTCACAATGTGTTGGTGTTGTATGGCAGAGGGCCATTAGTCTGCCTTCTGATATTTTTAATTGACGTTGGTGTAAACTTTCCTCCTTGGTTGTCTTTAACCTTACCAATGCAATCTGCTCTTCCTTTCCAAGCTGACTGGTTTCCATATGAAGTCATAACTTTCAAAGGCTTCTAGCTGCCTCAACCTAGGTTCTAATCCAAAGGATCATCCTACAAGATCCTGTCATCGTTGTTCAGAGAAAGGGGAAAGAAAGCTAGAAGCATTCCGAGCTTAGGCAATAAACAAACTTGAAAAGAGAGGGAAAATTTCGTTCAGAAAGAAGAGATTCTAAACTTATAACAAAAATTACTTATCCAGTTCTAAAATTTCAATAAAAGAGGGATAAATTCTCCACTATAACTTGTCTTAGTTTAAGATTATTCAAGTAAACAATTCAAAGGTTGTAAAGAAGCAATAATGAGCATAAATTAATATTCAGGATTCTATTCTCATATGAATAATTATGATATAAAAGTGGAACGTCACAAACCCTTTTCAAAGATATCATCTAAAGATACAGAAATGGCTGTAATATTTATTCCAGCAACTGCAGTCAATAAACAGACTCCACTCATTGAGATGAATGCCTTTTTTGTAAAGATATTGTTTATCTGTGATAAGCTATTTTAGAGTTAAGATTTTAAAGTCCCACAGCCTCCCCACATCAGGAAAAAAAAAGAGAAATTAAATGTGAAAAGTGAAAGTTTGCCTATTTGCTCTTTCTACCACTATTCTATTATTAGCAATCTTGAGGATTCTTATATTTCCGCCATGCTAATTTGGCTTTTCCTTTTAAAAATGAGCAGATGTATTTATTTTATTATGTATCATTTTCATTTTGTTCTATAACTTCACATTAAACGCACTGCCACAGTTACCTTTTTTAATATTATTTTTTACATTTCAGATGCACTTCTTTATCCCTGAATGGATATCCCCCTTACTGTGGGTCAGGGGTTCGGGTGCTTCAGGGATTCTTTGAGCTATGCTGGTTGTAGCACTGCTACTTTAGGGTCACTCTTCAAGAATGGTCATGGATGATTTGTATCAAACAAACATATCTCATGATATCGACAAATGAGAAAATTCATACTGCATTGGGTGTGGTGCAGATTAAAGTCAGCTGCATTCGGGAGTTAGGCAGAGGCTCTCAGTTGATAAATAGTCTACACTAGCAGAAAAGGTCGTTATCCAACGGCATTTTGGAATGTGCAGGGGGTGTCTCATCAAATTTATACCTGGCCAC
This sequence comes from Rhysida immarginata, assembly GCA_023313115.1. NCBI lineage: Eukaryota > Metazoa > Arthropoda > Chilopoda > Scolopendromorpha > Scolopendridae > Rhysida > Rhysida immarginata. The sequence continues at coordinate 119,523 of JAHWFO010046878.1, read as the reverse complement.
ACCCACAGGTGTGCAAAAGATCAAAGGTGCTACCGTTACATTCGATTATCACTGACTTCCAACTGTTGTTGTTCACCTGATTGTTGACATCACAGCTATACACTTTAATCAATTGTTGGTTATTACCTTTGATTATCTTTAATTACTTTTGTTTGATTAAATTTGGTTACATAATACCTGATTTTACCCATGGTGCTGGTGCTGCATCCCGTGGTGGTTGTGTAAGGGTGTCCTGGTTCTCTGTTTAAACCATCCTTAGTGGTTTTGTCTCACAACTGACCACGACTTGATTCACTTATATACCCCATTCGGTGGGATATGGTTGACATACTGGCACCTGAAGTTGTCTAATTACTAATTAACTATTGTTTCTTGGGCAACCAAACTTTTTCCATGCCACTTCACAGTTTCTTCTAAATAAAACTTCTGTTTCAAGGTGTATTCTTTGTTTTTTAATTTACTGTTAATTGGTGCATTGTTTCAATTGAGGAATTTACAACTGACATTGCACACTTTTTTATAAATACCATTGCGCACTGCAGAAGGTTTTTATTTAAATACAGGTGATGGATGAAGCATTTTCCAGCACTAGAAACCTGGCTGGGTTTGGTGGTGTGCGCAGATTAGCTTTACAACTAATTATTCTGAAAAAGAGACTGGTGAATGGTTAAGTGGAGTTCCAGCTTACACCCTACATAAACCTGTTCGACATCATTATCCACGTAACCGAATGACATTTTTTGTACCATTTGACCAATTTCAAGTTGATTAGGTGGATCTATCGAATATGTCAAAACATCTCTACTTACCTGCATCGATGTTTTCTCTCGTTTTGCATGGGTTGTTCCACTAAAAACAGGTCAAGAACTTCAGAAAGCTTTTCAAAAAATTTTCACTAATGGTCAGGTACCACTAAAAGTGAACAGTGATAAAGGGAAGGAGTTTCTAAAAATACAAGTTCAAGAGTATTTTAATGCACTCAACATTAATTACTTTGCAACTGAAACTGATGTGAAGGCTGCAGCATATGAACAATTTAACCATACCTTAAAAACCTGAATGTTTAAGTATTTTATGTAAGCCAACACACGTAGGTACATCGATGACTTATCTCGTGCTAAGCTATAACAATCGTGTTCACAGATCACTGGGTATAGCAACAAAATGGACCAGGACTGTGGTTGAAAATACGGTGCTATTACACAGCAGCTCTGCAAACAACACTGAAACCACAAATTGATGATCATGTGTGTATTTCAAAAGTGAAAAACATTTTTGAAAAGGGTTTTCTACCGAATTGGATGGAGGAAGTGTTTGGGTTATCTACCGGAAAATTGTATACAAATAAGTAGCGTCTTTGCAAAAACCGTCTCACAGGAAATTTCGCCTTTGTAAAATCCAGACATTGATAAATTTTTGTTTTGCAAGAACCACCTTATCTTTAATTTCGTTGTGTCAAATTGCTCATTGGATAATTTCGCAGAGCTTGAATTATGTGTTAGATGAATTTTATTAATTAAAAACCGTATCAAAAAGAGAGAGACATCATTCAACCTTCAACGTTACACCCGTAAGTCCTAGTGAAAATTTTCCCCTCGTCTGACTTTACATCATCATCCACATCATCATACAGATAAATGCATCTGTTAAATTTATGCAATACTTTTTGGCTTTTGTCGCAAGTAGCTCTGGAAGCGATATGTCTAATCTAGTGGCACAAATGTTAAATTATAGAGATGAAGTGATGGATCCACCATCGACAGAAATAATTTACGTTTGTTAAAAATCTGAACCTCCCTAACCTTACGTTTCATGCAGGAGTCCCCGATGAAAAGTTAATGCAAGAGTGTATTCCCTAGCAGTCTTTATTGATTTTAGATGATTTATTAAATGATTTGAAAAATAACAAAATTGTTGAAAAAATCTACACGTTATGATCATCATCTCAATGTCTCCGTGCTACTAATAACACAAAACCTCTTCGCACATTCAAAAATCATCCGAACAATAGGCTTAAACACACAGTTCATCTTTCTGCTAAAGTCACTGAAAGATTTGTATGCTGGCCTCACAAACAGGTTACAGACATTTAATCATCGAAACCTTTAAAGACGCCACGTAGGAACCGATAGTTATTTACTACTCGATTTAACTCTGAGCTGTCCTGAAGTTCTGAAATTGCGTAGTAAGATTTTTTCTCATGAAACACTAATCATGATCTATGCTGATAAAACGAAGTTTTAAAGGTGACATCAATCATTTTAAAATTGAGAGCCCATCGAGCGGTTACAACGATGATATCCCTGGTCATAAAACATCATCATTTACTAGGTGCTTTGAAACACTCAGGACCCTATCATAGGAAAGTGCTAATGCAAGATGCCTCGTTTAACCTTTTTCCAGCCAGCTATTTTCTTGAGAAAATGATTCTTCTTACAGGGGAATAGAAAATATTTTTTTAAAAATTCAATAACTGATATATTGCTTTAAAATTTTATATTTGTGATCTTGAATATAATTGCTTTTGATTAGTAATTTTTTTGATCGATTCAAAGGAATGGTTTTTTTTAAAACAATACATTAATATCTATAATAATATTTTCTATTCGAAATACTTGGTATTAATTCTTTTTTAAAAAATTACAAATGTAATATTTTTGAATTTTAAAATAGCTAACATTTAGGGAAAAATCTTTTTTAAATAACGCAAAAAAAACTTTTTTAATATCTCTATTTGTTTTGTTTTTTTTAACGATTTTTTATTTAACTGAATATGCAATATTTTTACTTATTTTCGAAGAAATACGTAATTTGCTGTTAAATACGTCACACCTGTATGACAATAGCTAGAAAATTATATAATAGGATTTTAATCATTTTCTTTGATAAAGCAATGACGCGGCCTTATCTAACTTCCTTGTATTCTGATAAGGGAACAATCTCTAATGATGTCATCAAGAAATGCTCTCCATAGCAATGGTTTTAATTTTTGTGAAATAACTTATGAATAAAATGTAATTTACGAAAAAAAAATTTAAACATGAATAAAAGGAATCATTTTAATATAATTCAATCATTAAATGGTTCAATTGAGCCCTGGAATTTTATAATAAATTCGTAATTTTAGATGTTGCTAAGTTTCTCCATTCCAGATGCATAAGCTTTCTAAAATTTCGAATATTACTGATTATTAATAAATTTGGGGCATAAAATTTATTTGCAATTAATTATGAAGCTTTCAAGAATTCAACAAATGCAGTTTGAAGTTTTTCTCGATAATAGAAAATTTCTTATAAGCATTTTTTATAGTAATGATTTCACCCCCTCCTCCTTTGACAACACCTGTGGAAAATCATTTTTTAACTATATTTTCTCATTTAATTTTAAAATTTGAAGATATATAAACTTGTAATAAAGTGCATCTGAAAAAAAATTTGAAAAAATGAGCAATTTATCTGTAATAGAATTTCAGTTATATGCATTTAAATTTTGTCATGTATTATATGGAACTGACATAGCTACACATAGCCTGATTAGGCCAGGTTCACTGGGAAAAGGTTAATCAAGTAAAAGCACTGTGTGAAATCTATCATAACATTCTACATCATAAAGTACCTTGGAAACCTCACAATAGGCAGCATTTGAGGAGGGTAAAAGGTTTAGCTCATAAAAAATTTCATTAGGAGCAAAGAAAGCTTATCTGAATCAATGTGGGAATGGATTCCATGCTACCCCTTCTGTTAGGCAGCTTCACTGTTCCAATTTTGAATAAATTAATTAGTTGAGAACATGGAAAAGTATGTTTTACTTCCTTCACACGAATATTAAAGACTCCTTCATATCCAAACACAGATTTTTACCCCACATCAACCACTCCTTCATACCCAAACACTAAACAGAGTGGAGTTGATGATGTTGATGAAGAAAAAAAATGTAATAAACAACTGGACTCGCAAATCCACGAAATTTTAAAAAACTCAAATTTGTATGTGCATCAGAAAATGAATCTTTATTCAAAAACACTTCAAAAATATCTAAGAGGAAAGAGACCTGAAGGGGTTTTGAAGCAAACGAGTTTTTCAAGTCAAACAGACCCTCAAACTCTACAGATGTCATCATTAATACGCCCGTTACCATCACCTCATTCCCTCCCCGAGACACTCCCTTATCCATCACCACCTCACCTGCATTTCATCCGCCAACAGACTTAAAGGAGAAACACAACAAGAATATCTAATAGTTGCATAATGGTCTATTTTGCTGGATACTATAATGAAAAAACGACAGACTTTTATAGCAAAATGGTAATGTTTTAATGAACCTACGCGTTTCGCATTAACTGCATCATCAGGGTAGGAAAACAACTACAATTATTCACAAACGAAGGCCTGTATTTATGGCCATACCCCACCAATTGTGTGAATTCAACATTTTACTGCTTAGCTAGGAAAACAACACAAGTTATCAACACGGTTGCTCCAAGATTGAACCGATATGTTATTCAGAACAGTCGTCAACTTGCTACTCAGTTAAGTCATTTACAACTGGAGGATCGTTTCATGTTTGTGTCGTTTGACGTGGTTAACTTATATACTAACATACCGTTCCTTGAGACGGTTGATATTATTGACAAAAGACTCGCTGCCAACAAGGTTGAAGAAGACGTTCGTAAAGATGTGAACAGCGCTCTGAATGTAATCCATAAACAGAACTACTTTCAATTCAACAATGAGTTTTATTCGATCCCTACAGGGGTGCTCATGGGATCTCCCATCAGTGCGACGATGTCGGAGGAATTTTTACAAGAACTAGAAGATAAACACATAACGCCACTATTAGAGCAACAAAAAGTTGTTTTCTATGCGAGATACGTAGACGATACTTTGGTTATTATCGATACCGCTAGAATTACTGCTGAGCAACTACTGATTGAATTCAATGACTTTCACCATAGCATGGCGTACACAATGGAGAAAGAAGAACAAGGTATCATAAATTTCTTAGACCTTACACTGAGAAGAAAACCTGAAGGAAAACGTATCGAATATAATATTTATCGTAAACCGACGACGACTGATAGTATAATAGGGTTCGATTCTAATCATCCCCCACAACATAAGTGTGCGGCCATCAGGTATTATTTCAACAGAGCACTCAGTTACCCCATTACAACAGCAGATAGAAAAAAAGAAGTACGCCTAACATTTGATGTAGCCAGAAGGAACTCCTTTCCCGACATGATTACATCATCCATATTAAACAGGACCAGGAATCCGAGACAAAGAGATTTAGAAGATAATAACCAAAAGTATTCAGTATTCACATATACAGGACCGGAAATCACCAGGATTAGCAATATATTTCGCAATAGGAGCATCAAGATTGCCCATAAGACGAGCAATAGTTGTCGATATATGCTCAATCCGAAGAATAGTACAGATGATGACGAGAACATCTACAAGTCCTGCGGTGTATATAAGCTATCTTGTCCGAATTGTGGATCCTTTTATATTGGATCCACGAAGAGGTCTTTTATGAAAAGATACGCTGAACACCGTAGATCTTGGCTTAATGGTGATGGGAAATCGGCGTTTGCTTCTCACCTTATTAATAGCAGACACCAATTTGGCGCCATTGAAGATATTATGACAGTCGTCAAGAAGGAACGCGACCATAAACGTATTATCACCTTCGAATCATTAGAAATTAGAAGATACATAAAAGCGGGTGAGAAACTCCTTTTAAATAACCAGACAAGCTTTGATAAAAATCCGATTTTGGATACAGTTAACGAGATAATTAGGAACTTCCAACGCCAAGAGGACTTGTAAGAGCAGTTCGGTTATAAGAGCAGTTCGGATGTAAGGGCAGTTTGACTAATTGAGTGCCTTACCTTCTTGTCATCCTGTCCGCTTATATGATTGGCTAGCTTTGATGAATTATTATGATGACCAATTATTTGGGTTGGGCAATTGGTATTTCTTGTAAACCCCCCCAATGGAAAATGTTTTCTATTGGTGGGGTATGGCCATAAATACAGGCCTTCGTTTGTGAATAATTGTAGTTGTTTTCCTACCCTGATGATGCAGTTAATGCGAAACGCGTAGGTTCATTAAAACATTACCATTTTGCTATAAAAGTCTGTCGTTTTTTCATTACAACAAGAATGACGATGGTTCTGTGTTTGGTGAATCCACTGAGGTCGAACTTGAAGATAACGTGCTGACTTTACATGTTAAACAAACCATGGAATGGGACCAGCTCCACAAGAGACTTCGTAAGAGAACTGATCTCATCCAATGGACTCAGGAAGGGACAGTGTCAGTCATTGGCAAATCAATACATGGCTCAAACATAAATCATTTAATAAAAGACGTATTTTCACAAATACCAGATCTGAAGAAACCACCATGGAGAATCTCCATGATGATGTGTATGATGAGGAAAAGTCAGACGAGGGGAAAATTTTCACTAGGACTTACGGATGTAATGTTGAAGGTTAAATGATGTCCCTCTGTGTTGAGTAATGCACAAAGAATTGACACGCACAAAAAGAAAACAGCACTCCGTTCTCTCTTTATTTTTACAAGTGACTCCCTCTGTTGTTAAAACACAATACAATTAATTAAAAAATAATACTCTCGTTGCCAAAAATCAAATTAACGGGCTAGCAAAGCCTCACACAGTTGTAATCAAGTAATTATTATTAAAGTCTTAAGCCTTCAGTTCCAAACATACCGCCCCCCCATGAACTCCTTAAGGAGTTCATTTTAGTCATCTAGAGGGAGAACACACACTTTTGTTATGGGTCGTTTTAACAGTCCCGTAGTGGTGCGCACGGTTACAACTCTCACAAGACCATCATGTCCATAATGAATATTTTCGATACGTCCCAAAGGCCACTGCATTACCAGCTGATTACCTCCCTTGAGAAGAACTAGGTCTCCAATCTTCACATTTTCTTGTTTTTTAGTCCATTTAGGTCGCTGCTGCAATCGCGTCAAGTATTCTGATTGCCAGCGTTTCCAGAAATGTTGTACAACTTGTTGTGTCAGTTTCCAGCGTGACAGATGATTGTAGCTTTGAGAAGTTAGGTCAGGTTCTGGAATACATGTCAAAGATTCTCCTATTAGAAAATGACCAGGTGTTAAAACGTTAAAATCACTTGGATCTGACGACATTTGGGTCAACGGACGTGAATTGAGGCAAGCTTCAATTTGAACTAACACTGTCAACAATTCTTCATAAGTCAAAATATTATTTCCAATGATGCGCTTCAAATGAGTTTTGGTTGATTTTACTCCTGCCTCCCATAGTCCTCCAAAATGAGGTGCCGATGGCGGATTAAAATGCCACTGTATACCTTCGTTTGCGAGACGGTTTTCCACGTTTTTCGTAACAAATTTTAAGTCTGCCTGAATTCCAACGAAATTAGTTCCACAGTCACTATACATATGCGCTGGGCGCCCACGACGACTGATGAAACGCTTGAATGCGGCCATGAAGCATTCTGATGATTGATTTGTTGCTAATTCCAAGTGAATAGCTTTGGTACTGAAGCACACAAACACTACTATGTATGACTTGAACTGTGGCACTCTACCAGGACCTGTTCTGCTTCGTATGATAATGGGTCCTGCGTAATCTACTCCGCATTGCAGAAACGGTTTTGCAGGTTCGACTCTTGCTCGGGGAAGGTTTCCCATTAACTGATTCGCATGTTTTGCCTTTGATTTAAAACAGACGACACAATGAAAAATAATTTGACGAGTCAACTTTCTAGCTCCTATTATCCAATAGTTCTGATGTAAAATGCTTAACAACGCTGTCAAGCCAATGTGCAAGTGGTTAACATGCAAGTGTTTTATGATTAGTTTACTCAGTGGGTTGGATGATGAAAGAATGATAGGAAACTTTTGATCATATGGCACTGAGGCATTAGACAATCTGCCTCCAACACGTAGTATGTTCTTGGAATCAATGAATGGATGGAGAGAAATTAATTTCTTGTGTAATGCACTCTTTTGCCCATTTTGTAAACGGGATAAATCCTCTTCAAAGTCTTGTAATTGAGCCATTTGAATGCATGTAAGTCGAGCTTGACGAAGCTCACCTGTTGATAACGAACTGGTTCTTCTGTTTTCCTCGTTGCTTTTACAGTTGTAAATGAATCGCTGAATGGTGGCTACAACTCTTAGGAGCTTTGTGAACGAGGAGTATCTTTCCAACAATTTCAGCTCTTCAGTATGCAGATGACACAGCTTTGGTTGTCGAACTTCAAGAAGTTCACTTGCTGATCTCGGTATAGATTCGGGAACATCAAAGTTTAGTTGATGTAACCAATTTGGGCCAAACCACCATAATCTATGAGAGACTAACTCACGAGGTGTGCAACCGCGAGAACACAAATCGGCGGGATTGTCCTTTGATGAGACATGATGCCAGTTGCACGGTGGAAGCAAGTCTTGAATTTCTGCCACTCGATTTCCAACGAAGGTTTTCAGTTTACGTGGAGCAGTGTGTATCCAAGCAAGCACAATTGTTGAATCTGTCCATAGAAAAGTGTCAAAGATTGTTAGGTTGAGTTGAATAATAGTCCACTTTAACAGGTTAGCAAGCAAGACTGCTCCGCACAATTCGAGCTTTGGAAGAGTTATTTGTTTCAAAGGGGCAACTCTTGTTTATGAGCACAATAAATGAACGTGTACAGATTTGTCTTTCTGAACAGCACGTAAGTAAATTGCAGCACCATAAGCGGCTTCTGACGCATCGGAAAAACCATGGAGTTCTATTCGGGCGTCTTGTTCTGTGTCAACAAATCGAGGTACTCGAACTTCAAGTAAACAATGTAATGAGTCTTTCAATACTTCCCATTCTTGCGATAAGAAAGGTGGCAAAGGCTCGTCCCATTGTAGACCTTGAACCCACAATTTTTGAATGAGGATTTTTCCTACAATGATCACTGGTACTAACCAACCCAGAGGATCGAAAAACTTAGAGAGTTCTGAGATCACTGTGCGTTTTGTCATGTGATCGTAGGGTTTGAAGTTTAGTGTGAACGAAAATTCATCTGTGTTAGGGTTCCAACTAATTCCCAAAGTGCGAATTTTTTGATCATCAGTCAAGAAGAAGGCAATTGGTGAGCTACTCTTAGTTTTCAGTTCTTTCAACACTTCTCTGTTGTTCGTGGCCCATTTTCTTAGAGTAAAACCGCCAGCTTTTAGTAACTGAGTAAGCTGTTTTTGTAATTCAAGCGCCTCTTTGGTCGAGTCTGCTCCTGTAATGAGATCGTCAACATAAAATGAGTCCTGCAAAGCTTTTGCTGCCAAAGGAAATCGATCCCCTTCATCTTGTGCTAGTTGTTTTAATACACGAATTGCCAAGAAAGGAGAAGATGCCATTCCATAAGTGATGGTTTTAAGTATGTAATCCTGTATTGGTGAGTCCTGATTTGGTCTCCATACAATTCTCTGAAGATTTCGCTGACTCGGATGTACCCACACTTGTCTGTACATTTTGGCAATGTCCGCTGTTAGTGCCACTGCTTTCAAACGAAATTTCATCAATATGGACAGTAGGCTGTCTTGAATAGTAGGGCCGACCATCAGACAATCATTTAGTGACACGCCATTTGCTGTCTTTGAGGAGGCATTAAAGACGACTCTTAGTTTTGTGGTTGTACTTTCATCGCGAATTACAGCAAAATGAGGAATATAGAAAACTTCTTGGTTCGGTTCCTTCGTGAAAGGAGTGGGTTCCATGTGGCCTAATGTTTCATATTCTTCCATGAATTCACGATATAATTTAAAGGTTTCTGGATCCTTAGCATATTTGCTCTCTATTCGCAACAGATGTTTGATAGCTGTACTTCTCGACTCACCTAGAGGTTGAGCATCTTCGCGAATTGGTAATTTCACTGTATAAGCGTCCTACCTCATCTCGCATGACGTTTTGTTGGAAAAGTTGTTCACATTTTGCTTCCTCCTCTGTGAACTTTGGTGGTGTTGGTACATTCTCAAGTTCCCAAAATTCACTGAGATCCACCCCAGTTAGGTGTGCATGAAATACTTGTTGCACAGCCTTGACGGTGTTTTCTTGTTGTTTACACATTCCACTGATAATCCATCCTAGATCTGTTTGAATAGCACTTAGACCGTTGGGTGCCATGATTTTGTTCCCAATAATAATTTGTGAAAATACTTCAGCTCCCAGTAGTAAATCAACTTCTGCAGGAACAGCAAAATTTGGATCGGCAAGTGGCAACTGCAAGTTGACCCAATAACCAGGATCAACAGAGGTCAATGGCAATTGGTTAGATATCTTCTTGAGTACCATGGCGGACACTGTCATCTTGAAATCTCCAACATGAGAAGCAAAGTCTAGTCGGACCATCTGTTTGGCTTGAGAGACTTCAGAACCTTCCAAACCCATAATGACGCCAGAGTATCTTTTAGTTGAAAGATTCAATCGACGGGTTAACTTTTCTGTAATAAAGTTGCTCTGAGCACCGCTATCCAATAAAGCACGACACTTTACCATTCTGTTGAACTGGTCTTGCACTAACACTAATGCTGTGGAGAGTAACACTTGGCTTGTACTGTTTAAGAAGTGAACTTGAACAACATCATTCTGTTGAGGTATTGTGTCGATAGTACTTGTTGTTTTCTGCGTTTTGATACTTGAGTTTTCATTGTTAGGAAAATGTAAAGTGGTGTGATGATGCTTACCACAGCTTTTACATTGACTTGATCTGCACCGTTTGGCTTGATGATTTGGGCTGAGACAGTTGAAGCACAAGAGATGAGATTTCACAAGAGAGTGTCTATCCTGGACAGTCATTGCTTTGTACTGTCCACACAGGTAGAGAGGATGTTTTTCTTTACACATTATACAGCAAATTTCCGAAGTAACAAAGTTTGCACTAGTGTTTTTATTACCACTTGGTCGCTTTGAGTTGTCATTACTTGTCCTGTTGGCTTTATTTGGAAGGATTGTTTCCAAAGCACGACATCGCACATCCAAAAAGGTTTGCAATTGTTGAAAGGTGGGCATGTCTTTTGAGGTAAGTGACAGTTCCCATTGACGTCTAGATTCTATGTCCAATTTTGCAGTGACAAGATGAATCATCAATGAACTCCATTGTTCTGTTGGTTCGCCTAGCACACTCAATGCACATAAATGCTCCTGCACAGTGTCTACAAGTTGTCGTAGCTTAACAGGATTCTCAATGACGACAGTTGGAGCATTAAACAGGGCAACTACATGAGATTGCACAATGACACGTTTGTTGTCATAGCGTTGACGTAAAAGAGTTGTTGCCTTTTCATAATTTGCATCTGTGGTCTTCAACACCTGTATCAAGCGAGCGGGTTCCCCAATCACTGAAGTTTTTAAATATTGAAGCTTTTGCACTGGAGTTAATGAAGGGTTTTCATGAACTAAAGATGTAAATAAGTCCCAAAATGCTGTCCATTCAGTATATTTTCCATCGAAAGTTGGAATGGTTAATTTTGGTAGACTTACCGATTTTACTGTTGTTTGAGCAAGCACTTGTGAATCTAATGAACTACCTGATTGGTTGTGTTGATCAAGTAGATCTTTTATTCTGGCTTTTACAGTCACATAACGCTCTTCGAAATCATCCCGTTCTGCCTGGTGTTGCTCTACATCACGTGCGTCGCACTTGATTTCGACTTCACGCTGTATTTCTTCAAAACGCATCATCAATTTATCTAAATTTTCGAGTCTCACTTGGAGTTCCGCATGAGTTGGCAGTTTGTCTGCACATGTAGTTAGAAAGCTTTCCAATCGAGTTAGAGAAGCTTTTGCAGTAGCACGCTGTCGTACTAACGTTTCCATCTTAAGCCTCGCGAGGTTGCACGTAAGATTTGATTTTCCGTTGATAAAGAAAATCGGCACAATAGTTTCACTAATTGTCACACACAAAGACTAGAGAAATACTCACAGTACTGATATGAGTTGCCTTTCTCGGATCCGGCTCGACGGACCATTAAATATGTTGAGTAATGCACAAAGAATTGACACGCACAAAAAGAAAACAGCACTCCGTTCTCTCTTTATTTTTACAAGTGACTCCCTCTGTTGTTAAAACACAATACAATTAATTAAAAAATAATACTCTCGTTGCCAAAAATCAAATTAACGGGCTAGCAAAGCCTCACACAGTTGTAATCAAGTAATTATTATTAAAGTCTTAAGCCTTCAGTTCCAAACACTCTCTTATTGATACAGTTTAAATAAAGTCTTCATAAATCACCTAGAATTCCTGTTTTTTCGTATTTTTCGTAGAATGGATAGTCTCTTTGCTCTGTGTTTTATTCTTTGAGTTATTATTTACTAATTGCAAGTTATAATTGAATCTTTTGAGATTGCTCTTTTTACGTATAAGTGTAACCTATAATTTAATTTTAATTATTCCGGGCAACGCCGGGTACCTCTGCTAGTCTATCTATGTAAATAAAGGAAGATGTTTATTTGTTTGTTTGTTTGTGTGTTTGTTTTTTATACAAATCCACAGTTTTATTCCGATCTTGATGAAATTTTGCACACTTGACCTTCAAAGCATGAGGAAGGTCACTGTCTACCTCAGATTTCGAAAAAATAATAATTATTGATAAAAAATCGATGTTCATGGTTATGGCAAGGCATATGAATGAGAAATATCTCATCACCATCAATGCAAGGCAAAGTTGTGCAACAATAGGTATCAACAATGGTGTCAAAACACCATGCACCAACACTATGCAAAGATCAACAATATATCTCATGACCAACAAATCAATGCAAAGCTTGTGCGATATAGATAAGTTTCAATTTGTAACTATACATAAAATTCCTGTTGTTCAGGCTTTTCTTAGAATTGAGAGTTCTAAGTACTTAACAATTTCTTGAAAATCTTTAAAAATGTTCAGTAACTGGAGATAATGGAGAGTTAGCAGATATAGAGAAAGAGTGGAAAGACGACAGGGTAAGCACTCCTTTAGTTCCGTGGTGTAATGAGCAAATGGTAAGCAAGTAAATAGAAGAATCGGCGACAGCTAGACTACACAAATTTATGAATGGCCAAGTTTCGCTTCAAGACATCGAGAGAAGAGTGAGAATTGCAAGAACATCAAGTGTACATCTAAAGTTAGATTGCGTGAGTAAGAAATTATTTAGACTAGCAATGGCATCCTTGGAGAGGTCCATCCATTGTGAGCCCTTAAAAATTTTTTTTTTCGAATTTTCATTATGAATTTTTACTCTATTCATTTTAAGCGTTTTCATGTGTTTATTTTTAAGATATCGCAAAATTTAAACCAAAAAAAAAATTCCCAGCCACGCAGGGGTTATCAACTAACATATTTTGTAGGACATTTCATAAAAATACATTTTGAATATATTCTGTGGGAATGTGTATATTTTGGAAACTTAGCTGCTGATAATGCGATGATTGAACGTTCGTTTTCAACAATTATTGAAAATGAGCATAAAGTGGTGATGCAGTGACAGAACATGAATAAGGCAGCGTCTATTGATAAGGCAAAATAGTCACGCGAGTCTCTCCTGAGCTCCCTATCAAACGTCCAAACGACTGGCAAAAATTTTTTTGTCTGGAAAGGAAAGAGAAAGAACGAGTTTTTGTCAGAGAAACTCTGCAACTAAAATAGAAAAAGCTATGCTGGCATTTAAAACATCTGAACAACGGGAGTTTCGAATAGAGCAAGAGGGTCTAAGAGCTTCTATGTCAAGGGTAAGAAAAACTTACGTCTAAAGTATCTGCTGATGCTCTGCAGTGGAGAGGCAAGTTAAGAAGAGTTTAGATAAAGTCTCGGTATATCACCTAGAATTCCTGTTTTTCGTATTTTTCGTAGAATGGATAGTCCCTTTGCTCTGTGTTGTATTGATTGAGTTATTATTTAACCAATTGGGAATTATAATTTAACCTTTTGAGATTCTACGCTTTACCTACATGTGTAATTATCCCGGGCCAAGCCGGTTACCTCTGCTAGTTCTATATATAGATATATGATATATTAAACTTTAAACCGACAAATATCATATATAATTGGTAATAGATATTTGTGGTAGACAACCTAAAATAAATTGTATGCAAACAATATCAATGAAGTCCCATTTAGTAATAGTCATGCCAGTAAACGAAAAACTTTGGCCAACTGGGTTTTACTAAAAATAATATAGGTTAGTGCAAAAAATTAATGAGAAGAAACAGTACAAATAATGAAAATTGAAAATTGAAAGAAAATAACAATTAAAATGATAATGTTAAGGCAGAAAGTGTCGCCGAAGGTTTAACCATTGTAATGTTTGCTAATCAGTCTTGGAACCAAATCAGATTTGTTCCCACCCACTTACAAATTGTTTTTATGATATATAACAGACTTGATAATAATAGGCAACCAGAAATGTATGGAAGTTTGGGGCTTTATCACTGTTTTAACGCATACTACTATTAAGTTACTAATATTTATGATAAAAATTCAATTCCTGTAGCCCCGTCCAAAACCAGTGCTTAAATGATTGAGTGGTAATTCATTGCGCTAAGACCGTAAAATCAAACAGTGAATATCATGGCTGTGAGAAAATATATCGAATTTTCGAATATGTTTTCAGTAGCCTTGACTCAATATGTAGTTTAGACCAATATTAGAAAACCAATAACGAAATTTGACCTTACTATAATAAACTTCCATTACAAATAAAAGTAAATACCTGCAATTTTAAGTATACATATATTAAAAACATAAAAAATACATAAAACCCAATGTACTAATCCGGTGTGCGATAAGCATGTAGCTCGATAATTTTATTTACGAGTCGACAGGTTAATGTCTAAAGCCTGTCTAGTAGGAATACTATGCCTCTCCTGATTTAAAATAATATTGATTGTGATAGAAACCCTCACAAGCAAGTATAGAATCTTGTAAATGAAAGAACAGGTCTGCATCCTGTATATCTGATCGACTTTAAGGTACCTAAGGTGGAAAAATTATGGGAAACAGGGAGACCTTTGGGAATTTTCAGTAATGTATGAAGAAACCACTTCTGTAGTTTCTTTATTCTGGATAGATTGTAGCCTGACGTAGCACCCCAAACCACTGTGCAATAACAAAGGTTAGAGTGTATCCATGTATATTATATAATAAAATAAGTATATTTCGAGGGAGATAATATAGATTTGATATGATACACTGTTTTCGATTTAGCTTAGTCAAAAGAGCGTTAACATGTAAATCCCATGATATATCATGCGATATTATAAGACCCAGATATTTATACGACTTAACTATCTCGATTGTCTGATCGCCATAATAGATTTGAGGAGAGTTAGGGACCTGTGGTTTATTGCGTTGGTAAAAAAAAGACATTAACAGTCAATTTATTGTTATTCGACCATTCATACAGCGTGGCCAGGACACTGTTGATAGTTAATATTAGGGCCCCTGGATCACTGTTTCATAGAATAAAGTTACATCGTCCGCGTACATTACTATTTTAATAGGAATCATAGCTAATAGAAAATCGTTTATGTAGATATTGAAGAACAGTGGCGACAAAACAGATCCTTGCGGTACCCCCAGATTTCGAGTGACTGTCCATGATGAAATTTCATAATGTGTAAGGAAGTATTGTCTATTACTTAAAAATCAGCTATCTAAACCAAAGGCACACCAAAAATATTATATCGCACAGACAATTTAGTTAGTAACACTGGAATAGAAACGGTGTTGAATGCTTTGGCAAAATCGACGAAGACAGCTGCCGCGTGTTTCCTACATGCCATTTCGGATGTAACAAACTCAGATAATTCGTAGCAAGCTGTCTCAGTATTTTTACTAGCAGAAAAACCATGCTGAATAGAATTAAGAAAATAATAATAATAATATTGCTGTGCACATAGTCTGATATTCTTTTATAAAATAGCTTTTCAAAGATTTTCGAAAATATAGGTAAGGAAGTAATGGGTCTGTAATTCGAAAATTGTGTACGATCGCCTTGTTTGAAAAGTGGTGTCACTCTTGCCTACTTTAATTCTTCAGGAAATACTCCAGTTTGGATTGAGGTGTTAAAGATAAAGGCCATGGGTACAGCTAATGAACGCTTGAGGCATATAATGACGTTTGGATCTAATGAAGTTGTAGAGTTAAGTTGAGACATTATTTCGCAAACCTCATCAGGGGTAGTAGGTATTACGAAAAAAACCAAATGGGTGGTGGGCTCTCGAATAATGGCTGTTATGTGACGCATTGGAAAAAGTAGGAGGCAGAAGAGCACACAAGAATTCCGTTAAAGACTGTTCTGACACTTGCTCTGGCGTCAAGAATGGTACATTACAAGATGATGGACTCCTTGTCAGCTTTTTACTTCCCGCCATTTGTCTATTGAAGAATAAAGTCTATTAAATAGCACTGCAAAATACTTTTACATGACACGATTTATGGAATTTTTCTCTCCAAATTCGAGTAGTCCTTGTATGTTCTAAGAGCAAGTGGCGAGGGCTTGTGTCTGGATTTTTAAATATAATTGGTTTTTCCTTTTTATCATTACTAGAATTTCCGGGGTTATCCATGGCTTACGGAACGACTTTAACGTTGAATTGGTGGACTTCTGAAATGGACTTGCAAAATAACGATCACAACCCCTTTTCACATGTAGAATGAATTTGTGACACTGTTGATTTACTCCCATCGAGGCAGAAAAAATCGAACGCCAGTCGGTTGCGGTAAGATAGGCGTCTAACGCCATTATACGATGGTGTGTCACAAATTTTTTTTTACTAGAAAACGGTTCACCTTAACATTATCGGTGAATCAAACGTAAATGCTAACAAAAGGGGCAAGTGGTCGCTTATAGCTACATCTAGTGCATAATTAAAGTAGCAGGTATTACAGGGGGCAAAGCAACCGTCGATGGCACAATATGTTTTGTGGTAAGTTGAGTAGTGGGTATAATTAAAAGTAGCTTGTTTTAGTCCCGAACAAGTAATCGGATCTAAAAACCCATTAAGCGCTTGTGCAGGCCTGCTAAATCGATGTTAAAGTCGCTTACCATTATATGGATCCTGCCAGAACGCTGCAAGTCCTGCAAGGTTCTTGTAATGAAATAACAAAATACTTTGAAATTCCCAGTAGGAGGGAGATACAATGATATTAAAGTATATTTGTTATCCAGAACAATAGTTAAAATTTCAATATGTGTACAGATGTTAGAATGTTCTAAATCAACCCTAGTATTCCGTTTATCAGAGACGTAGACACAAATGCCGCCGCCACGTTTGTTAAACCTATTTATGAAAAATACTTGATACCCCGACATCAGGGGAATATCCGCCTCGTCCGTTATCCAGGTTTCACCAAAAACTAGAACTACCGGATTGATATTAACATTAGCAAGGTTAAGTACCAAATTTGAAAAATTGGCTAACAAACTTAAGAATGTTTAAATAAAAAATTGAGAAATTCGATCTACATTGCGATAAGAAAAGATTGATTTGATCGACATCAATCAAGTGCTGATACTGGATCGTTTGCATAAGTCTTGGAAAACTAAATTTCAGAGTGAGCAAATGGGTAAGTAAATAAGATCGTTTAAAATGAGTTAATGGTGTAGAGAACTCGAAGCTCACAAACGAAGAAGGTTTGACTAACTGAGCGGAAGGCTTAGCAACTAAGTAATAATCATGAAAAATAGAAAATATATCATACTCATACATACATGTGAACACTACTACATTAAGCATTATGGCTTATTACTATATCTTTGACTAAATAGGAAGCTTAACAGCTGAGGAATTATCATAAAAAATAGACACATACATAATATACACATACACATGTATTTGTGTAAATAATGGTACATTAAGCAGTATATCATATTACTATCAACAAAAAGATATGAACCAGTCAGTAATATTGTCGAATTGATCAACAATGATCCGGACTGATAGAACAATTCAAGTCATAAATTCACTACATATCTTCTGTATAGAAGTCTGAGACACTAGTTGGACACAGTATTCAGATGATTAAGTTCTAACTGTGCGGTTATGCAGAGGGGCCTTCGGTCAGGACCCATGATGAAAATCTTTCTTCCAAAACTCCAGGCGTTCTTCACCCCCAGCTTTTTCTTGGACATCCTAAGGAGTCTATATCTTGCCGAGGTTAGAACCTATAAGATGACATAAGGTGTACCACGTAACCTACCCCTATTGTTAAAGATGGCATCATGAAGAACGACTGTTGACAATTGTATAATTACCGGGCGAATTAACGGGAAGTTATGTGGACCTAGGCGGTGGATAGCCAGAATGTCGGCAGAATTAAGTGAGATGTCGAGATTGTTGATACACAGATCGGTAAAGAACTCCGATTGATTTTCCGAAGGTTGCTCTGGAAGGACAAAAATCCCGAGATTCGTTCGCCTAGTGTACTGTTCCAACTCGTCGATTTTGTCGTGCGCATCGTTGATTAAATTTCTCCCATCATGATGAATATTCATCCTGAAAGAATCTATTCGCTCATTCACTTTGATCAGCTGTTGGTCGATAACATCCAACCGGGCTGCCATCTCCGTCATACTCTCTGTTAATGGGTCCAGTTTGTCAGAAAACTCTTTTAGTTTCTGGTCCAAATAAACTTTGATTTTTTTCCATTATCTGAGTTGCTATAGTATCAAGAAAATTATAGTTTTTAATTTCTAGAGCTATAGACTTTCCGCTAGTTTAGAGGGAGAGTCCACAGGAGCAGGCTGTGGGGTGAACGGTTTATTGGCTCCACGATCTCTGCCTGGCGGCATTGTAATAGATTTCAAATAATTTCAATTAAGAACGGATGTAATTATAGCGTTAAATTATAGCCACTGAGAAAACAATTTACTTTTCAATACAATAACGACAAACCAACGGACTCAGTCATAAAAGAACGTCAACAATAGTAGGACACACATCCTCGTGATCACGAAAATTATTCGCGAGGGACAACTAGCTGCAGACAGTGATAATCACGTGGAAATTTTTTAATTAACATTTATTAAAACAATATATACTCAACAATCACTGACTGCAAAACAGTAAAAAAAAATTAAAGAATAGAAAAAAATAGAATAATTAATTACAAATAAAATTAAATCTATTTTGACAAAAAAATTCTGAGTTTTCCCGAACAAAGTCCCCTGTAATTTTCTTGAACACAAAAAAATGACGGTCATTTGTACAGATAGAAGTTTAGGTACTGACGTTACATATACAGATTCAAAAAAAAATTGTCTAAGTTACAATAAACAAGTAAACATTTATGCCTTTATTATTTCCTTTCATTTTTGTGTGCGCACATAGTATGTTTTACCTTTTTAGCAAAAGAAGACAAAAAAAGTATATTTTGCGTTTTGGTATACCATTATTAAAATATATATTAAACGTACAATACGTTAATAAATGTAAAAAAAAACATATCATGTAGTAAAAAAACAACGTGGTTACTGTCTTCACGTAAGGCAAGAACAAGCCCAAAAATATCCTGTTGTGATTTTAAAGCTAAAGTCATTTAACAAAAAATATTGCGTTTAGAACCCCTCTCATCCCTCGAAGTAACTAACTTTGCAATTATGAAGTTTAAAGGAACAAGATAAACTTTGTACATTCCCTCGTGTAGGCCAGCAAACCAATAAGTTAAGTAATTTAATATAAATAATTACTTATCCTGCTCAGATAAGGATAACAAATCCAGGAATCTGCGTAAAGCAGGGGCAGGGAAAGGTTTAGTTAGTGCGTCTGCCGGCATGTCGGGGGAAGAACAGTAGGTAAGAATCACATTCTAAAGATTAATTTCTTGCGCGATGAAATTATGCAATCTCAAGATGTGTCTTGTCCTACTCTTCGATTCTAATGCTCCCAGACATGCTATGGCAGACGTTGAGTCCATATAAATTATTGTGGGGAAAGAAACAAACTCCCCTTGTCCTAACTCGGTTATGCGGTCCCAAAGACATTTCAGTGACTTCACGCATTCGTTTATAGCGATTATTTCGGCTTCGCAGCTACTCAGGGCGACTAAACGTTGCTTCTTAGATGACCAGGTTATGGTATTTTCCCCATTTTGATCAAAATTCCAGAGTATCCTTTACTCTGTGGGGGTAACACACCAAATAGCGTCAGCGAATGCGCACAAAGGACCCGTAGATGGGGTAAAAACGAGTGATGTGTCGCAAGTGTGTTTAAGATAGCAGCGACGCCCTTAAGAGCAGTCATATGCAAATGTATAGACGATTTAGCGTATCTCTACAGGCTAGTAATTGCAAAAGCTATATCCGGCCGCGTGCAAGTTATTACATACATTAAGAAACAGAGAAGAGATTGGTAATTGGTAGAATCGACTGGTTGTGAATCTACAGTATCATCAATGTTCACATGAGGGCTTAGTGGCATGATCTTTGGTTTCATGTCTTGAAGGCCATAATCATGCAGGATTTGCTTGATATAATGTGCCTGTGACAGATGAATTGAACCGTTCACTTGTGACACATTCATACCTAGTAGATGCTTTACCACTCCTAACTCCACGAGGTCGATTTCTTGTTTCACTTTGTCCATGATGGAGGTTAGGGTGGAGACATTTGTTGTTGCTGCCACGATGTCATTCACGTAGAATGTTAGGAGAATGGTGCACCCAGCATTGGTGTAGTAGAAAAAACAATCGTCTGCTCTGGATGGTGTGAATTTTAATCGGGTAAGAAGCTGACACAATTTTACGTACCAGCATCTTTCACTATGTTTGAGACCGTAAAGTGATTTACGCAATTTGCAGACGTGATTAACTGGCGTTGATAATCCCTTGGGTGGCGATAGATATATGGTGTGGTCTATCGGTGCGTGAAGATATGCACATTTGACGTCATACTGGCGCAGTGACATCCCTGTGTTTGCAGCTATGGCAAACAGTAAGTGGAGGGATTCCATTCTGATGACAGGTGAGATAGTTAACTCATACTGGCTCCCGTAGACTTGTGACGAGCCGATAGCCGCCAACTTGCCTTTAATCTGGACACCGAACCATCAGGATTGTATTTGATGCGGTAGATCCATTTGCTGTTTAAAATTTTGACATTTGGTGGTGGAAGCTCTAAATCCCAGACATGATGAAGAATGAGTGAATTCAATTCATCTGGCATGGCCTCTTCCCATTGATGATGTTGGGGAGAAGCGAGTGCTTGTTCATAAGACTGGGGTGTGATTGGCGGAGTGATTAGCAAGTCGGAATCAGTAAAGTCAGGATGACATAAGGCAGCACATTTTTTTTTGCCTTCTCTTTTAATCTTTGTGAACGTCGAAATACTGGTTATGGGACTTCAACGGGTGGTTGGTTCACTGGTGATTTAGACGAACAAACTGGAGCATCTTCCATCGATGTGGTTTCTGATGGAGGTGTGACCACTAGCGTGTCCTCAGTATCAGATAGGACCTGCATTCTTGTCTCGTCTAATGTTAGAGTGGGTTATAAATGTTATAAACTTAAGTTCACATCCCCTATCCCGTTCAACCATCTCATTACCTACCCACTTCTAACCAGTCAGAAACACAGGTCTCGAACCGAGGCTAACCAGCTAACTCCCCCACCTTAAATAGGCGGTACGCTCTGAATGATATGTGGTTCATCAGGCTGTGGTGCTTCAAAGGAGCTCGATGTGAATTGGAAATACCAGATGAATAGATGATGGATCTAATTTTATTGTGAACTCTGGAAATACCTTAGGAAAGAAACGAACGGTACGTGCTCGTAAAAACTTGCTCTCATTGAGCACATAATTAAGGTACCCAGGAGATGAAGCGGAGTGTCCCATAAAAACACCACTTTTGGCGCGAGTGTCAAATTTTGATCGGTGCGACTTGGGTATATAACAGTATACCAGGCAACCGAAAGGAGCTCGATATTTGACGGTCGATTTCTATTTGGATCATATCTCTTCAGGGTACTTAGTCTGACCTCGTCTGGGCTAAGAATACAGATTAAAAACTGCCGTAGTCGCAGCATGGTCCCAGAATCGGTGCGGAACTTTTGACGATGCAAGAAGAACTCGAATTTCATCGCAAATGGAGCGTACGGTTCTCTCAGCAACACCATTTGACTAGGGGTTCTCACAATTGTTGACCAATTGTTGAGATATGCTTTGCTTCGAACAGAACTCACCTAGCTCCGCATTGGTGAATTCTGTTCCATTATCGTAACGTATATACGCCAGATTTTGTCCTGTAGAGCGTTGTAGCTTTAGTATTAAGTCTATTAACGCTTTTGGCACTTCACTTTTTGTCGGAGTAGCACAAACGACAGTTTTTCGTGAGAAATCATCGATGGCTACTAACAGGAATTTGTTTCCATGGATAGAAGTGGTAGGCATAGGTCCCACTGTATCCACGTGCTTTAGCTGTAAAGGACGTGTTGACCGTTGACCTTGTACAATGTTATGAGGGGCGTTGCATAATCGTGCCTGAAGGCATGCAACACATGGTTGGTCATCAATTAATAGCGGCGATATTTCAAGACCGCGCATGCTATGGTGTTTCACGGCTGCAGTGAGTTTTTTTGATGACGGATGTCCCAATGCATTGTGAATGTCACTATAAGTGACAGCCATTGAAAGTAATGGCGGGTCCATTCGGGAAACGGAATGGATATTTGAGACCATGGGAAGGAACGGGAGGTCGTGCACTTGGGTGAAGTAATGGAATAACCAGTTGGGCCGAAGTGAAGACTGTAACCCTGCTTTGATAATTGACTCATGGAGACAAGATTAAGGCGCGCGTTTGGGGCATAAAGCGCGTCATGGAGTTTTAAAACTGCTCCTCAACCTAATAACACGCTTGCCGCACCAGTACCGATGGCAGCAATCGTTTTCTTAGGGTCTGCAGTATGTATCCGCTTATGACAGCTTTGAAAAGAATCAAAGAACGGTTTTTCTTTAATTACGTGAAATGAGCAGCCCGTGTCAACTATCCAATCCTTGTTTGGAACACCAACACAGTTGGCTGCAGGTTTCTTGCTTTGTCCTTTTGTGCCCGATTTGCAAGGCTTACGCTTAGGACGTGAAGCTGATGCACGAGGCATGCGCTTTGTTGATGCAGGATCCTGCGAACGAGAGGGTATCGCTGTGTGTGAAGTAGCTGGACCTGCAGTAGTGGGATAAATTTTGGACGGACAAACCGTTTTTACGTGTCCTCGGCCTCCACAATTATGGCATGTTACGTCATTTGTTCGACAGGCATTTGGATGTGGACGCGGGGAAGAAACAGAGGTGGCACACGAGGCTACACCTATTGAGGTATTTAGTGTGGTGTGGTCCTTAAAAACCACATTTCGTTGACTCAGGAAGGTATCAATTGACATTGATGGGTTTGATTGGACCGCGAGTCTCAATGGAGTATAAGTTGAGGGTATACCTGCGAACATATGGTCAATCAAAATTTTATCATCCAGAACCAGGGACACGGCTCCAGCCTGAGCACGGATTTGTAGCGCTCTTGCTACATAGGCAATCAGATCATCAGCGTCTAAGAAACGCAAGGCTGAGAAACGCCGCGTTATTTCAGCCTGTGTCACTGAATCCGGCCTTCCATATCGACGCATAATTGCTTCCCACAATGTATAGGGATTGTCATCTTGAAGCATGATTACAATATCATCACTCACCGTACTCTTGCCCAATCAAGGCGCATGGATGAGCTGGCTGATGCTTCTGTAGGGAGAGAGATCTTTTCTTGGACATATTTGGCTAGCCCTTTGGTTTCGAGAAAGGTTAAAATTCGATACGTCCATTGAATATAATTGGCACTCGTTGGCCTACGGAGGGAACGACCCTCTTCAAAATATGATTCCTCCATATTGTATTAAAATAGAAGAAAGAAATCACGAACCTCTGCTACCATATGTTCAGAGGGGGAAGGAAAATAAATAGAATTTAATGAGTGGTACTTTAAAAGAAAGAACCCCAAAACTTAAGAGTAAACGTGGCTCGTTAAAAGACTTTGATTTTGGTTTAAAAATTGCGATATTTATTTAAAAAATACAAAAATTCTGTATAAAAGAATGCTCTATACAATATGATTTAATTGAGGAATAGGCATTGCGATCTCAATTACAAAAGAAAATATTTCTCGGAATAAAATAAAGAAATACTTAAATGTACGTTAAAAACAGCACAACACTGTAACGAGAAATATTAATCGCATACATTGAGCGAATTGAGATTAAATATAAAAAAAATTGAGACAGACCAATTCCTTATAAAGAATAAGGAAAAGAAATTTTAAAATTCCCATTTAATGTCTAAAGAAAGACTGCGAAATAATAATCTTCTATATATATAAAGAAGGATGTTTGTGGGTCTGTCTGTCGGTCTGTCTGTCTGTGTGTACGTTTTTTATACAAATCTGCAGTTTTATTCCGATCTTGATAAAATTTCGTATACATGACCTTCAAAGCATGAGGAAGGTCACTGTCTACCTCAGATTTCGGAAAAATAATAAATATCGATAAAAAATCGATATTCATGGTTATGGCAAGGCTTATTAATGAGAAATATCTCATGACCAACAATGCAAGGCAAAGTTTGTACAACAATAGGTATCAACAATGGTATCAACACGCATTTCACAAACGCTCTGCATGGACCAACAATCAATATCTCATGACTAACAATGAAAGGAAAAGTTTGTGCAAGTGTAATTATCCCGGGCAACGCCGGGTACCTCTTCTAGTCTTCTATATATATAAAGAAGGATGTTTGTGGGTCTGTTTGTCTGTGGGTCTGTATGTTTTTTATACAAATCTACAGTTTTATTCCGATCTTGATGAAATTTCGTATACATGACCTTTAAAGCATGAGGAAGGTCACTGTCTACCTCAGATTTCGGAAAAATAACAAATATCGATAAAAAAAATCGATATTCATGGTTATAGCAAGGCATATTAATGAGAAATATCTCATGACCAACAATGCAAGGCAAAGTTGGTACAACAATAGGTATCAACAATGGTATCAGCATGCAATTCACAAACACACTGCATGAACCAACAATATATATCTCATGACTAACAATGCAAGGCAAAGTTTGTGCAACAATAGGCCCATTGTGTTTGCATCAACAATGGTATCAATGCGCAATTCACCAATAACAATGAGCACAGAATGATGATGTAATGTTAAAGCAATCTTTCCAAGAATTATAACAATGAACATAAAATGATGATGTAATATGGATAAGTTTCAATTTGCAACAATGCATAGAATTCCTGTTATTCAGGCTTTTCTTAGAAAAGACAGTTCTTAGTACTTAACAATTTCTTGAAAATTTTTAAAAATGATCAGTAACTGGAGATAATGGAGAGTTAGCAGACTATTGAGAAAGAGTGGAAAGACGACATAGGAAGCACTCCTTTAGCTCCGTGATGTATTGAGCAAATGGGAAGCAAGTAAATAGAAGAATCGGCGACCGCTAGACTGCACAAAGTGATGAATGGCCAAGTTTTGCTTCAACACATCGAGAGAAGAGTGGAAATTGTAACAACACTAAATATACATCTGAGATAAGATTACGTGAGTAAGAAATTATTTAGAGTAGCAGTGGCAGCCTTGGAGAGTTCCAGCCATTGTGAGCCTTTAAAGAGTTTTTTTTCGAATTTTCATTAAGAATTTTTACTCTATTAATTCTAAGCATTTTCATGTGTTTATTTTCAAGATATTGCAAAATTTAATTTAATTTTTTGAGATTGTTCTGTTTACATCCAAGTGGAATTATCCCGGGCAACGCCGGGTACCTTTGCTAGTTAATTATAATGGGGAATAACATTGAAAATGTGCAGCATGGCGTCCCTTATGCGCGTTATTGTTGAAATAGCATTAAATGAAATTTCATTATTACCGTATGGGTAAACCGGCAAAACAATGCTGCTCGGTAAAGAATCATGGCTGCCGCGAGAAAGTGAGAAATTCAATAAGAAACTAAACATCGAACGGCAGGGTAGGAGTAATTTGCAGAGCATTGGAATAAAAATGATAAATGGAAGTTGAACTTCATGCTGCAGGCTAGTAAGGACGTGGAGGACCAGAAGGAGGGACAACTGGTCAAGCCAGAAGCTGGAAGTAGTCTATCTGAAATAAATAAAACAGTAACCACGGAAAGAACATCAACAATAGTGGGACACCTAGCTGCAGACAATGACAATCATGTGGACGTTTTTTAATTAACATTTATTAAAACAATATATACTCAACAATCATTGTCTGCAAAAAAATTAAAGAATAGAAAAAAATAGAATAATTAATTACAAATAAAATTATATCTGTTTTTACATAAAAAATCTGAGTTTTCCCGAACACAAGGCCTTCGATCAAGTTTGCCATGACGGTGTCATTTATAAAATGATAAAATTTGGATTTCCAGATGACCTAATCATGCTGGTCCGCTCATTCCTCTCAGACAGGTCTTGTCGAGCTAAAATTGGTGACTCCCTTTCCAATCATGTGTGGTTAAAGCCGGTGTCCCACAGGGATCAGTTCTGGGACTAGCCTTGATTAATTTTTTTATCCAGGAGTTTCCCAAACCCGACAAGTGTACACTGTACTTCTACGCTGATGATGCGGCCATCTTAAACTTTGCCCGTGTTCCTGCCCATGTCATCTCTTGCTTGCAGAAAGCGCTGCATCTATACGAAAAATGGTTCAACAGATGGAGGCTGAAGTTAAATGTTGGCAAGTGCAAGGCTGTGTTCTTCACAAACAAACGCAGAAACCCCCCAGGTTTTCGTCCCTCTATGGAAAGAAGCTCGACTGGGTCAAAGAATATAAATACCTTGGTGTAGTGATCGATTCTAGGTTCAACTGGAATCAACATGTTTCCTACGGGCTGAATAAGGCAAAGAGGGCCAAATTCAGTCTGCTCGCGTTGCTTGGTCGTAACAGTGCTCTTGACATTGATAACAAGCTGCTCATCTACAAAATGATCATCCGCACGATCTTCCTTCCAGGTATGCCAGCGTGGGCTTCTGTGTGCAAAACAAGGTGGAAGGAGCTGCAGGCATTCCAAAATATTACTCTGAGAGCAATTGTGAAACTTGATCGTAGAGTAGCCAACAATAATGTCGTCCATGAGGATCTAGGAATGGCGCATATTGGCAAGTTTGTACAGGATATGATAACGTATACGCTACCAAAGATGCTTAATCACAGGAATCAGTCGGTGTCTGAAATTCACAACCCTTCTGACTACAGGAAACGCTTAAAACATCGCTTGCCCAGCCATGTCCTGGAAGTTAACTTCGACGATGTCAGGAATGTTATCCTCCCCGATTTTTGAATAGCCTAGTTCGCCTGTGGCTCCCCCACCCCTTTTCTAAGACAATCTCCAATCAAACTTTTTATCCCCAGAATGAGAGGAATATTCTTCAATCATCTTGAGGAGGATCTTCGGGGTTTTTCAGGCTTCTCACCTATCTCAGTGTAATTCTCCTGGTTTATACATGTGAAGAGTGAGTTTGGGAGCTCTGCTTCAGTACCACTCGTAAATATTTCTTCCACTCCACTGCTGGATAAATTTCAAGAACAAAAAACACATTGCGTACAGTACAATAATGTGAATTGTTTTTTATGAAACATGCAAAATGTTTAACAATAAGTGTTCTAGATTATAAATTAAAGGTCTTAGGAGGATTTTTTTTTCTTTTTTTATATTTTTTTTTCATGCCAAATCTCAGATGTGAAATTATTGATGAAAATAGGAAAGAAAATTCCACAGCCTGGGTTCGAACCAAGAACGATTATACGCAGTAGGAAAGATATTCCCAGCCTATGAGCTGGGTACTACTCTAACCAGCACTAAGGACATGTATATAGCGTTAACGCTTCCATGTCCACAGAGGTGCAATTGGTTGGCACGTCTGCACGGTGAGCAGAAGGTTCCTGGTTCGAACCAGGCTGTGGAATTTTCTTTCCTATTTTCATCAATATTAAGTGTTCTAATTCATTCCCTCTGGCATGAATGCATGTTTCACAACGTCACCGCATGGACTGACGTAAAAAGTTCAAAAGTTCCTGGTTCTTCGCGAATCTGGACCGCAGCTGTGGCGATTCCGGCTACCAACTCTTCATCGGATCCCACTGGTGTTTCGTATACCAATGTCTTTAAGTGTCTCCACAGATTCCAAACCACTGTGTCCTGCAGGTAGGATTTCAACATTTTTTTTGTGAAAAACAACGCCCCAAAGAAAAAAATGAAACAGATAAATGTTGCTTAGATTTTATCCCTCTATCACCCTCACCTAGAAACCGAGAGAAATATACCTGCCAAATTTCAAGTTTGTAGGCTTCATAGTTCTGGAGATATCGTAATGAATGAATGAATGAGTGAGTGTATACATTTTTCGCTCTTTCTTTAATATAATGGTATTTTCCCCCTGAAAAAATCCTCGTCGCTCTCGGCCGGGATCGAAGCCACATCTACGGGCATCAGAGCAACACCACCTAGACAGAACGCCTGATAACGGAAATGTCATACACTGTTACACGGGGCCAACGATATAATGGAACCCAGCGTGGAAAAATCACCTGACCATGCTAGTCCGAGTAATAATGTAATCTTATTTGTTTCCATCTTGGATTTTAACAATCAGTATTTTTTCGTTTGTTGAAAATAATGAAGTTTGGATTGTTAACCGGACTAAGATGGTCAGGTGACTTTTCCGCGCTTGGGGCAACATCTCCTAGAAAGAAAGCCTCACAACTGAAAAGTCATACATTGTTACAAGTTCATAAGTCGACCAAATTTAGGGCTTACTATTGGTAGAAATACGATCAACAATGGTCGAATTATGATGATGTAACAATATGTGACGTTTCAGTTGTGAGGCTTTCTTTCTAGGAGGTGTTGGCTGGGGCCCGTTATATCGTTGGCCCCGCTGTTACATCATCATTAGTCGACCATTGTTTATCCTATTTCTACCAATAACATTGGTCAACAGTGAAAATGTACTTTCACAAAAATAGCCAAATTCGGACTAAAAAAGTGTCCTGAACACAATTTATTTTTTGGCTATATTTTTTGATGTACGACTACTACGTGGTATAACTTATTCAACCTCTTATATATAATGCATATATAGAAAAATCAGTAATTATTATCACTTGCATAAATATTATATAATTGCAATGATATTATATATTATATATATATTATAATATAGCGATATATACAGTAACCACCCCTTATAATAAGTACAAACTTTGAGAATAAATATGATAGCTGTGGTTAAAGAGATGTGTGGTTACATAATACCTGCTTGGATATGAATTTATGATGATACAACACCACCATCACGTTGAGTTGTCTGCAGCTGGGATTTACAACGTAGAGCTGCTTTTTGTGTGAATGGGACTGCCGTGCAAGAGACCTGCATTCCATTCAACGAGAATGGCCAAAGAAATCACAGTTTCAAGTTGGTCAGAAGCGGTATCAGGGCAAATGTCAGCAAGTAGGTTGGCGGACTACTGCTGGGCAGTCAGTAGAGATGCTCCTGACTTTCAGTACAAGAGAAAGATGAAGAGACACCACCTCTAGGCAAGTATAAGGCATGCTACGACATTCAAAAAGCGTGATTTTCGGTTTGACATTTTCTAAATATTTGTAGCCAACTCAGAATTTTTGTTATGATATTCGGTTTAAGCAATACAGAATTAGTATAAACAGATTACTTTGGTTTGGGTACATGATTTTCACAATTTGGGTACATGATTTTCCAAAATTGTTGCCCTGAATTTGGTCGACTAATGATGATGTAACAATGTATGTCGTTTCCGTTATAAGGCTTCTGTCTAAGAGGTGTTGATCAGAGGAGATCACGCAACCAATGAGCCATTGAGGCCAATAAGGAAAAGTAAAGTCGTCTGCTAGACAGAGAGTAATGCCCACGCAAATGACCACAGAGCGCCAGAGAAAAAAAAATCACGCTTTAAACAATGGAGTTTCCCATCCTGTATTTCTTCATCCATGACCAAAGTCAAAATAATTTTTATGGCCTATTGTTGGTTCGCGCATATCGTAGGCTCATGTCAGACAGACAGATCAAGCAAAATATTATTTTAACCCTTTCCCCTTTGGGCCAACCTGACATTCGGCACGTGTAAACCTGGCCCTGAACCTGACGAACATCTGGTGCAAGTATCAGCTCAAAAGGATAACTGGTTCAAAAGTTTAAGGAACATTTTCAGACGCACCCTGAATTTTTATATAGGCCTTTCCATTGAAACCGAAACTGGAGTAACTGCGCAGAAGCAGGACTGCAAAAATTTCATTTTCCTCCAATGACGTATATTAAAGATAGACTCCGAAGCAATTGTTGTTACTTGAAGCAAATTGGGAAGCTCCATGCCCACAGACTGTCATGGCCGAAAGTGAGTGAAGATGATGCAAAACACATGGCTAAACACGAGAGTAGCTGATTCATAAATCTCTCACACGTCAATCAGGACTAATAAGTTTATCTTTTCGTTTACTTTGTATTTGAAGTATTTTATTATATTTTATAAACAAATTTTCGATCATGGTTTCAATTTCAATTTCGTTTCGATCGTCTTTCAGTTATGTATTTTCATTTTAGTTGCGTATTTTTGATTTATGCTTGTAGAAAATGAATCCGGATCCATTTTCGTGTCTGTTTGGCAGAACAATTTTGATGAATGGTTTTGAATTAATTATTCCTCGGGCCCAAAATCTTCAAAAACAAAGCAGCCAGACAGCTAATTACTCCACGGCTCACTCCTGCCCTGAACAGTAACGGCTCAATTTGCTTCATTTTTTGCCGCTGTTAACAATAGGATTCGTAATTTATCTTTAATATACACCTAACCTAACCTAATCTAACCTAACCTAACCTAACCTCCCTTGAAATGTGCAAACACAACTACACATCCAGAGAAAAACGGAAGTTTTTTTGCTGTCCTGCTTCTGCGCAGTTAGACCAGTTTCGGTTTCAAGGAAGAGATAAACAAACTCTGGCTCCTTTTGTAAGCAAACAAACAAACATAAACAAAGATATATGATTTTACCCCCTTCCCCCCTATTTTAGGGACATGTAAACCTTACACTGGATCTAAGGAATATATGTTGCAAATATGAGCTCAATCGGATAAGTGGTTCAAAAGTTTTTAGAACATTTACAGACGCACCCTGTGACTGAATTTTTATACATAAAGATATATAATATCATTGCAAATAAATAATATTTATGCAAGTAATAAAAATTACTGATTTTTCTATATATGCATTATATATAAGAGCTTGAATAAGTCATACCACGTAGCAGTTGTACCTCAAAAACTATAGCCAAAAAATAAATTTGGTTTTCATACTTGTGTTCAGGACACTTTTTATTCCGGATTTGGCTATTTTTATGAAAGTACATTTTCACTGTTGACCAGTGTTATTGGTAGAAATAGGATAAACAAAGGTCGACTAATGATGATGTAACAGCGGGGCCAACGATATAACGGGCCCCAGCCAACACCTCATAGAAAGAAAGCCTCACAACTGAAACGTCACATATTGTTAAATCATCATAATTCGACCATTGTTGATCGTATTTCTACCAATAGTAAGCCCTAAATTTGGTCGACTTATGATGGTGTAACAATGTATGACTTTTCAGTTGTGAAGCTTTCTTTCTAGGAGGTGTTGCCCCAGCGCGGAAAAGTCACCTGACCATCTCAGTCCGGTTAACAATCCAAACTTCATTATTTCCAACAAACAAAAAAATACTGAATGTTAAAATCCAAGATGGAAACAAATAAGATTACATTATTACTCGGACTAGCATGGTCAGGTGATTTTTCCACGCAGGGTACCATTATATCGTTGGCCCCGTGTAACAGTGTATGACATTTCCGTTATCAGGCGTTCTGCCTAGGTGGTGTTGCTCTGATACACGTAGATGTGGCTTCGATCCCGGCCGAGGGCGACGAGGATTTTTTCAGGGGGAAAATACTATTATATTAAAGAAAGAGCGAAAAATGTTTACACTCACTCATTCTTCCATTCATTACGAAATCTCCAGAACTATGAAGCCTACAAACTTGAAATTTGGCAGGTATATTTCTCTGGGCATCTAGGTGAGGGTTATAGAGGGATAAAATCAAAGCAACATTTATCTGTTTCATTTTTTTCTTTGGGGCGTTGTATTTCAGATAAAAAAATGTTGAAATCCTACCTGCAGGACACAGTGGTTTGGAATCTGTGGAGACACTTAAAGACATTGGTATACGAAAACCAGTGGGATCCGATGAAGAGTTGGTAGCCGAAGTCGCCACAGCTGCGGTCCAGATTCGCGAAGAACCAGGAACTTTTGAAACTGGAGTAACTGCGCAGAAGCAGGACTGCAAAAATTTCATTTTCCTCCAATGACGTATATTAAAGATAGACTCCGAAGCAATTGTTGTTACTTGAAGCAAATTGAGAAGCTCCATGTCTAGAACTGTCATGGCCGAAAGTGGGTGAAGATGATGCAAAACACATGGCTAAACATGAGAGTAGCTGATTCATAATTCTCTCACACGCCAATCAGGACTAATAAGTTTATCTTTTCGTTTACTTTGTATTTGAAGTATTTTATTATATTTTATAAACAAATTTTCGATCATGGTTTCAATTTCAATTTCGTTTCGATCGTCTTTCAGTTATGTATTTTCATTTTAGTTACGTATTTTTGATTTATGCTT
This sequence comes from Rhysida immarginata, assembly GCA_023313115.1. Lineage (NCBI taxonomy): Eukaryota > Metazoa > Arthropoda > Chilopoda > Scolopendromorpha > Scolopendridae > Rhysida > Rhysida immarginata. The sequence continues at coordinate 86,751 of JAHWFO010046878.1, read as the reverse complement.
GTGGAATATGATTCCGGATCCTTTTTCGTGTCTGTTTGTACAGTTTCACGCAGAACAATTTTGATGAATGGTTTTGAATTAATTATTCCTCGGGCCCAAAATCTTCAAAAACAAAGCAGCCAGACAACTAATTACTCCACGGCTCACTCCTGCCCTGAACAGTAACGGCTCAATTTGCTTCATTTTTTGCCACTGTTAACAATAGGATTCGGAGTTTATCTTTATTATACGCCTAACCTAACCTGATCTAACCTAACCTAACCTAACCTCCCTTGAAATGTGCAAACACAACTACACATCCAGAGAAAAACGGAAGTTTTTTTGCTGTCCTGCTTCTGCGCAGTTAGACCAGTTTCGGTTTCAAGGAAGAGATAAACAAACTCTGGCTCCTTTTGTAAGTAAACAAACAAACATAAACGAAGATATATGATTTTACCCCCTTCCCCCCTACTTTAGGGACATGTAAACCTTACACTGGACCTAAGGAATATATGTTGCAAATATGAGCTCAATCGGAGAAGTGGTTCAAAAGTTTTTAGAACATTTACAGACGCACCCTGAGACTGAATTTTTATACATAAAGATATATAATATCATTGCAAATAAATAATATTTATGCAAGTCATAAAAATTACTGATTTTTCTATATATGCATCTATCTATCTATATAAAGAAGGATGTTTGTGGGTCTGTTTGTCTGTGGGTCTGTATGTTTTTTATACAAATCTACAGTTTTATTCCGATCTTGATAAAATTTCGCATACATGACCTTTAAAGCATGAGGAAGGTCACTGTCTACCTCAGATTTCGGAAAAATAATAAATATCGATAAAAAATCGATATTCATGGTTATGGCAAGGCATATTAATGAGAAATATCTCATGACCAACAATGCAAGGCAAAGTTGGTACAACAATAGGTATCAACAATGGTATCAGCACGCAATTCACAAACACACTGCATGAACCAACAATATATATCTCATGACTAACAATGAAAGGAAAAGTTTGTGCAAGTGTAATTATCCCGGGCAATGCCGGGTACCTCTTCTTATATATATAAGAGCTTGAATAAGTCATACCACGTAGCAGTCCTACCTCAAAAACTATAGCCAAAAAATAAATTTGGTTTTCGTACTTGTGATCAGGACACTTTTTATTCCGGATTTGGCTATTTTTATGAAAGTACATTTTCACTGTTGACCAGTGTTATTGGTAGAAATAGGATAAACAATGGTCGACTAATGATGATGTAACAGCGGGGCCAACGATATAACGGGCCCCAGCCAACACCTCCTAGAAAGAAAGCCTCACAACTGAAACGTCACATATTGTTAAATCATCATAATTCGACCATTGTTGATCGTATTTCTACCAATAGTAAGCCCTAAATTTGGTCGACTTATGATGATGTAACAATGTATGACTTTTCAGTTGTGAGGCTTTCTTTCTAGGAGGTGTTGCCCCAGCGCAGAAAAGTTACCTGACCATCTTAGTCCGGTGAGCAATCCAAACTTCATTATTTCCACCAAACGAAAAAATACTGAATGTTAAAATCCAAGATGGAAACAAATAAGATTACATTATTACTCGGACTAGCATGGTCAGGTGATTTTTCCACGCTGGGGTCCATTATATCGTTGGCCCCGTGTAACAGTGTATGACATTTCCGTTCTCAGGCGTTCTCAGGCGTTATCAGGCGTTCTGTCTAGGTGGTGTTGCTCTGATGCCCGTAGATGTGGCTTCGATCCCGGCCACGCAGGTCACGCGACCGAAATGCCCAGGACCGATAGGATTTTAAGGCATTCGAGAATAAAAAGTAAAGTATTTGATTTCTAAAGAAGTCTTTGGTTGTTAAGATTAGAAGAGGTTGCTAAGGAAGCCTCGAGGGCGACGAGGATTTTTTCAGGGGGAAAATACTATTATATTAAAGAAAGAGCGAAAAATGTTTACACTCACTCATTTATTTATTTATTTATTTATTTATTTATTTATTTATTTAATTAAATGAGAATACAGTAATGCCCAATAGGGATTGGTATGGTCAAAAGACCGACATGTTAAATCCCTATGGGCAAGAAAAAATAACATTAGACGCATTGTATAATTAGAAATACAATTAACCAAATCTACAATAGACAAATAAGCACTTATAAAATAATAGACATAAATGGCATAAATAAATATAACGTGTGACTTGTATTAGCACAATAAATAACAGTGTACTGTTAAGGTTTTTTTATAAAATGTTAGAATTTTTATATAACTAAAACTATATCAGATTAAGAGACAAGCTAAGGTGTTCACCGTGAAAGTTTCCCAGTGTAATCACTATATATATAATCTATAGAAGAGTAACTAGGTTAAGAGTGAATTGGATTTAGCCATCACTATCAAAGTTCTCATAGTTATCAATCTCGTTGATAATTATTAATATATCTGTATTGGTTAATTATTACGGTAATCATATCGGACCTCAATATTGTGAAGCACAAACCGTTTCAGATGACTTCTGAATATTCTGTAGGGTGTTAAGGACTGAATATTCTCAGGCAGAACAGACCAATTAAGTATGCCTTTATAGGACACACATCTTCCACTATAATTACGACTAATAAAAGGCAATCGAATTCTATTAGCACTGCGTGTAGAATAATTATGGATCTCGCTGCTTTTTTGTATAATAATAGGAGTAGATATTTTAAGTAAACTTTTTGTAATTTTGTATATAAATGCACACGTTTGCATAAAATATATTTGTTGTATTGTGAGTATACGTAATGGTAAAAACAAATGCGAGACTGAGTCCAACCTATGTGCTTTTATTACTATTCGTATGAACCATTTTTGTAATTTCGTTATTCTCTCCAGATTAAATAATGTGGTAGACCCCCAGAAGATGGTACCGTAACACAGGTTTGAATGTATCCCCGAGAAATATAAAAGATAAAGTATATTATTCGGTAAATAGTATAGTCTGGAGATCATACCTATTTTTTTGTTTAATTTGTTTATTAGGTAATCGACATGCAAATTCCAAGTTAAATCATGTGTCAAATAAAGGCCTAAATATTTAAATGATTTTGTAACTGAAATTAAACTATTACCGTAAAAAAACAATAACGGGATAGATATTTCTCGTTTGTTTCGTTGTGTGAAAAGCATGACTTTGGTTTTTTGAGTGTTAAGCGACATCCGGTTATTATCGTTCCATTCCTTCAATACTGTTAGCACCTGATTAAGAGAGCGAACTAAGTTTGTCTGATCTTCACTAGAGAGTAATAAAGTGGCATCATCCGCATAAAAAATAGAAGCAGTTGGTAAGATGGCGTATGAAAGATCATTTAAAAATATGTTAAATAAAAGGGGGGAAAGTATTGATCCTTGTGGAACTCCCCAATTTCTAGTCAAAAAACCTGATGAGGACCCACAATGAGACAGGTAATATCGCCTGTCGGTCAGGAAGCTGGTTATCCATTTAAGGGGAGGCCCATGTATATTATAATAATTGGTTAATTTTTCAAGGAGAAGATATACAGGAATGTTATCAAATGCTTTGGCGTAGTCAATAAAAACTGCTGCCACATAGTTACGTGAAGCCATTTCCCTAGTAACAAACTCAATTAATTCGTAGCAGGCCGTCTCTGTGTTACGGTTGGGGGTAAAGCCGTGTTGTGATGGACTTATAAGTGCATATGAAAAAACAAAATCGCTTAACCTATTATAAAACAATTTCTCTAGGATTTTAGCAAACATAGGAAGAGTAGATATTGGACGGTAGTTAACATAAGAACTCGGATCCCCCTGTTTAAAAATAGGACATACTCTTGCAAGTTTAAGTACTGATGGATAATGTCCTGATAGTACAGAGCTATTAAATATCATGGAGAGTGGCACAGAAACGGCCTGTCTTACTGAATTTATGACATCCGCCCGATATCCTAAGGGATCGGGTGTTGAAGTTGACTTAATTTTTGAATAATATCTGCTACTTCTAAGGGTGTAGTAGGGGATACATAAAATGTAGGCGCTTTGAGTGGTATTTCGAAGCGGTGCCTTGTACTTGTGTTGATAATATTGTCTGACGGTGGAGTAGGCAATAAAGCTTGCAAAAAACTAAACAGCTCAGTTTCTGATACAGGCTGATCTTGTGAGAAAGGACTGTATACTTGATTAGTTTTATTTAATAACTCTTTTAATTTGCGCCATGTATCTTTAGCTGTACTTAACTGCTCGAATAAATTGGCATAATACTTGCTTTTGGCTTCATTTGTCATCCTTTTTATACGATTTGAATGAATCTTAAAAGCGTTTATAGCTTGCGTCGTAGGGGTACGTCGCATCCTTAGATAGAGTTTATTTTTCTTTTCCACCAGAGTTAACAGTTGTTGGGTCATCCATGGTTTGCGTATTGGATTATATTGCTTCGGTTTTGGTTTGGGCTTGAGTGTGAAATATCGCTGATATCCGAGCTGAAAATGTTTGAGAAAAGTGAAAAACGTGTGCTCTGTATCTAACTGCTCAGATAATAGAGAGGACCAGTCTGTTAATTGCAAAAAGGAATTAAACATTGCAATACGGTGAGATGTAACTATTTGTTTCTGAATAGTCAGAAGAGGCTTATGGAGGTTTGTGCTAGGCTTATTAAAAATTATGAGCAATGGAAAATGATCAGATATTGAGACATCTAACGAGTCACTGTATAAAGGCGGGACCAAATTAGAAAAACACATGTCTATTGCTGAGTACGTGTGAAATTGTGATGAATAATGAGTATAAGAATTGGAGCATGGTAATAAACCAGCACATAAAATTGGATCCATAATACGTTTTACTTATGGAAGTGATTTATCAAAGCTGATATTGAAGTCACCAAGAAGTATCAGTGAGTTATTCCGCATAAGCGGATCGGACAGTAGTGAGTTAATATAGGCGTTGAACGTAGGTAAGTGGCCTGACGGTGGGCGATAAACAGTAACTATCATATATTTATTATTTACTTTTAACGTTAATGCTTCATAATCATCGTTAATGGTTGTATATTGTGGTATGATACTTGCTTCCGATGATTCTATTAAGTAAATACATATACCACCACCACGTTTATTTGCTCGACTAATTAAAAAAGTTTTGTATCCTGGGATAGATGGTATTTCATTTTGATCATATGCCCATGTTTCGGTAAGGATGATACATTTTAGAGGAGAGTTTATACAGTCTACAGTTGCAAGAAGTTCCAAAAAATTAGCTCTTAAACTTCTAATATTCATATAGAAAAGTGAGAACTGACTCGGGATTTGTAGTTTCTCATTTGCCTCAATGAAAGAATTCAATACATTTAATGGGACTGGTGCAGAAAAATTCATTTATGCCTCCTTTTAAATCTAACTGTGTCTTGATTAAAATTGATATGTTCTGCAGTAAATTTATTTAAACGGATTGAGAAAAATTAAATTAAATTAAAATTAAGAAAAATTAAATTAAATTAA
>JAHWFO010046878.1:47895-81253 GCA_023313115.1 Rhysida immarginata | reverse complement strand
AATTAAATTAAATTAAAATTAAGAAAAATTAAATTAAATTAAAATTATATTAAATTAAAAAAATATTAAGTTAAAACGCCAGGCATTAAGGGAATGTGTGGATTTAGGTTGCAACAGTTCAGGTTTCTTGTTAGAGTATAAAATACGGAAATTATTAAGGTAATTACCCATTTTAAATATAAATACATGCATCGACTGTATCTAATGTCGGGCCCAAAGATGGACTGCTACTAAGTGCCAAATAGTATATTTATATTAATATTTAAGAGAACATATTACTTATGCCTGGTACTAATACTAATACTATAAATTACTTCCATATGATACATTATTATTATTACTAGAGCACTGATTTCGCCATATAATAAGTTAGATTATTTTAAGATTAGTTTAAATAATATTATGGTGAATATGTTGTTTACCAGCGAATTCATAGCCATTGTGTAATAAACTAATTAAAACGTGTATCATATCTTAATAAGCTATTAACATTTCCTAGTTTTACACTTAAACAGTCTCTAAAGGTAATCCATAAATTAACATACTGCATCAAAATCCATTACATGTTTAAGCAAAACTGATCTACCGAGAGAATTACGTGTAAATATTCGGCCTCCGTAGCTCCATACGTTTCGATTTCCAAACCGAGCTTTGGCTGCTTGGAGAAGTTGATATCTGGCTGTAGTTAAATCCTCCTGGATAACTGTTTTGGTAGCTTTTAAGTTATGTCTATTTTTTATAATTTTATCACGCAAAGATGACGTGTGTAACTGGACTATCACCATGCGGTTGGTATCTCCAGTGCGTGGTCCTAAGCGATGAATAGCTGTGATATCATTCTCCACAATCGGCACTTGTAGTCGGGTTGTTATTAACTCAATAAACTTTTCCTTTAAATTCTCGGTAGGTTGTTCAGACAGACCAAATATACGAAGATTATTTCGGCGTGAATATTGTTCAAGAGTGTCTATCTGATCTTTAATGATATCCAGTCTCGATATATCATTGTCATAAATTGTTGTCTCCATTTTATCAACTTTCGCTTGTAATGTTGACAATTGAGTCTCTAAGTGTGATAGTTTTTCGTTAATTTTCTCCAGTCTTTTCAGTAAAGGGTCAAGATTTTTGCAATGTCTGTGATTTTTTTTTCTAATTCGACAATTACCTTATTTTTCACTTCACTGATAATTTTATCCATAGATGCTGATATAAGGGCCTCTAGAACCACTGGATCTTGAAGTTGAATGGAAATATTTTTTATAATTTGTTGCATGAGAGAATCATCTGCAATATTATTTTCGGGAGAGTCCATAGTCGGCTGTCGTTGGGTATTCGGTTTACTGTTTGATGCATTTTTTGAATTAGGCATCTTCACTAATTAAATTATAACAATTACTTTATGTTCCGTATGCAAATATTATGAGCAGATAAACTTATAAGTGAATTAGCGTATCACTAATACATTCCACTCACAACCTTCGCCCTGAGCAGGAGCTCAACTTGGTGCGTCCTTTCCGCTCGCCATTCATTCAAAAAAAAAAAAAAAGGGTGAGGGTGATAGACGGATAAAATCTAAACAACATTTATCTGTTTCATTTTTTTTTTGGGGCGTTGTTTTTCAGATAAAAAATGTTGAAATCCTACCTGCAGGACACAGTGGTTTGGAATCTGTGGAGACACTTAAAGACATTGGTATAAGAAACACCAGTGGGATCCGATGAAGAGTTTGTAGCCGAAATCGCCACAGCTGCGGTCCAGATTCGCGAAGAACCAGGAACTTTTGAACTTTTTACGTCAGTCTATGCGGTGACGTTGTGAAACATGCATTCATGCCAGAGGGAAAGAATTAGAACACTTATTATTGATAAAAATAGGAAAGAAAATTCCACAGCCTGTGTTCGAACCCGAAACCTTCTGCTCACCATGCAGACGTACTAACCGATTGCACCTCTGTGGACATGGAAGCATTAACGCTATCTACATGTCCTTAGGGCTGGTTGGAATACCCAGTTCATAGGCTGGGAATATCTTTCCTACTGCGTATAATCGTTCCTGGTTCGAACCCAGGCTGTGGAATTTTCTTTGCTATTTTCATCAATAATTTCAACATCTGAGGTTTGGCGTAAAAAAAAAATAAAATATAAAGAAAGAAAAAAAAATCCTCTTAAAACCTTTCATTTATTAATCTAGAACACTTATTGTAAAACATTTTGCATGTTTCATAAAAAACAATTCACATTATTGTACTGTACTCAATATGTTTTTTGTTCTTCTTATTACCTGATTGACCATGATTTTGACGTGGTACAGAATTACGGGTTGAGTGGCATATTACGTTCATGCGACGTCCAACATTTTTTGTCTCAAAAACAATACCCAGAGAAAAAAATGAAAGAGGGAAATGTTGCTTAGATTTGATCCCTCTATCACCTCTCATGTTTGTACACTACCCTGTTTACATATATATGAAAAAACTATCTTTCTCTCCGAGCGACGCCGAGTACTTCAGCTAGTTATATACAGTATACACCCCTTATAATAAGTACAAACTTTGAGAATTAATATGATAGCTGTGGTTAAAGAGATGTGTGGTTACATAATACCTGCTTGGATATGAATTTATGATGATACAACACTACCATCACTTTGGGTTGTCTGAAGCTGGGCTTTACAAAGTACAGCTGCTTCTTGTGTGAATGGGACAGCCGTGCAAGAGACCTGCATTCCATTCAACGAGAATGGCCAAAGAGATCAGTTTCAAGTTGGTCAGAAGCGGTATCAGGGCAAATGGTCAGCAAATATGTTGGCGGACTGCTGGGCAGTCAGTAGAGATGCTCCTGACTTTCAGTACAAGAGAAAGATGAAGAGACATCACCTCTACGCAAGTATAATGCATGCTATGACATTCAAAAAGCGTGATTTTCGGTATGACATTTTCTAAATATTTGTAACCAACTGAGAATTTTTGTTATGATATTCGTTTTCAGCAATACAGAATTAGTATAAACAGATTACTTTGGTTTCGGGTACATGATTTTCATAAAAAATTGTTGCCCAGTGTAATAAGCCCTGAATTTGGTCGCCCAATGATGATGTAACAATGTATGACGTTTCCGTTATAAGGCCTTCTGTCTAGGAGGTATTGATCAGAGGAGATCACGCAACCAATGAGCCATTGAGGCCAATAAGGAAAACTAAAGTCGTCTGCTAGACACAGAGTAATGCCCACGCAAATGACCACAGAGCGCCAGTGAAAAAAAAAAATCACGCTTTAAATAATAGAGTTTCCCATTGTGTATTTCTTCATCCATGACCAAAGTCAAAATAATTTTTTATGGCCTCTTGTTGGTCCGCGCATATCGTAGGCTCATGTCAGACAGACAGATCAAGCAAAATATTATTTTAACCCTTTCCCCTTTGGGCCAACCTGACATTCGGCACATGGAAACCTTACCTTGTACCTAAAGCACATCTGGTGCAAGTATCAGCTCAAAGGGATAACTGGTTCAAAAGTTTAAGGAACATTTTCAGACGCATCCTGAATTTTTATATAAACCTTTCCATTGAAACCGAAACTGGAATAACTGCGCAGAAGCAGGACTGCAAAAATTTCATTTTCCTCCAATGACGTATATTAAAGATAAACTCCGAAGCAATTGTTGTTCCTTGAAGTAAATTGAGAAGCTCCATGCCTAGAACTGTCATGGCCGAAAGTGGGTGAAGATGATGCAAAACACATGGCTAAACATGAGAGTAGCTGATTCACAATTCTCTCACACGCCAATCAGGACTATCAAGTTTATCTTTTCGTTTACTTTGTATTTGAAGTATTTTATTATATTTTATAAACAAATTTTCGATCATGGTTTCAATTTCAATCTCGTTTCGATCGTCTTTCAGTTATGTATTTTCATTTTAGTTACGTATTTTTGATTTATGCTTGTGGAAAATGATTCCGGATCCTTTTTCGTGTCTGTTTGTACAGTTGCACGCAGAACAATTTTGATGAATGGTTTTGAATTAATTATTCCTCGGGCCCAAAATCTTCAAAAAAAAAAGCAGCCAGACAGCTAATTACTCCACGGCTCACTCCTGCCCTGAACAGTAATGGCTCAATTTGCTTCATTTTTTGCCGCTGTTAACAATAGGATTCGGAGTCTATCTTTAATATACGCCTAACCTAACCTAACCTAACTAACCTAACCTAATCTAACCTAACCTAACCTAATCTCCCTTGAAATGTGCAAACACAACTACACATCCAAAGAAAAACGGAAGTTTTTTTGCTGTCCTGCTTCTGCGCAGTTAGACCAGTTTCAGTTTCAAGGAAGAGATAAACAAACTCTGGCTCCATCTGTTGAGTAAACAAACAAACATAAACCAAGATATATGATTTTACCCCCTTCCCCCCTACTTTAGGGACATGTAAACCTTACACTGGACCTAAGGGATATATGTTGCAAATATGAGCTCAATCGGATAAGTGGTTCAAAAGTTTTTAGAACATTTACAGACGCACCCTGAGCCTGAATTTTTATATATAAAGATTAACATAGTTGCTAATAAGGACTCTACGCTACAAACTGCCTTATTAAACTTTCTGCTTTTTAAGTTATACTTCTGTTATACCCCCGATACTTTACGTGTACATTAATCATCAACATATAATTTACGGAATTTTTAAGCGTTCGTCTTCTTCCGTTGTGACGTGAAAGTTCACTAACGCAGAATTCCAGTCTGATGCACCTTTAACCCCTTTCCTTTATGACAGTTTGGATTGCATCCTTCAAGCCCTGTGTTATTCACTAGGCACAATCGGTTAAAAATATTGATTTAAAAAAGGTTAACTTGCTTGATGCCAAACATGTAAACTTGGGAATTGCTGTAAAAAATGGTTTGCGGAGAATGGAAAAGGAATCTGATATAAAAGTGCTGAAGTTCCGTACTGACTGTAAGAATGCAATAGTGAGACTAATTGAAAAAGTGTTAGAGAGATCTCCCCTAAAATATCGCCTAACAAGAGCAATTTCCTGTTTTTCTCCATCAGTAGCTGCCAATGTTGACATTTCCAGCAAAAGAATGGAACAGCTGTTGACTATTCTGTCGGATTCACATTGGATAAATAGTGTGTGTGCTGATATGGCTCTACGTGAGTTCGCCGCTCTTACTAAAGATGCTAGTGTAATGAAAGAATTACAAAGTTACAACCGAAGAGAGGAAAGACTGGACCAGTTTTGGAATAGAACTGTGAAAAGACGTGAAGCTAAAAGTTTACGGTATGTTCTAAAACGTATTTTCACTGCTGGCCTGATTTCTTCTCAATAAAAAAAAGATATCAAATTAGTCATGAACATTCACATTAGATCCAGTAATACTGGATCATATTCCCACCCCCTACCACCTCCAAACTGAAAAAAATAAATATATAAAAAAATTCCCACCCCCTACTTATTCTTTTTCTCATTACTCTTCTGGTCACAATACTTATTCTGCAACAGACATGTGTTTTACTAATCTACCAACCCCGTTGTTTAGTAACACTCTGGATATCGCAATAACCGACCATCTTCCGATGTTTACTATTTTCAGATTAACTAATTATAATAAACACAGGCCTAACCGAACTTTTCGCTCACGTATGGTATCTTCGAATCGCATCGAAGCATTCTACTCATTTTTAACCCTAACAGATTGGACCACCCTCTTATCTACATCAAGGGATATTAACCAACTCTTTTCATTATTTTTAAACCAATTTCGCTATGGTTATGATAGATATTTTACGTTTAAAACGTACAGTAAGTTTTCTAAATCAACAACAATTAAGAAACTTGGATAACTAACCACATTCTGGATCAAAAAAAAAGAAAATTTTTTCTTTATCTGAAATCCCGCCATACTCCCTCAGTTTATAACGTTCACTGCTTTAAAAAATTTGCTAATTACTTAAAGAATATTTTAAATACTGCTAAACAATCTTATTTCAACTCCCTTTTTGCTCAATTATATACTAGTAAAGACAAATGGCGCACTCTAAATAAATTATCCTTTGATAATTGTCCATCCCAATCTCCTTTCCAACAAGGAGCACAAATTAATAATTCATTGCTAACAGATTTTCTTCATGTTCTGTTGCATCCTTCTAGCTCGTCTGATTCTATTCCTTTATCTGCATTCAATTACCCATACGGGACTCCATCTAAGACTTCTTCTTTCTTTGTTACTCCATCGACTCCTTCTGAAGTTTTTGATGTAATATCTAATCTTAAATCGTCTCATGTTCCCGTCCCTTTAGACATCCAATCTGATATCGTTATAGCAGTAAAGGAAGCAATTATAGCCCCATTATCTTATTTATTTAATTATTCAATTAGTTCAGGAGCCTATCCATCTATTCTCAAGATAACTAAAGTTACTCCGATATTTAAAAAGGGTGATCCTAAACAATATTCTAACTATAGACCAATCTCGACCTCACCGGTATTTTCAAAAATTTTTGAAAAGTTGTTTTATATACGTTTGTCTCAATTTATTTTTTCTAACGACTTTATAAATCCTCATCAACACGGATTCGTACCTAATCGTAGTGTCGAATCGGCTAGGTTCGAACTAATCGAATTTGTTTCAACTCAAATGACCATCAATAACTTTGTGGCAGCTATTTTTGTAGACTATACTAAGGCGTTTGACAACATACCCATTGCGCTTTTACTATACAAACTATCTATTTTCTTTGGTGTACGAGGATTACCTCTATTATGGTTGACGGATCTTTTAACAGATAGGAAATACTATTTACAACATTCCGGTAAGTCTTCTAATTTATTGGTCAGAAACCTTGGTGTGCCCCAAGGCTCAGTACTTTCTCCTCTTTTATTTAATTTATTCCTTAACGATCTTGCATTTATTTTTCCTACTAATAAATCTATCTTCTATGCCGACGATACTACACTATTATTTTCCGGCCCTGATATCTCAGAATTATTGTTAATGATGAATACTGCAATGTGTAACTTATTACAATGGAACGAAATAAATTCACTAACAGTTAACGCGGATAAATCCAATGCAATGTTCTTTTCTCAACGAAATAAACGAGATATACCGGTCTCTCCTTTGATACTGTACGGCAATCACTCAATAGTCACAGTCAGATCTTTTAAGTATTTAGGACTATTTCTAACCCACGATCTTACTTGGAATTTACATAGGGACAATCTAAAAATTAAGCTAAATAAAAAACAAGGCGTTATTTCTAGGCTCCAATTTTTACCTAATGATATTCTTCTTCTCCTTTATTTTACCTGGATCCATTCTTCTTTATGTTACGGGATTGTTTTTTGGGGTGCCACCTCCCAATACAACTTAAAGCGAATTTTGAAGCTCCAAAAATGGTTCTTACGCACACTTACTAAATTACCGAAAACTGCATCGGTTTCTCATCTATTTCATTCCTTCCATATTTTAACCATTAATAAAATTTACTTAATTCAATCTTGCTGTTTCATTTATAAAGTAATAAATTCCTTACTTAAAATACAACCCCAATTACAATCAAGTTATACCAAGACACACATTCTTATTCGACTCGGAGCGCCGATAATATCCGTCTCCCATATGTAAATCGTGACTACCGTAATCGCTGTATATCAATTAAAGGTCTGGAAAATTGGTCGATCATTCCCAAGGAAATACGATTAACCTCACCATACATAACTTTTAGGAAATATTTAATCCGACACGTTACTACCTCAATAAATTAACATCTCTAACTAGATTATGTTAAGGTTCTGGTACTGTTTTATTATTTACTTTATCTTCATATTGCTACTAATCATGTTATTAAGTATATTATATGTTAGTAATTGCTACGTTATTTTTAAGTCTATACCGAAACCATTTACTTTTTTTGTAAATTATCATTTGTGCCAATTAATTATAACTTTTTGTTTATATTGTAATGGACCTGTATTGAGTTACATTTGATTGTCTGTTTTTTGGGGTTTTTTTTGTTTTTTTTTTATTATTAACGTTCCGATTAGATTGTTTATTTATAATTGTTTTACTAACCCAATTTTGTTTTACCTATTGTTCCGTAATGTGCCCACTTGGCCTAACTTGTCGGTTTTTTACCATACTGGCCTTGTTGGGCACTATTGTAACTTTTTTACCTAACCCAAATAAATAAATAAATAAATATAGATAGACTAGCAGAGATACCCGGCGTTGCCCGGGATAATTACACTTGTAGGTAAAGAGAAAAAATCTCAAAAAAATAAATTATAACTCACAATTGGTTAAATAATAATTCAATCAGTACAACACAGAGCAAAGGGACTATCCATTCTAAGAAATATACGAAAAACAGGAACTGTAGGTGATATACCTGGACTTTATCTAAACTCTTCTTGTCTTACCTCACCACTGCGGAGCATCACCAGATACTTTAGACTCAAGTTCTTCTTACCCTTGACACAAAAGCTCTTTTACCCTCTTGCTCTATTCGAAACTGCCGCTGTTCAGATGTATCCAATGCCCGTATAGTCCCATTGCATCCCATTTGCTGAATACAGCACGGAGCTAAAGGAGTGCTTCCTTTGTCGCCTTTCCACTCTCTCTCAATAGTCTGCTAACCCTCCATTATCTCCAGTTACTGATCATTTTTAAAGATTTTCAAGAAATTGTTAAGTACTAAGAACTCTCTTTTCTAAGAAAAGCCTAAATAACAGAAATTCTATGCATAGTTACAAATTGAAATTTATCTATATTGCACAAACTTTGCCTTTCATTATTGGTCATGAGATGTATTGTTGGTCCGTGCAGAGTGTTTGTGCATTGCGTGTTTATACCATTGTTGATACCTATTGTTGCACAAACTTTGCCTTGCATTGTTGGTCATGAGATATTTCTCATTAATATGCCCTGCCGTAACCATGAATATCGATCTTTTTATCGATAATTATTATTTTTCCGAAATCTGAGGACAGTGACCTTCCTCATGTTTTGAAGGTCAAGTATGCAAAATTTTTGAAGATCGGAATAAAACTGTAGATTTGTATAAAAAACAAACAAACATCCTTCTTTATATATATAGATAGACTAGCAGAGGACCCGGCGTTGCCCGGGATAATTACGCTTGTAGGTAAACACAACAACCTCAAAAAGCTAAATTAAATCTCCAAATTGGTTAAATAATAACTCAATCACTACAATATAGAGCGAAGGGACTATCCATTCTAAGAAAAATCCGAAAGACAGGAATATACGCTTCACTGAAAAAATCCATTCTAGGTGATATACCGGGACTTGATTTACCGAAAAAAAAATTTTTAAAGGCTCAATGGATGGACCTCTCCAAGGATGCCTTCTAGTCTTATGCCTGTATTCAGAATGAGCGCTCTTGCTCACACTCTTGCTCTTACTTGCATGAATGTAAGCAAGAGCAAGAGCATTTTGTCACGTATAAAAACTAAGATTATGAGAGTACGCAGTGGAAGATAAAGATACGTAACAGAGACGTGGAATAAATAAATAGAATTGTTTATTTGACACAAAAATAAAAGTAAATTGAGGTATTGTCTATGATAAATCTTAAAGCTAAGCAAATATATGTAACTTGAGAGAAACAAGTAATATCTAAGATAAATCACATCATTTCTGAACCTCAGGTACTTAGCTCTATCGAAAATAAATAGTTGCAAAAGCTTTTTGCCAAATAATATAACTTTACAATCAGGTACCAATATTCTATGAGTAAATTAAACAAGTAAAGTTGCCTATATTCAAATCATGAAATCTCTATGCTTATAATATGGAACCTCTTACAAGTAACTTATCTCAAAATAACTTATTTTGAATGCTATACTTCACTCTAAAATTACAATGTTATGACCATCATAAGTTTAGCAAACAAGGATCCGTAAACGCATTTGCAACATATACATGCAAATCTAGTCCACTAGGTTCATGATACATACGGCCATAGAATAAGGATATATTAGAATTGTGAAAAGTCCTCAATAGTACACCAGTCTTTGCACACTAATATATGGTTGCGAACGCAAACGTAGCGCGTAGATTAAAGTCTCAATGATAGGGAAACAAACAGGTTAATACAATTTTATAGTGCACTAATAAACACCAGGAGACATATAAATACGAGTTGTCATATAAATGAATTCGTATCAAAGTTCAGTCCATCAAATAATTTAACGACTTAAACTAAGTTTCAGTCCAGAAAAAGAATGGTGACAATTACACATCCGTTCATACGAACGACTGATTCAAACATTGCTTATTTTAAACACAATATCAATGGTAAACCAACCCAATTTTCCAATATGTGCTAAATTCAGTAATTATCAACATTATCCTAAAAATAAAAACAACTGCTAATGGTATCACTTAACTAGGACGTAATGTGGCGCTTTCTTTTTCACTACACACGATTATCCGATGCCGTTCAAGCACTCTGCGCAATATAAAGGCGTCGTCGAAATAACAAGAAAGGAAGAAAAGTTAAAGGCTTGGGCACACCAAAAGCAGTTGCAGTGCGGTAGCAGTGCGTCTACGTTAGTAAATAATGTAGTTATATGAGGGATGACACACTGAACAAACGCGGGCCTGCTGAACCTACCTGCTCCGCCACTGCGCCGCGCACGCACTGCTCTTTAACAAAACACTTGGACGGGAGCAGCGCTGGCGCGGGGCGGTGGCAGCGCATGCGCGGGGCCGCCGCAGTGAGCACACGTTGTATTACTACGTCCGCCGTTTTGCTAGTCACACCAGAGCAGTTGAGCGGGACAGACGCAGTGCAGTTTCCAAACGGTTGTATTTTTTTACAAATTTAACATGGAACCAAATGAAAAATTGATAGAGTTGGTGAGAAAATATAAATGTTTATATGATTTAAAGGACAAATATTACAGAAATACGGTTTACAAGATGCGACTATGGGTGAAGATAGCTCAAGAAATGAACATGACAAGTAAGTTGAAACTTTTATTGATTGTTATTAAAGTATGATACAAACTTTTCTCTCACATTACAAGCTAAATTTGACGATCTTTGATTAGTACGTCGTAAGGGGGCCAACGCTTCCAGTTGTGATGTTGTTTCTGGCTGTGTTGTAGCCGCCGTTGTTGCCGTAGTAGAAGTGTCTTGTCTGTGGCCATCTTTTATTCGAACATAATTGTGTAAACAACACGTTGCTTGGACGACACATATAGCTGTTTCAACTTTACATTCAATAGGCCTGTGATAAACACGCCATTTCTCTGTCAAAATACCGAAGGCGTTTTCAACGACGCGACGTGCCCTACAAAGTCTGTAATTGAATCCTTTTTTTCTCTCATCGTTCACAACTGAGTTTTTAGGAAATGGTCTCATTAGGTAAGGCTTCAAAGCGAATCCTTCGTCTCCAATCAAGACCTGTGGAACAGGATCAGTGGACCCTGGTAGCGGTTTAGCTGGCAAAATTTCTCTTCTTGCTATGTAATTATTATAAAAAACAGAGTTTTCAAATATGCCACTGTCACTATGCCTGCCATAATTGCCTATGTCGACGATCAAAAATTTGTAGTATGGGTCTACTATTGCTAATAAAACTATTGAAAAATATGATTTATAGCAAAAATAATTAGAACCACTATTTGGTGGACATTCAATTTTCACGTGCTTGCCATCAATACTACCGACACAGTTTGGGAATCCCCATAGTTCTCTATATCCTGACTCAGACTCCTTCCATTTTTCATCAGTTACCGAAGGCATGAATATTGGTTGCAATACTTCCCAAATAGCTTTACACACTTCTTCAACAATCTTCGAAACTGTACTTCGTCCTACTCGAAATGAGAATGCTATAGTTTGATAAGAATCTCCTGTTGATAAGTATCTGAAACAAAAAATAGTAGGTATTGTAAGTAGGTAAATATTATGTAGCTATTGCATTAATTTAGGTAGGCATTGCACTTGTGTGAAATACCGTAGAATTGTTTTAATAATAATAACAATTTTGTGCTTCTTTTTTGCAGATGATGCGGTGAAACATAAGTGGAAGATTTTAAGAGATGGATATGTGAAATATAAAAAACAGCTAGCTGGACAGACAGGATCAGAACGAAAAAATATTACTTTTATATGGTCGGAGCAACTAAGCTTTTTGGATGATACAATACAACCAAGATCATCAAAAACCAATTTCATTCCACTAACAGTTGGTGATCCTCAAAATAATGAAACTCAGCAGTCCAATTACTCAGGTTCAGAGACTACGGTGATTGATCAGGCACTTTATTCAGACAATGTAAATGACACTGAGAACCCAACAACATCTTCGGACACACCAAGCGCTTTAACATTGATGTCACCGCAAGAACTTGAAACTCCAAATCCTCCTGCATTGTCACCGGCCCAGGGATTTCAAGCTCAAACTCGAAGCTGCCGACGTCTGCCGGAGTCTGATATTGACAAAGCTTTAAAATATTTACAATCGAAAAACGACCCGTTCATGATGGTATCGATCACTTATTTTTAAGCTACGCAAGCACCTTTAAAACTCTTTCCCGTCGTAAACAAACCGAATTAAAAGTCAAGCTGGCAACAATATTCGCAGAAGCAGAGTTTAGTGAAATCGAAGAAACCCCGGTACCATCGCCCGCCTATTCATTCGTCTCGCAAGGTTCTTCAAGAACACTCCCTCCACAAGAGCTCACGAGTTACCGAAATGATTTACAAAATTTATCAACAGCTACTCAACAAGACCTGCTCACTTGTAACAGAGACCAGTACAATTTTCATGATGCACCACAAATTAATAGAGACTCACCAATTCCTGAAGACGTGACATTTGAAAATAATTTCACACCTTTGTAACTAATACAATGGTTGTATATTTTACAGTTTTTAAAAAGTCAGGTCATTTGTTTGTACAAAAGTAAGAGAAATGAGTGTTGTCTACCAATCTTCACCATATGTGATTTTTAAGAAAATTAAAAGAAATGTCTGTAGGTACACAAACACACAATCAGAGCAAGTACGACTACGTGAGTTAATTTGCAATTGACGTCCGGGTGACACACTAAAACAACACGCGCTGCTGAATGTACAGAGAAATAAAGAGGTTAAGACGATGCAATTAGCAATAGATAATAATTAGAGTATGTAGTATTTAAGGCATTAGATCGGTAAGCACAGGAGGCTACACAAGGCTACACAAGGCTAAACATGAGGCTAAACAAGAGGAAACACCAGGCAGAAGATGGAGGAAAACACTGAGTGACCACGAGTCACGCTGGACCGCTGCTGCCTCGCCGAAGACCGACGTCACTGTGTCTCCGCCTCCTCAAGTGTCCAGCAGCATATTCCTCAATTATATTCAACTACTTAACTCAAGCCTGTATTTCATTACAACGGTCATCCTACTATATTACGTATATACATTATACGTAACAGTGGTGACCCCGACCAAGGAACACGCAACCTTCAATAGAAGATATACCATTATACGTAACATGTCTACTACTAATGTTCATATTTTTAATATAATAAACCGTATTTTAGATGTTGATTTTTTACTAAATATAATTGTGTAGATGTACCAATTGAGGTACAGACCAATATATACTAAAATATGCCGAGTGATGTGATTTTTTCGCTAGGTTTTTTTTTCATTTAACCCTGTATCAAAAAATAAAAATCACATCACTCGGCATATACAATACAATACAAATCTTATAAATTTTACTTACCGCAAACAAATTGCCAGCCGCTCTCTTGAAGAGATGGCAACTCTGTAGTTTGTATCAGTTTTTATAATTTTCAGTCGTATCAACTCATGCAATTCTTCAAAAGAACTCTTCGACATCCGAAAATAAGTATAGAACCGATCTTCAAAACATTCTAATTCCCGACATAGACGATGATACTCCCCATATTCTTCTCTTCTCTTATTTATATCGTGAACCCATATTCTTTTTTTTTTTACCTAAAGCTAGAAGCAACAATAGCTCCTCTTCGTCAGAGTCCGAACCATTCAACATCTTGCAGTGTATTGAGTGTGGCGATCGATACGACACACATAGCGCGGTTATAAAGCAGGGACCGCCTTTAAACTGCTTTCCGACTGCTCATGTTTCTGATGTGACGTCAACCGCGGCGCAACGGACCTGCCCTGCTATGGAGCTGTGCCTGCCCTGCTTTTGGTGTGCCCAAGCCTTAAGAGCACACTGCTTCCCTTCATTTTCTTCAAATTCGCCCGACGCTCATCACTTTAAATGTAGTGCACAAATTCACCAGGCTGAAAAACACCAATAAGATAGGCATTCAATTTACTCTGTACGCTATCTTATCTGAGTAGCATTACATTCCACCCTCGAAGACACTGCTGCTGTCGTCACCACTTCCGGGAACACAATAACGCACTAATGGAGAAAATCTCTTTCCCAATGCACAGGCATTAGAATAACCATCTAAAATCAGGATTTTTCGCACACACGAACCCCACCGACTGCTCAAGGTAAGCCGGTAGGCTGAAGGACCGCAACCCTCTTACGACGGTGTTCACTCTTAATTCAGCACGCCGTAATTCCAGGAAACTCACATCATATAAATTATCGCCTACTACAAATTTAGCGCTTACCAGCGTTGAAGTCCGTTGCAATGCAATAGCGGGAACTAGCTATGGAG
This sequence comes from Rhysida immarginata, assembly GCA_023313115.1. Lineage (NCBI taxonomy): Eukaryota > Metazoa > Arthropoda > Chilopoda > Scolopendromorpha > Scolopendridae > Rhysida > Rhysida immarginata. Next base: position 66,565 of record JAHWFO010046878.1, on the reverse strand, counting down.
AACATTCGTAGCTCGCCGCCTCCGTTCCGTCGACGTTTGCTGACACGACTCCTCTCGACGCTCGCTTCGTCTTAGCGTGGGTCTCGCTGTCGGTCGCGGCATCCGGCCCATTGCCCGCCGTCTGGAAAGTTCCTCCTTCTCGCACGGGCAGCCTGGCTCCCTTGGCTCGTCCCTCAATCGTCAGCAGGCATTTATCTCTATGTCCGCGTCCGAAGTTCCTAGTCGAACCTTCTCTATTCGTTCCGTCTACGATGCTCTCTCTCGTTCTCCTCCCTGTCTCGTTGTCCTGCGTTCGTTTACCACGACGAAACTCCCGCTCTCTTCCCTCATTGGTCCGCTCCTGTCGTATCTGCTGATGTTTACGGTTTCGCCTTCCACTTTCCGGTTTCGTTTGGTGGAAGACACGAGTCCGGAAGTGAGGTACGATGTCATCGGAATTCGGCGTGTTTTTCGAATTCCGTTACACATTTGCTCTTACTTTTGCTCTTGCTTTTGCTCCAAGACCATTTTTGAATTCTTTGAGCGTTGAGCAATACCATGAGTAAAGGCATGGAGCGAAGAGCAATCGCTCTTGAAAACCAATCTTGGCAAAAGTATCTGATACACAGGTTTGATTCCATGAAAACAGTTCCTCTGCTAATAAGTTTCCTGGACTTTCATCACGCTTCGTGTTTAGAAGCACGTAATAATGAATTATTTTGAACGATAATTTGCCATTTTGCGAATGTTAAAATGCATTTTTCAAAATAAAAAACGAATTGGCAGGATTAAAAATGCATTTTGTAGAAACAAAATGGTCTTTTGCGGAAATAAAAGTATATTTTACAGAACTAAAATGTATTTGCAAAATAAAAAATGCTGCTAAAGAAATATAAAGCAAGTAAGTGTGTGAGCAAGAGCAAGAGCATGAGCGCAAGTAAGAGCGTCCTCTAATTCAGAATGCGTGCTTCAAAGATTTAGCATGAGTGGTCGCTCCTCTTTTGAGAACAATTGAGTGAAGAGTGAGGTTGGGGGGTTCGCTCAATGCTCAGTTTGTCGACGCCATTAAGCTTCACGCCGTGTATTTGATGGATACATTCGTTAGAAATGAACAGTTACAGGTTTTTGCGAATACTAAAATGTATTTTTTTAATAAAAAATAGAAGTTGTGAAATGAAATATGTTGAATTAAAAAGACACTTGCAAAATAAAAAATGTTTTTGTGAAATATAAAAAGCAGCTTGTGGAACTTTCATATTTAATTGAGTAAGCAAAAATTGTGCTACTATATCGGGTGGTCGATTTAAAGGAAGACATTGAAATATCTCGAAAACTACAAAAAAGTTTGGAATGAAATTTGTTTCGAAGAGTCCTATCCAATGATACCAGAACTGACCACATACCCTCTAGGAGTAGGTGGGGGTTACAAAGAAATATTAAAAAGGGAGCCCCCCCCCCATTTTTTTAAGGACGAACAAATTTCATTCCAAATTTCTTTTTATCCGATGCATAGCTTTCGAGATTTTACACGGTCTTCACTTAACTCGACCACCCTGTATACAGAAGAATAAAAGGGGACATGAAAGTGTATAAAAAGTTGAGGGGGATACTTTTTACCCCATTCTTATCCCCACCTATTTATTCTAGTTATCGTCGACTTTTTATCCCCCGTTTATTGCCCTCGCTTTTATCTGAAAATATTTTAGCACGTATTAAGAATGAGTGCTAATGCTCACACTCTTGCTCTTACTTGCATGAGTGTAAGCAAGAGCAATAGTAAGAGCATTTGCTCCTCTCCTTATTCAGTGTGCGTACTTCAACAATCACTCCTTTGAGTGTTTAGTAGTAGCATGAGTAAAGGTATGGAGCGATCCTGAACGGAACTTTGCTGTGGGCGTTATAATTATTCAATTCTCTCCCCTCACTCTAAAGACTGTAATCTATACTGTATATCCATGCTGTGAAGCTTAATGGCGTCGTCAAATTGAGCATTGAGCGAACCCCCCAAGCTTACTTTCAAAAGAGGAGCGACCGCTCTTACTACTACTCTTGCTTATGCTCTTGCTTACACTCTTTTACTAGCGTAAGCAAACGCTTAGAATAAGAGCGTGAACATTAGCGCTCATTCTGAATACGGAGTTTGTATTCAACAATGGTCTTACTCACGTAATCTTACTTTAGATGTACACTTGATGTTGTTGCAATTTCCTTTCTTCTTTCGATGTTTTGAAGCAAAAATTGGCCATTCATCACTTTGTGTAGTCTAGCGGTCGCCGATTCTTCTATTTACTTGCTTAACATTTGCTCAATACAGCACGGAGCTAAAGGAGTGCTTCCTCTATCGTCTACTAACTTATTATTGATCATTTTTTTAAGATTTTCAAGAAATTGTTCAGTACTAAGAATTCTCTTTTCTAAGAAGAAAAGCCTGAATAACAGGAATTCTATGCATTGAATTCTATATTGCACAAACTTTGCCTTGCATTGTTGGTCATGAGACATATATTGTTGATCCTTGCATAGTGTAGGTGCATTGCGTGTTGACACCATTGATGTAGACAGTGACCTTTCTCATGCTTTGAAGGTCATGTATGCGAAATTTTATCAAGATCGGAATAAAACTGTAGATTTGTATAAAAAACAAACAAACAAGCAAACAAACAAACATCCTTCTTTATATATGTAGAAAGATTTATGCACATTGACATCATATTAATGAATTTATCCAAGAGTTTTGAAAGCCAACCCTTTCAAGCTGGGGTAGAATGTTGACAGTGTAAGCTCTTTCTTAGGATATTGTTATTGTGTAACTATGCAACTGCTTGCTTTGATTCTTGTTGCCATAATGCCTTTGTTGCTTTTTTGTAATTCCTTTTCTTAATAAAGTCAGAAGTTCTTTATTCTGCTTTTTTCTCTCTCGTACATCTTCTTTATGTACAACACTTCGTTCCTTTTTAAAGTATCTGGTTGATGTACCCCCTCAAACATCGTCTTGATGAGAAGTATTGAAGGACAGAGCTATGAGGAAGTTCTTTGCAAATGAAATATCTTCAAGTTTCAGATAATTACCCAGTGATCGCGGTACTATTGAAGAGTGGGAGTTGTTTAAAACTGCTGTGCTTATTTCGGCTGCATGGTGCTGTGGTTGTAAGCGGTTGTGTGTGCTGCAGGCCGGTGAGAAAAGGACTGCGTAGCGGAAAGGTGAAGTCCAAGAAGCTGTCAAGGCAAAGATTGAAGCCTATTTACTATGGCTTGCGAATAAGTCACCTTCGAGTCGAGTGCTGTACACTATGGCGCAAAAAGCAGCAGCAGAGGCTTGGGAGAAGTTTGGGTAGAAATTGGACGCAGACTTTGGTTCAGCAAACAAGGTATTAAGGAAAGAAATCTCTCTCATCACAAAGTATTAAGAAAATGATAACTCCATTTTAATACAAAAAATAGAAATAAAATAAATATTAAAAACAGTTAAAAAGTCTCCCGATGTGGAGAAATACAAATATTGAAGAAGACGAAACACACATGAAACGAAGGTCTTGTGGAGCTGATGCAGACGAAACACAGATGAAGAGAAGGTCTTGTAAAGAAATATTACAGGAAAACACAAAAGTAACACAGTAAACGGAAGAAGAAAATCTAGATGAAAGTCCGATGATCAGTAGCACGTTGATAATAAAATTTGAATGAAGCTTAATAACAACCACCAATATAAAAACACAAAAAATAACGTTATTGGGATTTCTATCCCATCTTCAGTTTGTAAACTTTTGAATGAAATTCAGTTAAAACAATATGATTATTATGGCAAATGTCAAATTAGAAATTGTGTGTCACATGGATATTATTGCTAAATAAGAGCAGCGCAGTGGAATGGTTGAAATTGAACATGTAACAGCATTTAACAAATAAAAATAGAAATAAAGTTTATTGGCAATGACAAATTAATTGTAATTGAATAAAAACTCAAAAATAAAGATAAACGTAGATTGATACAGTGAACGGCAATCTATGCCTCTATAGCCGACAAACAAACAAATCAATAATTGAGTCAATAAAGTCAACTATCAGTTCATACATCTAAAGAGATAATGTAAAAATTCAAACACTTAAACCCCTCTAATATTTAAAGGATTAAGAAAATAAATGCAATAGCATTGAATAAACCAATCTAGCCTGTATTATAATTAGTAAGCTTCCGCTAGAATGAATACCAAAACCTTAGGTACTAGACACAAATGTAAAGCAAGCTTAATTAACTAAATTGAATTAAACTGTAAACTCACAGCACATAGGTAGGGCTTATTCTGAAATAGCAAATGGCTTGGGTCGGACCTGCTTTGTAATAATAACGGTAAAACAATCTTTCGTGTAAACCACAATAACTAATTACAAAATGCCCAAAGCCCACTAAAACCAAAAAAAAATAATGGAGCACTATGTCACTAGCTTAACTAATTAACATTTGTACATAGAAGCTAAAACCATGCACAATATTACTAAATATTAAGCTGACGTGCCGTCACAAAGCATGCCCTTAAATTCGTATGCTTAATCACAAACCTCGTTGTGAATAAATTCAATAAAGTCTTAAACGTGAGAAAGTTCAAAGTCCGGGTAATAATTCTTAAATTCTAAACTACGCACAAAGGATAATCAACGTAAGGTCAATGCACAAAACCATTCCATGATGTAGTAACATTAAATGACATATGCAAAAGCACAATGCTCTGTGTCATCCCTTTTTACAAGAAAGCCAAATAAAGTCACTTCAGTTCTAAAATTATAAATGAAAGAGACAAATAACACTAACTACGGTTAGGCAGAAATAAATGCAAGCAGTAATTACAAAAGAATAAAGCACAGCATAACTATCACACACTTGAAACCGTAGGTGATCACGTGACCCATGGCCTAGACTTGGAAAGCCTGAGGTCATTAACCTGGAAGTTAAATAAAACTTCTTCAGGAGAGGAGATAAATTTAAAGAGCACCATACACACACACGAAAACGAGGAGAAACACTCTGCGACGCACTATTCACTTTTAATTATAGCAAAGCCATAACTGTAGCGAAGATACGCCCGCATACCACCTGGCCATAACCCACAAATATGAGTGTCTCCTCGCAACTCACGCTTAGTGAGCTCAGTAAATAACGCCTTTATAAATTGGGCTTTACAGCCCACAGGAAAGGTCGCACTTACTGTTGCGAAGCAAAGATCTGCTATGGATTCCTGCGGACTTCGTGAAGGCTTCTCGAACGACGATGAAAAGTACGAAACTCTCCGCTGTTTTCCACGTTTTCCGTCCGCACGATGCTCCGCCAACTTGGCTTTCCCGCATGACACGTCGGGCTCCAACGAAGCTGCCAACGGCTCCGTAGCCGCGTTCGTCGTCAAATATTGACAATTTCCTCGGCCGTCTCGCCTGTCGATAGCGAAGCACTCCGCGTGCTTTGATGCAGACTTGCTTGGGAGACGAAACGTAGCCCATCCGTTCCTGAACGTGTTCTTACTCTCTCTCTCTCTAGTGATGAGCGTGATTTCACTACCTGTGACTTTTTCACTGATAGTGATATTTCACAGGTAATCACTGCTACTCTCGAACATTCGAAACCGTTACCAGTGATTTTCACTAACGGAACTCTCGAACCTGTTTTCGTTACTAGTTACCAGTGATTTTCGGGCGTGATTCACGTGATTTTCGTTACCAGTGATTTTCACTTTTTCACGGTCAATCGAGGAAACTGGCGCATGCGTTAATTACAACTCTTTTAACAAATCAGAATGCATAGCAAAGAGAGCATACGCGGGAGGTTTTCTAGCGATCGTTGATTAATTGAGGAAGCATTTCGTACTAGTGCTTATTTCACTGTATTTCTGTGTCGTTTATCGATAATATTTCGTTCATAAAGTTTCGTTTCATAAAAACCTAAGCAAGAGCATGTATAGGCTTCTGGTGTATATATTTTATTTGCATCTGCAATCGATAAACAATAGATGTGATATCAAGAGCTGATAAGGGTGATATCTAATTGTAGTGATATTTTCACGACAACTAAATATCTCCGTGATTTCTTGGATGGCATTATTAAAAATAATATTGATATTTTATTAAAGTCAAATAAAATAATACCTGTTTGCTAAATTAAATAAAAGGGTCATAATTTTTCAAAAAATTATATAGTTGTTACATGTATTTAATTTTCAATTCTTCTCAGTATTTGAATACACAAGCTTATTGGAGTAATAATTTTGTAGCGGGTACATGGTGGGTAAATTAACATAAACAATGATTTTATTTTTCTAACCAAGAATGAATTATTAAAGAAAATTATATTAAAGAAACTATAACTCTCTCTTTCTCTATCTAGTGCGACAATAATGACCTACTCAATAATAATTCGCTATTTATTCTAAAATACTAAAAACGATAGTGGCCAGTGGAATAGCGACGGAAATGGGGGGGGAGGGGGACGTGATGCCCTGGGCGTCAGTCTTGATATCGTTGCTGAGGGGCACTGCGAAGACAAAATATGAGAAGACAGGGTGAAAAAATGAATAGCAAGCATAGAGAAAGGAAGTAAAAGGAGTTTTTACTTCCTTTCTCTATGATAGCAAGTCCCGGGTGGCGTCATTTACCCTACTAGCTACGCCACTGATAGTGACGTATTGTTAAGGTCAACTAAGTAATACCTATTTGCTAAATTAAATAAGTAATTAATGGGTCATAATTTTTTCGAGAATTAAATTATTTAATTTTCAAAATTTGAATAAACAAACTCAGTGGAGTATTTAAATTTCTTAGCTGATGAAAGAGGGGAGGGGGTAAATTCACAAGTAAACAACTACCGTAATTTATTTTAAAGGGGAATGAATTAATCATGATAATACAAGTTTACAAAAACTAAATAATATATCCTCTAATTTATTTCACCAAGACGTATATACTCTTTAATAAACTCCAATCAAACAATGTTTACTTCGCCACCACGTTCGCTTTAACGACTAATAGTAGTGAATAGTGAATCATCATCACTGTTTGTCTAAGGAGCAGAAAAAAATAAGTCGTGATTTCACGTTCACAGTTAAAAATCACTGATATCAAAAAGTAGCAGTCGCAGTTATACCTGTGAACGTGAAATCACGACTTAGCTCATCACTATCTCTCTCGCTCTGCTCACTCTCCTCGCTTGAATCCGCGCTTGAAAGCCAGCTCGTCTTCTTATTGGCTGCTGCATATTCCTCTTGTTGACGCTGCCTCTGACGTGGCCTCTCATCTCTCCGCGAATTGTAAACAATTCGAGATCGAAAGCGAGAGTCCTTGTCACGAGAATTCTGGATGATATTCGAATTCCGTGACATTGTGTTTCTGTTTTGATCTTTTGTTGTTTTTATATTGGTGGTTGTTATTAATGTCTTAGTTAAGTTGTTTGTTATTTTTGGTATGATTTTAATGTTTGGTATCTGTTCTAATATTTTTTGTCTTTGTGAAAGGTTTTATTATTGTATTATATTGAATATCTTTTTTATTGTTCGTTTTGAGTTGTATTATTTCTTGTTTGTGTTGGTGAATGCTTCTATATAAATATTATCAGTTAGTTCTATCGGATATTTATTTTTGGCTAGGTTTGTTTTATTTCTAGTGTTTTTGCATTAAAATGGAGTTATCATTTTTTAAAATTAATTATACAGAATTCAACTCCTACTCTTACATAATTACAAACTATTAAGAGCTCATACGGGAGGATTCTGAAAACGGAGGAGAGCGTATTGTATAGGTGGAAGGAATACTCTGCATCTCTTCTTAATCCGGTGACAGTAACAACTGAGATATATGAGGTGCAACTAGGAGCGGAGAATAGTCACAGTAGTATCACCAAAGATGAAGTCAGATGGGCAAATAACTCCCTGAAGACTGGTAAAGCTGCAGGTAAAGATGAAATCTGGTCCGAGATGTTAAAGGCCGTAAATTAGGATGGAATTCTGTGGCTGACTCAGGTGTGTCAGGTTGCTTGGATATCTGGCCAGGGCCCTAAGCAATGACAGACGGGAATTGTGATCCCTATCTTCAGAAAGGGAGATCAGGGAGATTGCAACAACTATCGAGGCATCTTTTTGCTCAGCATTCCTGGGAAAGTGTATGCAAAGTGTCTGGAAAAGAGAAAACGGGAAAAAGTCGACTCCAAACTGTCGAGGGGAACAGCTGGTGTCCGACCTAGCCAAAGAATGACACAGCCAATCGTTGCTCTAAGGCAAATCTTTGAGAAATCCTGGAGTATTCAAATGATGTGTATGCTTGCTTTGTGGACCTCGAAAAGCACATAAGAGAGTTCCTTAGGAGAATCCTGGTTGCTATCATGTCTGTGCACGAAAGCTCTGCAATTTGTGTCCCGATAAATGGTATTAAGTCAAGACCGTTCACCTTAGGTGTTGGACTCTGCCAAGGGTGCGTACCGTCGCGCCTCTTGTTCATTATCTTTATGGACGGGTTAGACAGGGGCAGCCCAGGCAATGAGCGTGTTTGTGTGGGCGACTGCTTGGTGGAGAGGTTGCTCTTTGCTGACGATCTTGTCCTCCTTGGGTCTTCTCGCTCTAACCTTCAGCATACACTAGAACGATTTGCAGACAAATATGAAGAGCTTGGGATGAAGATCCGTGTGGCTAAAACTGAGGTTTTTTACCTTTGAAGACAGCCTGCTCAGTAAATTCTCCATGTGCGGGGAGCCCCATTGAGAGAGCTGGAGAAATTCAAGTATCTCGGGAGGGCATTCACGAGTTATGGTCGGCAGAGAAAAGAATTGGATGCTCGGATCGGTACAGCAAGGTGTGTCAGATGTGTGTTAAGACTTGTTCCCATGGTAACGAAAAGCAAGCTGGAAACAAAGACAAGCTCTCCGGCTTCAAATCTATTTTTGTCCCCATTCTCACCTATGGTCATGAGTTTTGGGTAATGAATGAAAGAGTGTGATCGCGGCTACAAGCGACCAAAATGAGATTTATGAGAGGAGTGGCAGGTATTTCAATAAGGAAGTCTTTAAGTTTTGAGTCGCAAATTCTCCACATTCAGAGATCTTAGTTGTGCTGGTATGGCCACGGGATACATATGCCGCAAACTGATCTTCCTAGGCAGTTGGTATTTTCCAAATCTGTGGGTAAGAGACCAGCAGGTCGGCATAGAACCAGGTGGGTAGACTATATGGAGAATTTGGGTTCGAGTCGCTTGGGTATTACCAGGGAGGACATGCGCCTGATGTCGCAGATCGCGATCACTGGAGATCCTCCATTGGGCTGTTGCTCCGGCGACCCTAATGGATAAGCGGATTTGAAAAGTAAGTGCACTTTTAAACCCTAGAACACTAATCTTTCCCAAACAGCGCTTTCTACTAAACTTCGTCGATTCGACTATCCTTATATAATACGAATTTTAATAAATAATCTTTATATATATAATTCTTCTGTGCGTGTGTATGTGACTGAACTCCTCCTAAACGGCTGGACCGATTTTGATGAAATTTTTTGTATGTGTTCAAGTGGATTCGAAAATGGTTTAGATTCACAATTCGGTCCACTACAAAATGGTTTTTTAATTAATTTTTTATTTATAAGTTGTTGTTATCTGGAGCTGAATGGGATATTTGCCAGCTTTAAAAAATTGTGACGTTTGCTTTGTTTAATGAAGAATTTTGCGATTGTTCCGTTAAGCAGCATCAACAATGACTGCAAGTCTGTCGCGCGGAAATGCAGTGCATCCTTTAGTTTTTATCTGAATGGCATTTTTTATAGCGTTAGAAACTGTGACGTCGTTGTTTGCTTTTGCGATTATTCCGTGCAACAGCATCAACAGTAACTGGAAGTATTTCGCGCGGGAATACAATCTAAAAGGGCTTTTCGTGGCGATCAATACAGTATATAAAGAAACTGGTTGAATGACTCATCAACACACAGCAAATCTACTGAAGCCACCAACTCGAAACTCGGTGAGGTAATAGGACGGATAGCATAGAGGCGTGCTAAGGCCGGGTTTCTCGGAATTCGGACCCCTGCCCAGCCAGGGGAGCAGAAAGGAATTGCATGTTCGGTCGCTTGGCTCCGCCCCCAATAAACGCAGATCTTCAAAATTTTGCAGGAAGCTTTCTAATTACCGTTCCAAAAATATTAGGATTGCGAAAACTGATAAACATCGATTTTTCGGGGGCATTTCACAAAATTTTCTGATTTTTTGATGCAATTTCGCGGGGAATAAAGATAAAGCAACGAAATTCGGAGGAAGATTCTCGGGGATACTTCCGCTTTGTGAGGGGCGCCAGGAGGGTTCAAAGATTGGCCCCCAGTTTTATATTTTTGCGGTCTAACTCCAATGCAGTATTTCGCGAGTAAAAATAGGTCTAGAATAATGATATTTGGTACGGCGATGGCAATTGACGAGATCAAATGTCGGTTTGGTTCATTTCTTAATTGTCTTGATCCAATTCTCCGGTATTTTATGTTTTCCAGAATTTTTCCGGATTATTTTTTTGGTTTTCATAAATTAACATACAAACTGGCATGTTGAAAGCTTAGTTTGTACATTGGTCATAAAATACTGATTTTGTTATTTGATTTAAAATTTATTTAAAGTATCCAAGACTATTTTTCGATTTATTATGAAGTAGCTGATATACTCGGCGTTGCTCGGACTCTTTGTTGATGAAATTTTGCAATTTCTGAATGTGAATATATTCTTCACCTTTCATCTCCGGCCCTGCGTCAAATTCACTCAGCTAAAGGGCCGGTGATTATAGAGGAGTGAAACAGAATACAATAAGAACATTTTTAAAAACTTTGTCTGTCTGTTTGAAGACGCTGAAATCCAAATACGAATTTTTATGGGATTTTCACAGGTAAGTTGAGGTTAGCTTGCGGCAACATATAGGCTTACGAAAAAAAATATCTTAATTTAATGTTGGAGTATGCTCACCTTAGAAGAGCCAAAAGATGGCGCTTCATCAGTTGATTTTTAGAAGACGCTCATACATAACAATAGCGAAGCATTGCCGGGTCTGCTCAACGCCACCTAAAAAACAAAGCCTGACTACTGCGTCATCAAACAAGGGCTGACAATCCAATCTTCATTGTTTAAAACAAACGAAAAAACACCTGGCGAGCAAGCAGCGAGCAGGCCTTGTGTTTTAGGTGGCGTTGGGTCTGCTAGTATATTTATAGAAATGTCAATTGCTATTTTTATTACCATTGTTTGATTCTTAATAGTTTATTATAAAGCAAGAATAATGAAATTATTTTTCAATTATAGTCTTTATTTTCAGATTCATTACATTAGTGTAAAAATTTAACACTTTTTATATCTTGAACTCTAAAAATTTAATTTTAATTGTATTAACAAATAAGAATAATATAAATGAATTACAAAACATAGCCTCATGGTCGCTAAAATTAAGATTTTTTAGGATACTATTAGGCCTATGGAAAAATACCTGCATCCGTTTATAGAGTAGAAGACCATGCGCGATTCGATAATTGCATTAGGGGTTTAAACTCACTCATCAAAAGTCATGGCACACATGCCTAATAACGTGTTGAGCCCTCTCTGGCGCGGATAACGCTGGCGACCCATCATGGAAGCGAGTCTATTTGTCCCCGGAACACATCCACAGGCACTGCCAGCCATGCCACCTCCACTGCACTCCATAGCAGTGCTGCATTTAGCAGTTGTGTTTTGTGACGACCTCACAGATCGTTCAATGACGTCCCACAAATGTTCAATGAGATTGCAATCTGGGGAACGTGGAGGCCGAATCATTGTCGTGAACTCGGTAGCATGTTCCTCCAGCCACTGCCATGTCACAAGGACTGTCTGTGGAGGCACATCATCTTCCTGAAAGATGCCCTCGCCTGTGGGGTAAAACAGTTCATGAAGGGTGCAGGTGGACCCCAAGAAGATCGACGTAGGAAGTAGCATGCAAAGTGGACGTCAGATGCACCACTGGACCCATTGCATGCCAGGAGAAAACAGCCCAGACCAGTATGGCGCCTCCACCTGCCTGAGTGGTCCCCACCTGAAGAAGGGGTCCATGGCTTTGTGTGGTCTGCACCAGACACGGACACGACCATCAGCCCGATACAATGTTGATGGTCATACCAGGCAACCCTTCGCCAGTCCTCAGAGGTCCAATGTTGATGTTGGTTGGAACAGGCTAGGCATTGCCGAAAATGTGCAATTGTCAAGAGTGGCACCCATCGTGGCCTCCTGCTCCTAAAGCCTGTCAGCTGCCAAGGTTCGCCAAATTGTTGTTACAGACACAGTTGTGGGACGTCCCTGGTTGTACCTCATGGTGATTTGGCTCGCTGTCGCCCTTCAGTCAGCAGTTGCAAGCCAGGTGACCCGGTGAACATCTCTGGCATCAAGGAAGCGTCGGTGGCCCGTCTGCTGTTCTCCATCCTCGTTGGGTGTACTCTCGATACACCCTTGCAACAGTTTTGTGGGAATTTTTAATTTATTCGTTTTAACCCATAAGACTAATTTATCTATATTGTTCTATAAATATCTACAATCTTGTTTATTGGAGACTGTGTTAAAAATCTTTATATCATCAGCAAACATCAGTAATCCAATATCTTCATCAACGGAATTCATAATTTTGGTAAGTAGAAAATTAAACAATAATTGTGCGAGTTATGTACCTTGAGGGACACCTGTTTGGCGACATAAAGAAAATGATACATGTCCCTTATATTTCAGCTTAATATTAGTGTCTGAAACGTAAAAGTAGATCCAATTCTGAATATTTTTTGAAACACCAAATGCTTCACAATTATATAGACGTAAGTCAATATCAACCATATCGAATGCCTTGGATAAATCTATAGAAATTAAATCCAATTGTTTAGAAGATTGAAAAGCGTTATTTATACATTGAATCATTGTTAAATGGTTAGTTAATGTGGATTTATTGTTAACAAATCCGTGCTGAGAATCAGATAAGTATTTCATCATAAGTTTACTTAATTTAAGAAAAATTGTTTTTTCAAATATTCGAGAGATAAAAGAGGTTTTACTAATAAATCTGTAGTTATGAATCTCTTAAAATCGCCTTTTTTAAAAATAGGTATAAGGTGGGTTTTTTAATACTTGTGGGAAAGGTTTCAGTTCTCAAAGATAAGTTAAGCAGAAAGGCAAGAGGGGTAGCTATTAATTCAGAATTCACATGTCAGTTTTTTTTTTCAAATCGGAAATCGGCATCAGTAGGTTGTGGCACCACCTCTAGCAGCGATGCATTGTTCCAACCGCAGGTGTAGGTGATCATACAGGTGGCGAATGTTATCTTGGGTTACGTCTTCCCAGGCCTGGTGAACCAGCTGTGTCAGATCATGGAGATTATGGGGTGATCGTAAACGATGTCCCACCATGCCCCAGACGTGCTCAATTAGCGATGGGTCTGGGGACCTCGCGGGCCATGGCAGGCAGTTGACATCATGCAGACATGTCTTGCTAATGTTTGTCGGGTGCGGTATGGCGTTATCCTGCTGAAAGACACCGCCGGATATGGTGTGCAGAAAGGGCAGTAATCCGAGCTGCAGAATCTCTGTGACGTACCGTGCTGCTGTCAGGGTGCCTTGGATGGTGACAAAAGGCGTTCTGGTATCGTAGCCGATGGCACCCCAGACCATGATCCCGGGTGTTGATCCACGATGGCGATACCGGACGCATTGTTCATTGGCACGTTCCAATGGTCTGCGCCACACCCGTCCACGTCCGTCGTCGTTGTAAAAACAAAACAGGTATTCGTCGCTGAAGAACACCGGGTGCCATTCCATTCGTTAGCTCCCTTGTTCATGACACCATTGATGTTTTCCAAAATGGTTAGAATTGCTGATTTTAAATAAACAGGTTCTCTTGCTACATTATAAAACCAGTAAAATGTGCTGCACACAGTAAGTAAAGGGAGTATTTTAAAGCATACAAAAGTGCATGATTCTTCGAGTGCATGCTTGTTTAGAAGCAAGTAGAGGACATTTCACACAATTATTATGAGTGTGGATGAAATCGATTCATTTACGTTGTAAACTTTCATCATTTTCAGACATACATGTATGTTTATACGAATTTTTTTCTTGTTTTGGTGTAAGAAACATGTCCCGAAAGTTTGTAAAAGTATTTTAAAAACACCCTGTATAATAAAGCTAAAAACTAATTGTTCTTTTTCAGATGTTTAAATGTTTTGTCGTTGAACTATATATTAATGGAATTGAAAAATATCTTGCACGACTTAGGACACTCGAAGTAAAGTGGCTAGACTAGCATTCTATTCTAGCAACTGTAAACGAAGAAAACAATCGCCAAATAACAAAGCGGTTTCCATTGGTTTGGAGAATTTTGACGTCATAATGATGGACTATCGTTAGCAGTAAGTTCATAGTCCATCCGTTAGGTTCGCTGCTTATATGATCAACAGAAATTGGTATATTTTTTATTATAAGACTAGATAAAGAGGCTGGTAGCCGGGCTCGTTGGAGCCAGGCAGCAGAAGCGAGTGTAATATATGAGACAGATTTTCATCTGCCTGAATCCAATGGAAAGTATGGGCTTTTAGACACCGCTGGCAGCGATGGCCTCATCTTACCTTACATGATATCCTGTCCTGGCAAAAGCAGCCATTGAACAAAACGCGTGTGCTTTATTGTACTTGCGGATAATGTGAATAAAAGCACGGCGCTCATAAAGGTGGTAGAGTGGGGCTGGTGGCTCATCAAAGGACTTGACAACCATTGCAACAAATTGTGTCTGTCTCACCTGGCCACCTATGTGCAGTGTAGTAACAGCACTTCTCACGTGGAGGAAGATGATGTCTTAGTTAATGACCGATGAAGAAACCTCTTGTCCACAAAAGAATATTTTATTCTGCATATACGTATTTCGAACTCTTTGAGTTCATTATTCAATGCTAACTAGAATGCCAACTAGTTGGCATTGAATAATGAACTCAAAGAGTTTGAAATACGTATATGCAGAATAAAATATTCTTTTGTGGACAAGAGGTTTCTTCATCGGTCATTATGTCGTTATCCACAGTGGTTTCCCGTTTCTCACGATATCTGAGTTGGTAAGTGTACTTGTAGAAGCCATATGCAGCTTGCTGGCATGTATGGCATCCATAAGGTGTTGCTAACGCTGGGCCTGATACCATAAACACTACATATGATGCTCTGTGTAATCCTGGTTAAGCACAACATATCACTGTGCATCTCTCGCTTTGCTGCTGTTCATCTTCTTGATCGTGTTGAAGCTGATGTCTCACCAAATCTTTTACATGATGGCACTGCTGTTCCCCAATTGAATCCTCGTCATGTTTACTCGCATGTTGAACGGAATTTGTTGTTCAATGTGCCTCTGCTACAGCCTTGCTCGTGCAGGAATTCTTGTAGCCTATATGAGAGCTTCCCTAGCTCGCACATCACTGGACGCTACAATCTACTGTCATGATAACAGAACGTTTTATCATTGCCTGATGATTGATTTTATTTCTTGGAAACATTCATGTACTTGGATGCTCGGGCATGTAGACCTGCTTGAATCACTGCAGTCCACAAGATTGCCGTCGCTGTGACTTCTACTGTCACTTCTTCTAGTGGAGTGCTGTTCTTGTTGTCAGGGAAGCTCCCTCTGAAACGTTGTTACTTGGATCCATTATCAAAGAACAAATTAATGAACACTACACAAACAATCAATTCACAGAAACATAAATAAACAACACATAATGGAAACACAACTTTTGCCAATTGTTCTAATTGAAAGGAGAAACGTGTATCTCATTTCACCATCAAGAGAGACTGACGTATCTATATAACCTGTAGTACTGATTTTCCTCTCACTGTTAATGTTAAAAATTCTTGGGAATGTATAGTTTTACTAGAAGCGACCCACCCGTTTGTATAATCGGGAAATAACTTATTGTTAGATAACCCATTGTTAGATCTTTTTCTTTGTTATGACAAAGTCCACCGTCGCTGATTTTTTATAAATGATTGCCAAGGCAACAAGACATGAAAGTATTTTTGCATCAGCATAAAATTATTGTTATATCAGAATGAAAGTATTTTGTGGTAGCATGAAAATATTGTTGCATCTGCATGTCAGTATTGTTGCATGTGCAGGAAATATTGTTGCATTGGCATAAAAGTATTGTTGCATCAGGATGAAAGTATTGTTGCATCAGCATAAGTATTGTTGTGTCACGTGTAAACTGTGACTTTTAAGTTAAATTAGGAAGATAGGCCCAACTTGGTCATTAAAATAGTAATCAAAGATACTTATCAGAAAAAATATGTATGTCACAACTTAGGTGACTTAAACTTAAACTGTAATAAAAAAGATTGGTTTGTGATCGATAGTGGATTTGAATATTTTAAACATCGTTTAAAAAAAAAGTATCATTGCGTTGTATTAGATAATTAAGGCAAAATAACAATTAATCAAGACTGTTGTCACGTGTCGATGTGATCAAGAAAGGATCGATAGGCATAAATAAAGAAATAAAGAAATAAATTTATTCAATGTAGAAAATTTAACGCACTGGAAGATTAATTCAAAAATTACAGTTCTGGAAGCAAGACTGACGTAAAAGCTTCCCGCTGATGTCGGTGACGAAATGTCGTATAGCGGAGAGGGCGATGATACAGCTAGAAACAGTCGCAACGAAGACTCTCCTGACGGGGGGTATTTGAATGACGTCAATTGCACATTACAGGTGATGAAACTGCAATTAATAAACTAGAAAACAAAGCATTGAAGCCACTTTCACTTGGAAATCAAATACGACGACTAAAACGACGACTCTTCTTCGAGGTAGTCGCAGACTAAACACAAATATAATTTAAAGAGGATTACTCTTAAATTCAGGCGCGGCCAACTGAGGTAGAATAAGCACTTAAAAATAGTAACAGTAGCACACTAAAATACACTGAATCTCGCATCAGTGTCGAGACAGGATATCGTTCACAATTTCACTAACACACATCGAAGCATCGAAGATATGTAGATTTAATAACAAAATAAAGTCTACGATGAAATTTGCCCCGGGGAAGACTCCGCTCGAGCAGTTTGGTATATTCAACGGCTCACTGCACTGTCGTAGCCACGAAGCTCGTTCAGATAAAATTTCACGTGGAAATTTTTACACGCTGGGATGCGGCCACTCTAGTGCTAAGGGTAAGTAAGCAAAGTCAGAATAAATGACGACTTGAATTACGATGAATTGGCCGTAAAATTGGATAAAAGGAATTCAAATATTAAAGTCATTAATTAGTATGTTAATTATCTCCATTTGTTAATCAACTCCGTTTGAATCTCTTCTGCCTTTATTTTTTTTAGTATCGTTTTTTTATTGTTATTCTCATTCTGTATTGTCAACATTCTATCTTAATTAGTTCGAAAGTATTCTATCCTATTATTTTTCGTTATCCTTTGAACCCTCTCACTCACTGCCCTCCTTTCAAGTCCCCATAAATAAGGAGTGATGATAGCGACAGGAGGAAATAATATCATAAATATTTATGAAGCACAAATTACTACTTCGACTCAGGCTTTAAATAGCCTGACCTGCCTGGAAAAACTCATCTCCGAAATCATGGAATCCCGATCGTCTAAAAAAGAAGAACGTGTAAAAATGACGACATATACCCAGCAAATTCGGGAATGTCTTCAACAGAACCAGTCCACCAACGAACTGAAGGAAGGAAACCAGGAACCAAAAGGGACGCCTTTGCTCAGTTCCCTCGAGAATACGGATGGCTCTGTAAAGATAAGTAGACTTGATATTCAGGAGATGAACAGTAAACTGGACTACTTAATGAATAACGCAACAAAAATCGAACAATTTATTGTTCAAAATACAATGGGGGACAATAGCATTGAGGAGATAATTGAAAACATCGAAGAGTTTCCATCGCTGACTACGCCGCAAATTCTGGAACATACTGTGACACATGAATTAGACACAAAAACTCATACGATTGGCAAAATGCATTCATCTCGGACGGTTGTATCCACCCAATATCAGAATAATGCAAAACATCGGCGGACGACGAACGACATACAAGGTCCACCTTCCAGTATGCGACATCGACCAACAGAAAAGGTATTTTATGGTTTAGGGACTTCACAATTAAAAATGCGGCAAAAGATAAGTCAATATAATAATATTCGTTTATGTGTTAGGGGTCTTGAAATGAACGAATCGCTTGAGTTATTAAATACCTTTCTGGGTGAACGTAGTGCAATTGTTGTAAAACAAGGTCGATGGAAGACAAAAGCGGAGAAGACGTCTGAACTGATATATTTAGAAATTCAAAAAAATGAAACGTTTGACTGGCAAAACCCGAATAATTGGCCACAAGGCATGGAAATACGTTTATTTCATGGACGTACACCTAATGTGTTAGACTCAAAAAATTGTAGTGAAGAGCAAACGCTGCATAGTCATAACTGACTAATGAAATTTACATATGCTAACATGCGCTCGATGATGAATAAATTAGATGAGATCCATGGGATACTAGAGGAAACCTCTAGTGATGTTTTGATTTTTACAGAGACTTGCTTACATCCATTAATGCCGTCCTCATGTTTGGGCTTGGACAATTATTGTCTGCACCGATCAGACCGCGCGTCACGTGGTGGAGGTGTGGCAATTATAACT
>JAHWFO010046878.1:6051-27895 GCA_023313115.1 Rhysida immarginata | reverse complement strand
CTACCATCAACAACATCTTCAATAGACTACATCCTTGATTTTTTTTTTCATCTCCCAAATTTCGTCAAGATTGGTGACTTTTATTTTAATTTTGTTTTTATTATTTCACGATTTTCCCCATTATAAGGAGACTAAATTCATTTTAAGTTTAAATTAATTAGTTATAGCTCAAAGGTACGGTTTCACGACTATTCGATTGAATGAAAATTACTTGATTTTGTGACGTGCCACCCCCCTACCCTCGATAGTCTATAAGTACCCCGAGTATAACTTGTAAGGGGGAGGAACTGTCAGGGGTTCGAGACCTGGATTAATTCCTGAAGAAATGCTGGCACAGAGACATTATGCAGGATTCACACATTTTATTCATAAGCTTATACAGGATCGGTCGGTGCAAGGATATCTTAAGCATAATAGGAGGGGCCCCTCTAAAACTAAAACTATTATCTTAAGCTATTATGAGATACATGTACACGTCTTTGACATGAATGTAACAGCCAAGTGTCATCAAAACTTCGAGCATACACAGAAGTTTAATTCAAATACCACAATCAGGCCTTGTCACTATAGAAATCAGATTCAGTAGAAAGAAATACTACCAACTCCCGTAAAGTATTCCAAACAACACGCATGAAAGCGTAATGTCACCCCTTTTGATTAAACGCTTTGAGGGGAGGGCACCTTAACCCCTCCTTGGCGAGTGGTAGTATTTAATTTTACAGCCTTACTGCGGAATCCAATGGGACTAGGTGTTTTCACTTTTAAATCCAGTGCACCCTCCCTAATGGCACTTCGCTCTGTAATCAACCTATTTCATGGGTTACTTCTGCTCGGAATCGATGGCACAAGCTGTCTGATTCATTTTCAACCTTCTTACAACAATTAACAACTTTCTAAAGAAAAGAATAGTAAATGCAACACAAAGTCTCCAATAACTCACAACACCGTCTGGGCATGCTAATCAACCAAACCATCAGTACATAGACTTCAAGGAGAATGTTTGGAAGCATTATAACACTTATTCTTCCTGTTTATATGCCAAAGTCGCATTTTAGTTGCACTACATATGGCAAGACTTTACTGCTTCGTCTACGCGAATGTTTTTCCGCACTTGGGGGGACTTCAGAGCGGACGCATTCCAAAGCGCAAATCGACAAATCAGTTTAAAAGTTACTCACCCGATTGTCATCTTAAATGCACCAATCACCTTCGTTCACTTGGTAGTATTCATTCCAATATCACGGTCAAAGTTGTCATCGCTGGGCTCGGGCCTCTCTCCTTCAAATCGAACACGCAATGGCTGCCATCATCCCGCTGACACCGCCACTTTCCTGCATAGCTTGATAAAGTTCTATTAAGCCCTGAATCTCATTTTAAAAACCTTAATATACTCATATTAAATATATACATATAACCTGGGTGCTAATTGCACCAAATATTCCGACAAGAACTCCTCTAAAACACGTAGGACATGCAATATGAGGAGCAAAGCAAAAAAATGACCGCTCAACATGGCGGTTTTTAGAGGAAAAAAAAATAATATAATACCCATTCTATTTACCAACAATAGAGCTTATTCATGAGCCTTACAATATGGCGGCAGCAGCTTCAGCTCCGACTTTGATTGGCGGCAGCAGCTTCAGCTCCGTCGTTGATTGGCAGCTGAAGCTGCTGCCACCATGTTGTATACCAGTTTCACGCTGTGATTGGTTGCTGCGGAACGACGTAACTCTGATGAATAAGCTCTATACTCAATATAAAAGATAAACGATTGTTTGCTGGAGGCTAAAAAAAAACTCTTAAAAACTAACAATGTCAGTCGCCAACAAACATCGCAACAAACGAAAACAAAGAGACACACGCGACCGACTCTGCATTGTTAGCAAAACGCTCGCCGCGCACCCATTAAACTAAACACGATCAACGAAACACATTCACCCACCATTCTATACCCAACAAACTGACTAACACAACCCACCACAAACAGAACACATCCTAACCACACAAACAGAAAAACAAACGGCAAACAAACCTTCACAACGATCAAAACAAAAAAACAAAGCTCATATCACTCGCGCACATCCCTCCCATAACCAGTCGTTCGCTATTTTCCCTTCCCGTCGGACATATGCAACCCTAACTGACATCAACATGTCACAATTTAAAAAATAAAATTGGTGAATTTCGTGGATAGAGAAAGGAAGAGTACGGAAACAAATCGTAAGTTTAATCAACATTTCCAATTTGGTGAATAAAAGCAAATAAAAACAAGGTCGACTTCGTGAACAAATAATGAAATAAATCATTAGATGGTCATAAATAATGAAATGTCAAGTCCGGTATAATTAAAGCAGTTGGGCAGATGCAAAGAAGGCGTTGACCCCTCTGGCTATAGAACGTGCAGACGTGATCGGTAGGGGCAGTCGGGCCACAATCGTTACTTGCGGCCAGCATTGGGATAGCAATCAGTCAAACCTGGGCACCGTAGATCTTCCCCTTGGGTGACTGCGTTAGGGGAAGATAAGCAATCAATTAGAAAAATATCAAAAGTTTGGTGAAGTGGAAATTACTTCTTGCCTTAGCAACTGGCTTATTCTAGAATAGCCTAATTTCTAGCTTTAAAGAAGAGATGAAATAAATTACTTAATGATGCTCAAAATAAATAACTTAAGTTTTTATCTGATGCACAAAAACTGGATGCCACTGTACCCCTATGGGCGTTGAAGGCAGCCAAATATGGCTCGCGTTGAGAGCTCTTTCCGCGGAGCGCGCTTGCAGTGCCTATGGCGTCAACCTCCGGGTCGGCTGGGACATTGGCCGAGTTGTGTGACTGGGCGACTTCGTGTTCGCTATCGCTCTCGGAGCACGATAGGCTAGTCTCCATGTCGGAACGTCGTGGTCCCTTCAGGGCAACGGGATCACCCTCGCTAGAGTGCTGTCTGAAGTCGGCACGCTGTCGGGGCGCGAGACATCCTTTCCAATCTCTTCTCGTGTCGGCCGTTGGGCTGTATTCCCCGTGGAATGTCCCTCTGAAGATTCATGTCCACTATAATGTCACCAGTCTTCTGCAGAGGAGAATCCGGATGAGTTGGGTAGGCTACTTTCTTCACCTGCCCATAGTGGGACATGTAACGCTTCAGGTAATCTTCTTCCATCAGCGGCGAGACGCCCCGGATAAAAATGGGTAGATATCCGGGCTCAGCATAAACCAGGCGGATGGTGGTTTGTCCAATCTTGACGAAATCTGCAGACACGAAGCGGTCTGCTATGTTTCGCTGTTGACAGAGCATCCTCCATTCATTAGAAGAAAGTCTCTGCATGACAGAAACTGCAGGATCACCAGATGGCAACACGGGCGAGATGCCCGTCTTCAAATAAAGTTCTTTCATAAACATGCCGACGGCTATTGGTCCGTCGGCAACCATTAACACCATGTTCTCCATGGCTTAGAGTAGAAAAGTTCGGGGGGGGATTAAACCTCCCCCGGGGTTGCCGGGGGGAGGGTCACTCAAAGTCACAAAAGAGTTTTTCACGCAAGCGTTGGTTGGCTGGTTGCTGCGTGAAGAAATTCTAAGTCCAAAAATAACACTCACTCACAAAATCGAACGCACTATTAACTACTGCTAGGAGTCCTCCTTCGTTCGCCGACTATCGATTTCCAATGCTCTCACCTGTGGCTTTTTATTCACCTGTCTAATTTACTTGTCTTCTTTTTTCTACAATCGTTTTCTTGATTGTCGCTTTCTGCTTCCTTCACTTCCTTCGCCCGATCTATTTTCTTTAGCCGGTATTAAGTAGTGCTTTCCTGTCTTTTTCTTTCGCTTACTTCCTTCTTCCCCTCCATTGCTCTTCCAAGTTGGATCGCCGATTTTTTTCTTCTCTCTCTCCATCGGCGCTCGGCGATCTGATATACGGCTAATTATTCTAGTTGCAAAGGAATTAAATTTACTCCACTCATTCGAAATATAAAACTGTGCTTTATTCTTCTAAATTCCTACAGTATACATACTCCTTCATTATCGATTGTCTTTAATTTATTACTTAGGGTCAAACTCAATATTTCTCGCTGACAACATTAATTTTGGCGCACGATTCCATTAGCAACTGCACAATCGTGTTTTTATGTTTAGTCTCTATCATACAAGATATTACCTTGATTTCAGATCGTTCAAGTCTGTCCTTTGCACTCCATAGAGGTCTTAGCTGACCTCTCCGCCACAGTTTTATTCGAAAAAAAACCCAATTATTAGGAGTTTTCTTAACAAGTGAACATTTAAGCACAATATTCATTAACATATTCAAAATCGTCTCTGTGTTCAATAAATTGTTCGCATGAAATGATGCTTCCATAATAAAATTTATTACTATCTAAAGACATCTCCCAAACTGTAATAATTACGTCAGCTCATCTACGTTCCAATTAAGTACTTTATATCAAAGTTTTATGATATCTTTTGTGTTATTTGTTAACGTTTCTTTTAAAGTCTATCCTTATTTTTATGTGTTCAATTAGCTACCAAGTTCAGATACGTTTTCGAATTCTTTGATCGCAAGGTTATAAATCAATCGTCTGTCCAATAAAATAGGTCTTAAAAGAGGTATGTCGACGGGGGACGATAGGTAAGTCAGAAAGGGTGAGGGAATATATATACTTAAGGATCGTATTAATATGGTTAGTATTAGGCAGGACCGCCGACCAAATACCTAAAATTCCTTAGCCTTATTTCATGGATTCGCTGATCGAACTACGGTAGAATTTGTACGGTGCATATCATCGGGACTTCTGCCAACATCTTCTTGAACCTGCATCGCTCGTTGCATTACTTTGTGATTCCTGCCCTTCCAATTCCATGGCTGTAAGGTTGGGCGGGGGGATATCTTCCGTTCTGTTCGAGACAAAAAATGAACAACGGTAGTTTTGGTTCAATTTTACATATCATGGCCCAAAATAATTTTTACCTTACCGGATTACAAATGAAGAACGAGCTTTAATGAAATCGGTGTAAGGGTGTTGTCTAAAAGACGATCTTTCAGTTGATCGTTTCCCTGTTTGATAACGTGCCAAAGGACTACAATTCATGGACTTATGGTTGCCCCAAAAGCTTCGTTTTTTTATTATTTATTTTACTTTTGTGTTTAAAATATTTAACTCTTATGAGTTACGAGTTATTCTGCGTTTACTTGAGGTCATAATATCCCGGCAAATTCTTTTGTCTTTGTCCCCATACGTTCAGGACGATCATATATGTAAGACGCCACAGGCTATCTTTCTCCATACCCAAATATTTCATCCGCAGAACACATGCATCTAGGGTGTTATCTGTGCACTGCAAGACGCCACAAGCTGTACTACCGCTCTGCTGAGTAATTTCTTCTTTTCTTCTGTACCAATGCATGCGCGAGATACTGTGAGTACTTAAATTCATATTTTGATTGTGTATAACTTTTAACGTCTAATTTTGTTACCCATAGAACACGTTTGGTTTTCTAGTTTCTTTTTTTTAGGGTCATTAATAAATCTTTTATTGTTTACTATGCAAAGTGTTTGTCGACTCATCACTAGCCATAAATCCACAAATACAACTGCCTTACTACTGATTGCAGAGTGTGGTTTTTGTAGAATTGGAACTTTATTTGTCCAACTATGCCTGAGTTTTTCTTTGGTGACCATCATTCAATCCTTAAGCTCACCAGTGCTAACTTTCACCAATTGAAGTATCGTATCTTAGCGTTTCTGGAATCAAAGGGATTAGACAAATATATACACAATAAAACTTCCGTACCCACTTCGGATCCAGAGAGCTCCACTGACTGGGCACACCTAAGACATTTTTTAATGTGGTAGATGATGATATTTTATTATGCACGGTAGATGATGATATTTTAGTCATGTTACAGAATGTTATTTTCCATCTGAGAAGCCATCTGTTGGATTTATGCCCGAGCCGATTCTTTTACTGAGGTGGAATTTATGCGACGCCTTTGATCTCTTCGCTTCCTTGACATACATGACCCCAATGCATATGTAGCACGTGCATTGCAAATCCTTGTGGAGGCGGGTGCCGTCTCATTACATATAGAAGACAACGCTCTAATTGATCATATAGTAGCTGATTTGCCTTCGACCTATACGCCTTTAAGGCTCTCAATGCAGACTGACTCAAACATGACCCTCAAAGATTTTTCTATCGAAAAATGGAAGGAAAAATTCTGCGACCTGGGATCGAACCAGGAACCTCGGCTGTCATGGCCGACGCCTCTACCAGTTGGGCTATCGCAGACACCTGGCCAGCCATGCTGACTCAAGGTGTCTTAAAGACAACCAAGTTGTCATGGTTGAAAACCAAATGAGAGGCAGGCACCTGGCTCACAGATCGAGAATCTCTCCTATCCAACCATCAGAAAGTTTGTGGAACTCACAGATAAATGAAATAATAAATGATATTATAACTTGGGCGATAGCCTAACTGGTAGAGGCTTCGGCCATGACAGCCGAGGTTCCTGGTTCGATCCCAGGTCGCAGAATTTTTCCTTCCACTTTTCGATAGAAAAAATCTTTTACCTGATGCTTGGTAGGCTTATCTCCAGTTATAATATCATTTATTATTTCATGACCCTCAAAGTTTTTCATAGTCAGTTGAGCGTTGTGTTCAATGATATTTCACGTGGACTCTCATCTGGTGTTGCCTCTTGAGTCACGAGAATGCCTGCTTGGGTACCACCTTCTCCCTCTGGTACCCAACAGCGTTCAGGGGTAACTTCTTACAGTTGTGGTGGCCGAGAGCATGTCAGGTCTGTTTGCACTTCTAAGCGGTTTTTACCAGCATCCGGCCCCTACAACGTTCGTGTTCTCTACCTTAACCTAGCATACATGCCCCATATCAAAAACGTGTATCTCGTAAGCGCAAGATATTCACTCTGCAAACCCCCCAAAAAACATTACAGCGACTGGTATAGGAATCGCGAGTGTTCCATTAACCACAGGGCCTGTTTTAACTTTAAAAGACGCGCTTTATGCCCCCCCATGCGCGATTTAACCTATTTACTATGCGTTAGTTGGCTAAACAGGGATATACTTTGTGTTTTGGTCCTAAAGGTTATTCATTAATTTCCGAACAAGGCGTATCCATGGCTGCACAGGAGGAGGTCGCAGTTCTCCCATACCTGCCTGTTTTATATGAAATTGCTATATCCGAGTGCGTGAAATCGTTCTGATGGTTATGGGACCTGATTACTCAAATCGAACAGGGGGATTATATCACGTTTCCAACGACAATATATACGGATTCAAAATCTGCCAGCGCATGTCTGAATGCATTGGGATCCAAAAGTAGAACCAGGCACATTCTAAGATTGCATAATTGTATCTCGCGCGAAATCCATCTCCAAAATGTGGTGCTCACCTACTACCCATCCCCTGACTTGCCGGCAGATGTATTCACGAAACCTTTACCTGCCCCAGAATTAAATATTTTTTTACTATATATTAAATAAAAAATAAATAAAAACTCCATTTAATTAAAAGAAAATAAATAAAATAAATAATTGAAACAATGAATAAAAATCACCTAATGGATAAATGCAAAGGCTGAAAGACGAAACACAAATGAAACCAAGGTCTTGTGGAGTTTTTGTAGATAAAACACAGATGAAACGAAGGTCTTGTGGAGAAATGTTACAAGAACACAGGGAGGCACACAGTTACAGGTGAAGAAGGTCTATGATGAAAGTTCGATGATCCGTAGACACGTAGATGATAGTGTACTAAAATAAAAATAGATATCTCAAAAAATTGGATTGGATGATAGCAAGAAACGGACAACACACCATAAACAACACCGACCAAGATATTAAGAATATCCAATTAAACTACGGAAATAATCAACAGAATGAAAAACTAAAGATAGAAAATCTACCTAATATCATAGACCAACAAATGAAAATATCCCAAAAAATGGATGGATATTTTAGAAATGGGACCAAAATTTGCATTTAACACGCCAATCAATCTGACAAATATGATAACCAACATAGAATACATATTACAAAAAGAAGAAGCAAACAACAAAGAACAAATAATTAATCGAAACATAACTACAATAATCAAACACAATAAAGAAAGTTTATATTGGCACAATGAAATCAAGAAATTTAAGACATACTTAGAAGAAAAAGATCTAATCATAACAAAAGCTGATAAAGGCAAAATTATGGTGATACAAAAGTATAATAACTACATTACAAGCTTTGAGAACTTCATAAATGAGAACAGAAGCTTTAAATTACATAACAAGGACCAAACAAAAAAATTCCAAAAAAATGTCATTATTAAGATAAATGAACTAAAGAAAGAAAATTTAATTAATGAAGAACAACAAAAATAATTAATTCCAACAGAAACATAAACTAATTCAATATATGGAGTGATAAGAATATATAAAGATGGAAACTCTATTAGAATCATAACTTCAACAAAACAGTCTCCTACTTACAAATTGGCAAAATTCTTAGATGAATACTTAAAAAAAAATTTTCAAATTTAATTACACAATAAAAAAATCAATATTGGCTAAACAAATATTAGAAAAAACGAAACTTGATAATAATGACAAAATTTTCATAATTGACATAAAAGCTATGTTTGACAACATTCCAATAACACCAACACTAGACATCATAAAAAATGAATTAAAAACAAAATTATCTTATAACAAAATATTAAAAATTATCCAGGCCATAAATTTATGTTTTATAAATAACCAATTCAAATTTAATGACAAAATATATTCTCAAACAGATGGATTACCAATGGGCATCCCATTAGCACCCATACTTAAATCACATAGAACACATTACTTAACACTTCACAACATAAACAATACATAAAAATTTGGATGAGATATGTTGATGATATCTTAATTATCACAAATAGGCCAATAGAAATATTAACACAATTATTAGAAGAAAGATATCCACTGAAATTCACCCATAATTGCATGACAAACAACCAAATCACATTTTTAGATTTAAATATTATAAGAGATATAAATACACTAAATTTTGAGATATATGAAAAACCAACAAAAGGCAATAACATACCACATTATTTAACACAACAGCTTACACACATAAAAAATTAACACAATTAAACAATATATACAAAAAATAAAAAATCTCACATCTCCAAAATATATCCCACTATAATTAATAAATCTGAAAATAAACCTACCAAAAAACAAATATCCTCTAGAACTAATTGATAAAATTTATATAGAAGCATTCACCAACACAACAAAAAATAACACAACTCTATACGAAAAATACAGCAGATATTCAATACAATACAATAATAAAACCTTTCACAAACAAAAAAAAAATACTGGAACAGATAACAAACATTAAAATCATACCAAAAATAGCAAATAATATAACTAAAACATTAATAACAACCACCAATATAAAAACAACATAAGATCAAAACAATAACACAATTTCTAATTTCAAAAACATTTGCAAAATTAATAGAGAAAAATGGAACATCACTAACATATTATATCAAATTCCGTGCGCCAATTGTCAACACATTTACACTGATCAACCAAAAGACAATTAATAACACGAATGGAAGAACATGAAAGAGCACTTATAAACAAAGATAAAAATAATCATTTAGTGAACCACTGCATTAGCCAAAATCATAATCCAGACTGGAACAAAGTCAAAATCATTAGTAAAGAAATAAATTACAAAAAAGACTAATAAAAGAAACCATCAACATTATTTCGAATGAAAAAAATTTAACGAAACCATCTACAGAAATTATTAACAAATGGAAATTACTACTAAAACTATAATAGCACTTCCCTTGTACTCAACAATCCAATATCATAATCCTCTTCACAACAATCAAACTAATCATAATATCACACATTGTATTAGATTACATTGTTTTTTTATTATTTTATCTTTTATTATATTATTTTTAACTGAAATTCATTCAAAAAGTTTATATACTGAAGATGGGATAAAAATCCCGAAAACGTTTTATAGTACATTTCAAGTTTGTCATCTACGTGTCTATGGATCATCGAACTTTCATGATAGACCTTCTTCACCTGTAGTTGTGTGCCACCTTCACCTGTAATTGTGTTCTTGTAACATTTCTCCACAAGACCTTCGTTTCATCTGTGTTTCATCTGTGCTTCATCTACACAAACTTCGTTTCAATTGTGTTTCGTCCTTCAACCTTTGCATTTATCCATTGGGTGACTTTTATTCATTGTTTTTATTATTTATTTTATTTATTTTCTTTTAATTAAATGGAGTTTTTATTTTTTTTATAATTAATATATTTTATCACAACTCCTACTCTTATATAATAATTTTTTGACTAGTTTGTAGTAATCTACAAATTATTCTGATATGGTTGCTTACTTAAGTTGTACAAAATTGAATGCACGATTTGTTCATTCACTGTAACTTAATTCTTGTTGCTTATATATTGTATGGGTTTATATCAAACATATAACACCAGTATACGTAGAGATCCTACCAGACTAAATGCTTAAGACATTTTTTTTAAGCTGCACCCAAGCTAATTACAGGGGCGTTTGTTCGGGAAATCGCAATTTATGGCTAATGTAGAGGCTATTGCTTTTCATTAATTCTCGTGGTGGATGGTTAATTTTTTTATTATTCCACATGCTATTTTTATTGAGAATTTGCTTTTTGATTTAAGTAATTCATTGTTGTGGCACGTGGACCATTGTTGTCATAAATATTCTTTTTCAAACTTGTGTTATGCTAGTTCTGGTTGGATGTGGCGATTTTCCCTCACAACTAATTAACTCGGTCGCGAGATGTTATACTGTCTAATTGTTGATAAAATTATTTCGCAATTAGTGTTCTTTTTTTCTAAAACAAGCTCCATCTTTTTTTCTGCATTGCTTCAGCTACCTTCACTTCTATGCAGCCATGGTAGCCACTCACTTTCCTAGTATTTTTTTCTTCTTCCTCCAGCCTTAAGATTGTACCTCCGCTATTGCAATTACGAGTTTGCCGACGTGGTTCCCACGTTTCAAGTGTGTCAATGCTTGTTTCGACACATCGCTCGTTTTTACGCAGTCTCCCCATGTTCAGGCCTGGCCACAAAGCCTATTCGTTCGGACGGTAAAATCTCTGCTATCTTTCTCCTTAACCGAATATTTCATCCGCAGAACCAAGCATCTACGCTATTGAATTAACCTGTGTATCGCGAGATGCCATGCGTTGTATTACTGGTCGGCTAAATAATTTATTCATTCTTTAGTACTTATACATGTGAGCACTTAAATTCACATTTTGTTTGCGTATAATTTTTAACTTCTACCTTTGTTAACCATGGGACACGTTTTGTGTTCTAGTTTCTTTTTTTTTACTGTAATTAATAAATCTTTTATTGTTTAATATGCAAAATGTTTGTTATATCATTATTAGCCATTAATCCACTATAACACCTGCCTCATTATTATTACATTAGCATGAATGTATTGTTGCATGTGCATGTAAGTGTTTATTCATCTGTATGAATGTATTGTTGCATTGGCTTTAAAATATTGTTCCTTCAGCATGAAAGTATTTATGTATAATCATGAAAGTATTGTTGCATGGGCATGATTGTATTATTCCATCAGCATGATATACAGGATGTAAATTATCTCCTTCAAAAAAACTACACTACGATGTAGACGAATTTCAGGTGATTAAAGTGATATAAGACACTTGGTGTCGCAACGCCATAAATTGAAACTCAAACTAAGCTGAATGGCGTGGCGATGCATAGCGAGAGCCAAATTTGCTCGGCTACATTATTTTTCACTTTGTTTTTGTTTTGTTGTTTGTAAACAAAAAACATGACTTTACAGTTTTTATTTTATTTACAGTTTGAGAAAATTTACTTTCCTTGGGTTATGTTTACCTATGACGCATCACTCAAAATTACGTTGCACTGAGGTTTCCTGTAAAAAAATAAAAAAATAAAACACAGTCATAACTAAATGACGATACACCAAAAGCTAATTGAACTACCAGTATTTGTTCATTTCCTCAATACTTTATGATGAAAAAATGATAAATGCTATCAGTATTAAACAAGGTTGGTTCTGCTCGTGCTACTGATTCCGGTGAGAGAGCAGATTACGCCATGTCAGAGCGAAAGGCAGACCTCTTCGGGATGAGGTAGTGGGGAGCAGGGAAACCAGCCAGGCCACATCGCGCGATTACAGTCGACCAAATTTGGCTCGTGCTATGCAACACCATGCAATTCAGCTTAGTTTGACGTTCAATTTATGACCCCATGTGTCTTATATCACTTTAAGCCTGAATTTCTTCTAAATCGCAATGTAGTTTTTTTGAAGGAGATAATTTACACCCTGTATTATTAAATCAGCATGAATGTATTTTACATCAATATGAAAGTATTGCTCCAAGGGCATGAAACAAGGGCCGTTTTTTGCATAGGCATGGAATTATTTTTGCATCTGCAGGAGAGTATTGTTGCATCAACAGAAAATATTTTTCCATAGCATGAAAATATTGTTGCATCAGCTGAGAGTATTGTTGCATTGGCATGAAAGTATTGTTTGTTTGGCATGAAAGTAATGCTGCATCAAAATGAAAGTATTTTTTATATCTCCATGAAAGAATTGTTGCATTGCATTGAAAGTATTGTTGCATTGGCATGAAACTATTGTTCCAAAGCCATGAAAGTATTGTTGCATCAACTTGAAATTATTTTTCATTGCCATGAAACTATTGTTGCATCTGCATGAAAGTACTATTGCATTTTCACTAAAGTATTATTGCACTTTCATTAAAGTATCGTTGCATCAGCATGAAAATATTATTATATGAGCATGAAAATATTGTTGCATCTGCATGAAAGTATTATTACATCAGCTGAGAGATTATTATATCTGCTTGAATGTGTTGTTGAATTACTAAGAAAGTACTTTGCATCAGCATGAACGTATTGTTCCAAGGTCATGAAAGTATTGTTGCATCACATGAAATTATTTTTTGCATTAACAGGAAAGTATTTTTGTATAAGCCTGAAAGTATTTCTACCTCAGCATGAAAGTATTGTTCCAAGAGCATGGAAGTATTTTTAAATTAACATGAATATATTATTTCACCTGCATGAAATATTGTTTGTTCACTATGGAAGTATTGTCGCATCAGTATAAAGGTATTGTTGCATAAGCATGGATTCTATAGGAGAGGGCTCGAAAAGCTGCCAAATCATTGACAACAATGTTTGGATTGCAGTAGGAGTTATATCGAATTGCATGTGTGAAGTTGTCCTTTGTAAAGATACCTCGGCAATCGAACATTTGATATGCAACAACCTGACGTTACATCTGCATGAAAATGTTGTTTGCTCGGCATGAAAGTATTGTTGCATCAGCATGAAAGTATAAGGGTCGTAAATGAAACTGAAAATTTGTGTGGGAAAAAATAAGATGACGTGTATGATCGTAAATTTTTGTTTTCAGCAATTGCAAAACCCCACATGCAAATTGAACAGCGCTTTCTAGGTTGCAAGTGTTGCACCACGGGAGAAAGAACAATAGCTCTGCGGGTGATCACTTAGTCAAACAACAAAACCCCCGGAAAAAACAGAAGCAATCGCAAACAGCACACGGAAGATGATGTTGACTGTGTTTTTTGATCGCAAAGGCCTGATTTTACTGGACATTCTTGAAAAAGGAACCATAGTTAAAGCAGCGCAATATGGAGAAAAATTGAAGGCACTGCGCGCAGCCATCAAATGCATGCGTCCTGGACTTCTTACAAAAGGAGTGCATCTTCTCCACAACATTGCGCGTCCTCACACCTCGAAAGCAATGGTAGACATCAAAAATTTCAACTGGGAAGCAATGCAGCATCCACCTTACAGCCCTGACTTTTCCCCATAAGATTTTCTTGTGTTTGGGGATCTCAAGAAACATCTGATAGGCCGCAGGTTTCAGTCGGAGATCAGGTTTCAGTCAGACAGTGAAGTGAAGGAAGAGGTTTTGGGATGATTTTGGAATGAACCGGAAGACTTCTTCCATAAAGGAATTACACGCCTTGTTACACTGTGGGATATATGCCTTAAAGCATTTGGAGATTATTATTAAATTCCTTTTATACACTTTCGATAAAATAAATAATCCTCGTTTTCATTTGAAAGTATTGTTACAATGGCATGAAAGTATCGTTGTATAAGCGTGAAAATAGTTTTACATCAGCATGAAAATATTGTTGCATCTCCAAGAAAATATTGTTGCATCTGCATGAAAGCATTTTTGCATCATCATGAAAATAATGCTGCATTGGCCTGAAAGTATTGTTGCATCACCTTGAAATTATAGTTGCATCGTCATTAATATATTGATTCTCCATGGAAGTATTGTTCCATCCTGTAAATATTGTTGCATCTCTATGAAAGTATTGTTCTATCAGCATGTCAGTATTGTTCCAAGGGCATGAAAATATTGTTGCATTACCTTGAAATATTTTTAGCATCAGCAATGAGTATTGTTGCATCAGGGTGAAATTATTTTTCCATCAGCATGAAAATAATGTTGCATCTGGATGCAGTTATTGTTGTATAAGCTTGAAAGCATTATTTCATCAGCATGAAATTATTGGTGGATAACAATGAAGGCATTGTTGTATCAGCTGAAAGATTATTACATCAGCACTGAAGTATTGTTGAATCAGAATGACAGTATTGTTGCATCATCTGGAACATAAATATTGCATTGGCTTGAAAGTGTTGCTGCATCACCATGAAAGATTGTTGCATCTGCATGAAAGTAAAGTTGCATAAGCATGAAACTATATTTATATGCCATGAAATTAGTGATGCATCGGCATGAAACAACTGTTTTACCAGCATGAAAGTATTGTTGCATTAGTTGAAAGTATTGTTGCATTAGCTTAAAGTATTGTTCTATCGGCATGAAAGTATTTTTCCCACGGCAGGAAAGTATTACTGGAACAACAGGAAATTATTTTTTGCATTTTTGTATAGGCATGAAAGTATTTTAACATCAGCATGAAATTAATTTTTGCATCGGCATGAAAGTATTTCTCCGTTGGCATGAAAAGTATTATTCCAAGGGAATGAAATTATTTTGAAATCAGCACGAATATAATTATTAAACCTGCATGAAAATATTGATTGCTTGGCTTGAACATATGTTTGCATTAGCATGAAAGTATATTTAAATCATCATGAATATATTATTACACCTGCATGAAAAGTTTGTTTACTTGGCATGAAAGTATTGTGGCATCAGCTGAAAGTATTATTTATATCGGCATGAAAGCATTGTTGCGTTGGCATAAAAGTATTTTTACAAGGCCATGAAAATATAGTTATAATAGCATGAACGTTTTTTTACATCAGCATGAAAAGATTGTTACATCTGCATGAAAACTATTGTTGCATCTGCATGAAAGTATTATTGCATTTTCATTATAGTATTATTGCATTATCATTATTGTTGCATCAGCTTGAAAGTATTTTCGCATCAGCTGGAAAATAACATTCCTTCTAGATAAAAGTATTATTGTATATGATTGAAATTATTGTTTCATCAGCATGATATTATTGCTGCGTCACCATGAAAGCATTTTTGCATCAGCAAGAAAGATTATTACATTATCATTAAAGTATTTTTGCATTGGCATGAAAGTAGTGTTGCACTGGCATAAAAATATTGTTGAGTAAGCAGTAAAGTATTCTTTTATTGGCATGAAAATATTGTTGCATCACCGTGTTAGTATTGTTGCAAAAGCATGAAAGATTGTTGCATCAGCAAGAAAGTATTGTTGCATTAGCATAAAGTAGTGTTACATCAGCAGGAATATATTATTACATCAGCATGAATATCTTCTTGCATGGGCGTAAAAGAATATTTACCAGCATGAAAGTATTGTTGCATTGGCATTAAAGTACTGTGCAGATAATTAGCTCATCTGAACTAATTCATATAAGAGACTGTTCGGATTAGCAAATTGTTCAGATTAGTGAGTAGGTTTATTCTAACATATTTTTCTGCTTACTGGTAGTGAATTTACAACTTTACACAAACTTTGTACAAAAAATGTTTCTAAAGCTTACCAAAATGTATGTATTGAAACAACGTTCATGTGGCAAATTCATTAAAAAGTCCTGTGAATATGCACTAAATTGACTGTTATACAGGGTGTAACTAAAGATGTGTTACAAACTTTGGGGAATGATAGAACTGGTCAAAATAAGCATTTTTTGTTCTATGAACATTGGTCCACAACTGCATCGTTTAAGAGTTATAGCCACTGTTCAAAATGACGTCTTCAGCATCAATGCAAGCTTATTATGAATTATGGTATGGTCATGTAAATTTTTAAAGTAACATGACCACACCATCACATTACCATGCAAGCAGATCCTGCACACTAAAAAATCTAACGTGTGTGATCGCATCCGGATATGGACTACACCTTTAACGAGTGCACTGACATGTTGTTAGTGTACGGTGCTGCAGACGGTAATGGAAGGGCTGCTTGTCGTCTGTACAGACGGCAGTTTCCACAACGTCGTCAGCCAGCTCACACAATGTTTGCTCGGCTTGTGCGACGTCTACGAGCAACAGGAAGTGTAGCTGTGATTCGTGGAGAGCATGGTCGCGCTCGCACCCGTCGTACCGCTCAATTCGAAGAAGCTGTGCTTCGTAGAGTTCACGAAAGACCAACATGTAGCACCCGTGCGCTTGCACACATCATGAACACAGATCACATGTCTGTTTGGCGAGTTCTGAATGACCAACTGTTTCATCCGTTTCGTATGCAACGAGTGCAAGCATTTGGAGCTGCTGACTTTGCACCACGTATGGCATTCTGCAGATGGTTTCTTGAACGATGTAGAGAGGAACCAGCATTCCCACAGCAGGTGCTGTTCACTGATGAAGCAACCTTCACCAGGGAAGGCATTTTCAACCACCAGAATATCCATGTTTGGGACCGTATCAACCCACATGCCATTTCGACAAGGCGCTTCCAGCAACGATTTTCTGTCAACGTGTGGGCTGGTATTGTTGGCAATCGCCTCATTGGGCCGTACATTCTCCCAGCTCGTATGAATGCACAAACCTACCTCGTCTTTCTTCAGAAGGTGCTGCCTGAACTGTTGGATGACATACCTCTTAACACCCGTCAAGTAATGTGGTTCCAACATGATGGCGCACCTCCACATTTCTCACAGCATGTCCGGGCCTTCCTCACTGATACGTTTGGCGATCGTTGTATTGGACGGGGTGGTCCAGTTACCTGGTCGCCACGATCACCAGACCTAGCACCATTGGATTTCTTTGTGTGGGGCCACCTAAAGTCCCTGATGTACGAAACAATGGTTAATTCAGTGGAGGAACTCATCGCACGATTGGCTGTAGCAGCAGACAACATCAGGGACTCCCAGCAGATGCTGCAACGGGTGTCTTGCAACGTACAGCGACGAATGCAAGCCTGCACTGACGCTGAAGGGCGTCATTTTGAACAGTTGCTATAACTCTTAAACAATGCAGTTGTGGACCAATGTTCATAGAACAAAAAATGCTTATTTTGACCAGTTCTATCATTCCCCAAAGTTTGTAACACACCTTTAGTTACACCCTGTATATTGCCAAAGGCCTGTTCAGATTTAAGGTGTTTGGTCTTCAGGGGGTACAGATTGGCTTACCTGTACTCTATTATTGCATCGGCATAAAAGTATTTTTGCATCGGCATGAATGTATTTTTCCATCAGCATGAAAGTATTTTTAAATCAGCATGAATGTATTAATGCATCACCTTGAAATGTTTTTGCGTCAGCATGAAGTATTGATGCATCAGGATGAAAGTATTTTTGCATCAGCTTGAAAGTAATGTTGCATCTGCATGAAAGTATTGTTGCATTGCATGAATGTATTATTGCACTGGCATGAAAGTGTTGTTGAATAAGCATGAAAGTATTGTTTCATTGGCATGAAGAAATTGTTGCATCTCCATGAAAGTATTATTCTATCAGCATGTAAATATTTTTCCAAGGGCATGAAAATATTGTTGCATCACCTAGAAATATTTTTTGCATTAGCAGTAAGTTTTGTTGTATCAGGGTTAAAGTATTTTTGTATCAGCATGAAAATAATGTTGCAACTGGATGAAAGTATTATTCTATAAGTTGAAAGTATTGTTTCATCAGCAAGTTAGTATCGCTGCTTCGCTATCAAAGTATTGTTGCATCAGCTGGAAAAATTATTACATCATCAGTAAAATATTGTTGCATCTGCATGAATGTATAGTTGAATAAGCATGGAAGTATTCTTTTATTGGCATGAAAATATTATTGTATCAGCATGAAGTATTGTTGCATTAGTTTGAAGTATTGTTGCATCAGAATGAATCTATTTTAAATCAGCATGAATATATTATAACATCAGCATGAATATAGTGTTGCATTGGCATTAAAATACAGTGCAGACCTGCTAACCTCAACTAATTCATTCAAGAGGTTGTTAGGATTAGCAAATGGTTCAGATTAGCAAGTAAGCATTTTACAAACCTATTTTTTGTTTACTGGTAGTGAGTTTACAACTTTTCACAAACTATGTATAAAAAAGGTTTCTAAAGCGTACCAGAACGTAATTCTTGAAACAAAAAGCCGTTCATTAAGCAAATCATTAGAGAAGTGTAAGTAATGCGCACTAAATTGACTGTTACATATTGCCAAATGCTTGTTCAGGTTACAAGGTGTTTGGATTATGGGGGGATCAGATTGGCTTGCCTGCACTGTATTATTGCATAGACATGAAAGTATTTTTCCATTGGCATGAATTTATGTTTCCATCTGCTTGAAAGTATTCTTTCATAAACGTGAAAGTATTTTTAGATCAGCATGAATATATTAATACATCAGCATGAAAATATTGTTGCATTTGCATGAAAGTACTATTGCATCAGGTTGAAAGTATTTTACATCAGGAAGAAGGTAATGCTGCATTGGCAAGAAAGTATTGTTGCGTATTGTTATATACGGATTAAAATATTATTTCATCAGCATGAAATTATTGATTATAACCATGAAAGCATTGATGCAATATCATGAAAGATTATTACATCAGCATTAAATTATTGTTGCATCAGCTTGACAGTATTTGTATGTGCCATGAAAGTATTGTTGCATCGGCAGAAAATATTATCGCATCAGCATGACTGTATATTTTCATCAACATGATAAGCCTATGTAAAATTTATCACAGAAGGCGCAGTTCAGGCGATAAACTCCGGATCGGGCGAAATCGTCAGATGTAGGTAGGGTAGATGGGCGCAAGGTACGAAGAAAAGGGGTAGGAGAACAAAAAGAAACTTGGAGGCCAAGGGAAGAAAGGAAATTGGAGAGGCGGGAGAAATGGGGGCCGAGGTATAATAGAGAAATCCACTTCTTACGTTGGCTTATATCAGGAGGAGGGGGACTCGGGTTAAGGAAGGCACGTCTACGTCTTTGGAGGATACGGGAGAAAGTAGAGGACGAGAAGCCGTTCATACGGGCGAGGGTGTGGAAGATACGGAGTTCGGAGGTGCGGGAAGGGGGGCTGAGGGGTAACTTCAGGGCACGGTCAATGAAGAAGCGTAGGGAAGTGTGTTTGTGGACGGGGGGTGTGAGGAAGAACAGTGGATTAGATTAGATTATGTGGTAGGCTTACGGAATACAGAGAACGAGAAACGGTTAATTTGGAGGTTGTTAGTAATGAGGATGTCAAGGTACGGGATGGAATTGTTAACTTCTGTTTAGTAGGTAAATTGGATATGGGGAGAGAAGGAATTGAAAGTGTCAGCGATATCAGTGGGGGAGGAGGAACGAGAATCGTAAATAATAAGCATGTCATCCACATATCGGAAATAAATGATAGTGGAGTAAGCAAGGAGGGGGGGTGACAAAAGTTAAGACTTCAGATAAGAAGCTGCTAAGTGGAAAGCCCATACCCAATCCAGTAGGTTGAGAATAGAACGTGTTATTAAAGGAAAAGTAGTTTTGTGAGGAAATGATAGACAGGATGGATAAAAGGTCGATGGCATCAGGTTTAGGGAGAGAAGAATTATGTAGGAGGCGTTTGAGTATTTTTAAAGAGATGGAGACTGGGATATTAGTGTATAAGTTAGTGATGTCAAGGAACATAAGGGACAGGTGTTCGTTAGTAGGAAATGAGGAAAGGGATTCAGCAAGGGTTAGGGAGTTCCAGACATTGTAGGTGTTAGGAAGGAGTTTAAGGTTAAAGAGAAATGTGGAGAGGTTCTTGGCAACGACATGGGCAGGGGCAGGGGAGTAATTAACAATAGGGCGTATGGGCATGTTAGGCTTGTGGATCTTGACGAGGGCGTTTAGGTTAGGGGGGCGAGGATTGGGGGGGGATGAGAGGTCGGAGGTATCTGAAGCGAGGGGACGAATTGATGGCAGAAATAATGGATTTATGTAACTTGGTGGTGGGGTCGGAGGGAAGGATAGTAAACTTGTTGGTGGAGATAAAGTCGTTGACAGATCAGTACAAGATGACTGAAGCGTTACCTTTATCTGCTTTGACGATGATGGCATCAGATTCAGATAACTTCAGATTCTTCAGGGTCGATGAGGCACCAATGTCCCTAAGTTGTTCCTGGGGTGGGCTGGATGAAGAGGCGTCATTGTAGGCCTTACGGATGAGGTGTCCGGCGATAGCACGAGCTGGTGGGCGATCAGTCTTGGGTAAAAGAGACAGGGCACGTTCAGTGTCTGATATGACAGTGTGTAGGTCATGGTGGGCAGGTTTTTTGTACAAAACATGCTTCAGGCCTTTGTCGAGGAGGTGTTGTTCGTCATCGGATAGCTGGATGGCGGTGAGATTTACCACATTCGTGTGGAAAGTGAAGTCGCAGTCTGTCGGAGCAGGGCGTACGGAAGGGCCCGGGGGCAGAGATCATCAAGTTTCTTGCATAGAGTCTGGAACTTGTGTTCTTTGAAGGATTGTAATCTGATGTCATCGTCGTCGATAAGGGGCATCAGAATTCCAGGCGGTATGATGGTGGACAAATGTAGGTGGAGTCGAAAGACTTCTTGGTTGACGCAGTGTTTCTTAAGAATATAGAATGGATGTAGAGCGGCTTACCCAGGTCCTAATGGCGGCAGTCCGTGCAGATTGTGCGGCTGTGGATTTGTTGCGGATAATGACTTGTGCATACTTGGGCTGTAGGTGTTCACGGATGCATACTCGATTGAACCAAATATTCTGTATTGTAGCGGCTAGCTTCCTCTTGATGTGGAACATCTCGGAGATAAGCGGTGTAACATCGGTGAGATAAGGGTTCTTAATACTGTTCCTATCAACGAAATTGGTTGATATTTTCTGTTCTTGTTTTCATATAGTAATTTCTGTTATTGGTTTTCCTATTTTCTTGATTGGTTCACTTTCTATTTCCATCCTCCAATCTCTTTGCATATTATGTACCTTGTTTCTGTATATAAGGCCTGCGAGCCTCTTATATAACCCGGGAATAAAAGGCGAAACTAGTTGGAATCTCTGTCGTCCCTATGTTATACAGTAAAGTTACTACCAATTTCGTTGATTGGAACAGTATGATGAACCCTTATCTCACCGAAGAACTTTCGGTGCTAAAATATAGCATGTAATAAATCAAACGACTTGGAATGAGGTGTCATGTACGAATATAACGTTAAATTAATGATAGTCGAAATTGGTTTCAAGGAACCTGGTTTAGTGTAACCATTATGGTTCATCGGAACTTTCAATGCTAAAATATGGCA